>CM050163.1:335437983-336020483 GCA_027410445.1 Discoglossus pictus | reverse complement strand
GGTTTTATTTGAGCCATTGGGAGCCAAAGATGGCTGCAGTGGGCCAGAGGGGGCAGAGGGAGATTGCTGAGGGGGGCCACAGGGGGCCACAAAGGTTTTAATGGGGCCATTGGAAGCCAAAGAGGGTAGCAGTGGGCCAGAGGGGGCAGAGGGAGGCCACAGGGTGCTGTATGGGGCTACTGGAGCCCAAGGGGGCCATAGGTGTCCAAGGGGGCCATAGAGGTCCATGGGCAGCCGCAGGGAGCAGAAACAGGGCAGGGGGCCATAAGAGGGCTGTGGGAGGGCAAGGTGGGCCACAGGAGGGATGTGTGGGATATGGGAGGGCTGAGAGGGCCATGGGAGGGCACAACAGCCATGACAGGTTGTCTAGAGGGACATCGGTGGGCCCCGGTGCCTTGCACAGGCTGCACCGGTGGTAGCTCTACCTCTGCCCTCATGTACCACAATAACAGAGGACTACATTTCCCTCAATATTATGTGAAAACGGATGCTTACCAGCAATGCCAAGATAAATAAATTTGTAAAGAGAAAAGATAATTGCAATTGGCTTTAATATGTTTCAGGCACACAGATAGTGCAAGCAGAAAAATAAATTTGTACTTCTATAATTGTTTTTTCTTACAGAATATGAATAACTACTATAAAATGTATAAATAATAAAAATTGCACTATTCTAAGAGCTCAGCAGTAGAGAATATGGTTATATTAAATAAACACAGTTCAGATCACCTTCTTGCACTCCAAAACACCTATCTTCAAAAGTGGGGCAGGGAATCCTGGGGGGTTCTCTTCAACGCGTGGGAGGAGGGAATGCCCAGGATTCCCTGGGCTCATAGGGGTGATCAGTACAGTAGACTAAAACCCCTGTCAATGTATTTTAATTTGTAATCCCAGTCATGGGAATGGGTTTCTAAAGATAAATGAGGGGAGGGGATTATTGTAAATGTGCAGCACTGCTGCAGAGACTACGGCTCAGTGTGTCTTGCAGCAGGCTGCGTGGGAACCGTAGGGCTTAGAGACAACGCATAAAACAGCCTGGGTACGTGTTACCTAGATGAATATGTTGCTTGCTCAAAAATGCTCCCGCAATTTCAAGAGAGCCTTTTTATGCAGCTATGTATCCAATTGTTATGGAAACCCTTACTTTGTGAGACCACACAACATCTAATGCAGTGATTAAGAGAAGAAGCTGTCCAGGGTCCTGAAGTTTTTTTTTTATTATTCTATGGCCTAATGCCAGCTTCAAGCAAGCGTTCTCTGTGCAGATTAGACTTGGTCTTATTACTACATCACTCTTAAGGCTTTTCTACAACAAAAAGGGATTACTTTTACAATAGTATAGTTTAGCAAATATGCACTGTGCACTGCATGTGTGATATTTCAGAATATATAAAAATAGCAGCTCAAATGAATGTCTAGTAACATCTCAATAACTTATTAATGTAAAAAAAAACAAATACTAGATTCAAAACATATCAACAATGCAATGAATATGTACACAATTCTTTGCATACAACATCACTAAAATTAATTTAAAATTAACAGAGTTTATGTTCAAAAAAAGAAAGTTGTAATTAATGAAATAGAATGTTTACAAAATGTAGCTTTCAAAGTGCCCTGAACTATGCTTCATCCACACCCCTTCAAACAGCTTTAACAAACCCTATAACCCCGCTCCTGATTCCATCCAATGAACTGAACTGGGAGCAATGACACATTAGTGGGTTCAAACACACTTACTAATTGAGCACTGTATTTTAAAACAATCTTCACATTTGTTACGTATATATAAAAACCAAACAACATTGTAAGTTTTTTAGAGAAATTTATAACTTTTGAAGATCAAGTTTTCATTTCCGGACAGCTTGGAACCTGAGGGAGTGTATTAATGTACTGAAGGGGCCCCTCACATACCTGCAATGCTCATCAAAGTAAAATGGATGCCTTTACTGACCAGCAGAAACATATTTTTTCCAGCTGAATACTAACTTAATGGCATTTTTGCTGCCTAATGATACTTTAGGCAAAATTTGCAGAGTAATAAACATTTGTTTTCATACAGTGGTCATGTACAGACAATGACTGCATTACTCTGTTTGCCTTTATCAGTTACCGGTTCTGTAAAGTTGACCTCAGCTCATAGAACCCCCTTAATATATGCAAACCTTTTTGCAGTTGTGTTGATTTATTTATTGTTAATTGACTTAATTTGTTTCACACTGTCTTCCCACCAGTCCTGTAGACACAGCTTCTTCGTTCATAACACCTACAGAATATTCAGCACATTAATTCTGCATGAAGAAATAGCAGGGTTATATTGTGTTAATGTGCAGTTCTGTTTGGAAAATATAGAGATACAATATGAAGGTACAGTGCAGAAGACACAAACATTACAATTGTGTCAGATAGGTTATTTGTCTAGAATATCAACTCTGTTCATTATGGTGCTTTGGCATAACAGTTGAGTAAATCCGTTACGACTTTAAGTCTAAACTCTTCAAAATTAATGCAAAATGGCACAAATGAATTCCACTTGAAATTATTGGCAAGCAAAGGCTGCCGTGTCCAGATACTGTGGGCATCCATTAGAAATATTGGTGTTGTTAGTGATTAAGTGTTTCTTTGAGTTGACAGATACACATTGGATTACTTTTTGCTGTAGAAGCAACTGAATTTATACAATGGTTGTGACCACAGATCAATCATTTACCCTCAAAGCATTAGCAAAAAACACAAATATTACTTTTTTTACATTAACTAACAACTGTAACTTCCCTAAAGCCATAACATCTTTTGAATTTATTTTTTTATTAAAATCAACTTATTTTTTATTATTTTTATTATTTATATATATATATATATATATATATATATATATATATATATATATATATATATATGCCAGTAAGCAAAATAAGCAAAACCAAACCACTATAAATAGATCAGCCATGCAAACATCTCTTCTGACTTTCAAAACATACCACGGTTAAATATGCAAACAGACAGGTTCAGTTTGGTGATCAAATAAAGTGGCAGATTTCAGTGCATAATAAATAACTGCTGTCAGTTTCACTGTGATTCTGTTTCTATGATGAAGTCAGATGGCTGACACCGGTTATTTTCACATTTTCAAGATTATGCTGCATTTAAAGGACCACTGTATTTCAATAAAAAAGACAATTGTTTGTGAAGTATGTAATAAACCAATAATATTAGCACTTGGGTAAGCTATGGGCATAAAAAATAGTTTTGGGGAAAAACTGATTTTTTTAAGATTCTTTTTATGAGTTAAATTAATCAATATTGTGTTTGTTACATCACTTCCTCAGAGCTGGATCATAAGTGTGTGTTTTATTTTTTGGTGGATGGAGGGGGCAGGAATCGGTAATGATGGCTTTATTAGATATTTGGATCACACTGAAACTAACACCGCACTCTTTCCTCCAACAAGCCCAGAAGACAAAAGTTTGCTATGATATGAGTTCTCAAAACCATTAACCTTAGTTTATCAGACCAGCATAGCATTTCAAACACATTTTAATTAATGTGAAATATCACTTTCATCATAATCCATCAGCTGAAACATTTGCATAAAAATATGGCAATTGTGATTTTAAATTAATATAAGGTCAAATTAAGAGCAAATTATTTAATTGAGCAAATAAATAAAACATAATTTTTGTTGTCAGAAAATAACCAGTAAGCTCATCTTGTATGCCCAATCTACCTAACTTAGCACATCTAAAATATGTTTCCACTTATTAACCACCTTTTCAGCAAAGCAGTGAATATACCTTAAAAGGCCATTGTAGTGGTAATACCATAGGGCATCCCTTGGTTTGTAGGTTTAGGGAAAGCACTGTGTGCATTTGATTTTAAGACAGGGCCCTTCATTGTTTTGCATTGTGTTAATATTGTTTATGTCCTAAACTTACCCTGTATAGTGCTACGGAATATGTTAGAGTGTTACAAATTAAGGAATAATATTAATAATAATAATGATGATAGGGTTTCATTTGTTTATCTAATTACTGATTGTCAAAAAAAGCTGAAAAGAAATAATTGTAACCTAAAACTTGCATATAAACTTCAGTGTTTTAAATGTCATTTTCTCCCTGTTTTTCTGCAGATTTTTCACCTGTTTCCAAATATTCTTTCAGAGTAGATTAAGGGACAACAAGCAATTGCCATCTCAACACCAACAATGTGCAGTGCATTTGAATATAATTGACGGACATGATATTACCATGACCAATTTATCATACATGTAAATATAATAAGACACGTGTACCGCGTTTTATCCTAAATATGGTTGTCTGTTAAACTCTAGTATTTTAATAAAATGGCAGCAGTAAAAGAAACTTTTGAAAACATTAGCTGGATATGAGCAGTCACAGGTTTTACAAACAGCTACAGAAGCACTGTTACATGTGGAGATGGAGTGCAAATATATGTATATTACAAAGAACTGTCAGAAAATAAATGATAAAGAGAAATTGCATTGCAGCTAGCATATAATTGTTGGGGATAAAGCATGGAACATTCACCTCCTGCCAAGGACACTGCTGAGGCAGAAGTAATTATTTAGCTTAGAAGTTGTCATGGTCTTTATTTTACATAACTAGAAATTTTCCTTTTCATATAGTGTTTTTTTTTAACAAGTGTTAAAATCAACCACTGTTGATTTTTTAGCATTATAAGAAAATACTAAATAGTTTTGCTCATTTTGAATGACAAATAGATTTTTTTTTTAACAACACATTACATGAATTCTACTAGGTTGGATATCATTCTCGTTTGTTCTCCTGCTGCTATATACATGCATTATTGCTAGCGTTTAAATGGGATCAAAATATTAGCTGTTCTTTTTCATGTTAAAAAAAATTAAAAATGTATTAGCTGTTATTATGAGTACTTAAAAGATCATTGTAGTGCTCATGCAATAAGATCAGTATTTAAAGCAAAAAAATCAATGTGCTCTTTTAGAATTTAGAGGTGAACTTTAGTATTACGCATTCAAGCAGATCTGCTTCTATCCATCACATATATACAGTGTTATTAAATTGCGATTTTGCCAATTGAATAGGGCTCTATATAAGCACAGAGCATATTTTTTTACAGAAGTTTTTAGTTAGTGAAGCCCTTGCTTTTGGCTAAAAGTTCACTAACTAAAAACATCTCGAAAAAAAAATATGTTGTGTGCTTATATAGAGACCTATTCAATTGGCCGAATCGCAATTTAATAAGGCTGTAAATATCTAGTGAGAGGACCTGCCCAGGAGGCTATACGGATATTAGTTTTTAGCTGTAGAGACGACAAAGCTACATGGAAAAAGTGCTCCCACCCTTGAGCACCTACTAGGATGGAGAGAAGCAGCTCTTCTAATGCAACACAGTTAAAGTACAGTTCAAAGTTTTAACATATACTTTATATTTTTTAAACACTCAATATATTAATAATCAGTTATTAAATATTCAAACAATTCATGGACATGGAACTCAAAACATTTTACATTGTAAGCAAAGCAAAATGGTTTAAGAATTACAAAAGTTTAATTTTCTGTAGAAGAGAAAGTTATTATTATTATTATCGTTTATTTGTAACGCGCCAACATATTCTGTAGCGCTTTACATAAGTTAAGTTACAGGCAATGACAAGTTAAAGATTCATACATTGCAATGAATGGAGGGCCCTGTCTTTGAGCTTGGAATCCAGTGTCCATAGCGCTTTCCCTAAAGCACTGCGCAGGATTGAAACTCGCAGACAAGCAATCTAAAGGGTTACTAAAAGTTAGTAAATATATGCTTAAACTTGCTTGAAACTTGCAAGAAATGCATAAATTATATTGCCATGTGTTATTTTATTGGCCTGAGCTGATGGCTCATACAGTTTTATTAAAGCCCATTAGCTGACAAGGGCACAATCCAAATACATTAAATTCTGTTGAAATGTGTTCTTTCAGATGCAGCAAAAAAAATGTGCTCTCAATAATAACTGAATTTGTATTTCTACTCTAATTAGATAAACACTGTTGCACAATCAGTGGCAGAGCTAGAGAATGGAGGGCTCGGTGCAAAATAAAAAGTTTGAGCTTCCCCCCAGGTGCCAACTCAAGACCCCTTCAAATAACAGCTACCCTTACTAAGACCATTTCCATTAACAACACCACTTCCTAGGCTCTTTCCCATAGCTGCTCCCCCCCCAGACCCTTTTTCATAGCTGCTCTACTTCCCTTACCACGTGCATGCGCAAAGCTCCTCTGTAAAGCAACCCACTAACGTCTTGCAGATTGGGGGGGCGGGGGGGGCGATGGGATATCGAAGTCTGAAATCCGAGGCCGCAAATCCTCTGATCTGTCAAGCCCATAACTGTTACGTTATAAAATTGCTATGAATCCACTGGCGTTCAACCCTGTTACCTACAAATGGAGCCAAAAAGCCAACAGGTACTAGAGAGGACCCGCAAGGGGGTTAAAGTCCTATCTGTAGCACTGTAAATGCAAATATACACACACTACTGTACTTATAATTAAAGGGAAAGTGATGTTAGGTATTAAAATTAATAGCACAACATTCTCAAGCTCACAAATCTGCAATATGCAATACATTATTTTATGTTTAATTTCCGTGTTATATCTATCCAGGCAATCAATGTGTTAATACATATAATGGAACTCGCATGGACTAGAGTATGATATTTACTGAGTTATTAATATTGCATTATTTCTGGAATGTGGGTCCGATCGAAATTCGTAATTGAAACCCGTAAAGCTTTGAAATCTAACCCCCGTTTTTTCAGTAACACAATGATGACAATCTCTTTTGCCATTGGCTCCGTCTAAACCCGTAACTACGGATTTGACTAATTGATCATGTTCAAGGCCGCACATCCAACGTGTGCAATTTGAAAAAATGAAAAGTTGAAGTGTCTGCACTGCTAACAGCAGAGTGGTAGTAAATCAATTAAATCAGTGTTTGATATTTCTGATTATCTAATTATCCTTTTAAAATTTAAAAGCCTAAATCTTAAAATACTGTAATCAACTTAACTTAAATAAATTGATTGTTTATGGGGATTATTTGTCAATTAATCCATTTTGGGGCAATATAATCATAAGAGTGAATCTAAAAAATGTGTAGCATTCATATATAGACAATCATTTAAATGTATTTGCATTAACTCTATAAACATTCACTTTAGATACACAGGAAGCAGATACACAGGAAGCAGATACACAGGAAGCAGATACACAGGACGCAGATATTAGAGCATTATAATTGCAATGTAATCTGCAGACTTGGTAAAACCACTGCACTAACTAAATCTTTACTACTTCTATGGGCTAATAGACCTCTCCCTTTATAAGACTGGACTCAGCATTCAATATTTGCAGTGAGCATACTATGATACTATGAGTCTTTGTGTGTTATACTGCAATTTCATAAAATGGTTCGTATGACCAGTTACTAAATGATAGTGGCTGGGTTACATTGCTGTCCAAATCTGAAGAGTTCTGCATCAATAATACAATAATGTGTTACCCAAAGGCTTAAGTAAGCTGATCAGTATTTTCTGAAGATACCTACTGATTGGGACTCTCAAACTTTTTTGGGGACAGAGTTCCACAGACCTAGAGTTGCATAACTAAAAGCTATAGCACCAAATGATACTAAGCAAACTTTTGGTACATTTTGCATCATGTACAGTACTTGCTTTTCAAAGAGCAATGGTAGGAGATTAGGGGGCGAAGGTATCCATTTCATGGCTCCCATAAGAAATCTTGGAAGGCTGACTTCCAGCTACGGTAGTTTTGAAAAGCTAATTACCAGAACTATTCTATGGCTCCTAAAAAAAACAATCCTGTAAAAACTTACTGACTGATACCCAGGGGTATCTCTAGCTCTAATGTGTACTCTGAGCCTGCTCACAGGAGAGTACGTGTCTGAATCTCAGTAGTCTCCATAGCAAAGCTACAGAATGATACTCACTAACGTGAGCACACTACACTAGCCCTATCAACCTCCCTTATCCTTATCTATCTATATAAACCCTTTCCCATGACCAGTTACCTCCTATGAGCTAAGTATCCCAGGTTTCCGCAAACTAAAATATAAACATGCGGGGGGTCTTTATGAACCCCCATGGCCCCAAATAATAACTGGTTACCTTGTGGGTTACATGGGTTACATTTGTTGGATTTGAGCAACCAAGTCTCCAATCCGGCACAATTAAAATGTTCGCTTCATCAAAGTGATGAATTTGAAGCATCCAGGCATCTTGGAGTCATTATTCTGCCTTTACAAAGGGTTGAAAGTACCCATAGGCTTTTTTTAAATTTGGGGCACTCGGAAAGACATCCGAATAAACATCGGCAAGATTGGAGGTCATTACAGGAGCGATGTGAGAACGGTTTCTAAAATAGTTATGGGACAGATACTCCTGGTATAGGATATTGTGGACATTTTGAGCACTCGGATAGCATTTCTCAGAGGCTAGATTTGCGTGTGATGCTGTGAACTTCACTCAGTTCAATTCTTACTGGAGCCATGGATGGAGGCCACAGAGTCCCTTCTAGTAGCTGGACCCATGATTTAGTGTTTTCAAAGCCAATAAGCCAACACTGAAACCAATTTGCCATTTGACAGGAAACCAGAGAAGAATGATGAATAGGTCTTGTGTGACAGGTGCAGGTCATTTTTCAGCTGTCTTGCTGCAGCATTCTGTACCAGCTGCAGGATATATAAGTGACACTTGAAGAATAAACCTTGGAATTATGAAAGTAGCCCAATTAGTCTGTAAAGAATTGTGCTGAGTATAATTTATATAAATATATTTAGATAGATAGATAGATAGATAGATAGATAGATAGATAGATAGATAGATAGATAGATAGATATAGATAGATTAATGATTACCTACAGACAGCGATCTCATTCATAATACTACTACAGCACACATTATTTGTGGTTTAGCAAACTTAAAACAGATCTCAAAAACAAGTGAAACTATAAGTGAATTAATTCAATAAAAGGTTAAAGAAAAGAAATAAAAAGGAGACAGCTCACTGATATCACAGGAGATCTAGTAATGACATAGATGATATCATTAGTTATTGGCGATTCCATGAATGAAGACATCATGAAATCATTTAAAAGTGGAATAAGGGTTATTTTAATGGACAATTCAAAGCTTCCTATGTGTTGATGGTTTTGGTTAAAACTCAACTGTGATTTAGCCAATTTTCCTTGTGTTCTCTCAATATTAAAGCGTTAAGTGATGTAAAGGAATACATTTGGTCAAGCTGAAGGGCTATAAGTTTTTCAAGTGAATAAATGTACTGTATGTTCTTTTCACATTGATGGGTATGAATACACCTCTGCTTTCTATCCCAAGCAGAAGGAATAGCTTATTGCAGCTACTGTCACACATTAGAAACTCTGTAGAATGAAACATGGCAGCCTGCATTAGAGCTTATAGTAAAACAGGTGTTCTTTCCCATAAAGAGCTGTTTTCACTTGTAAAATATGCTTGTCTAACAACCCTTATCCATTGGTATACATGGCTAATTTGACTGATGGGTCCCTTTAAGAAAATATATCTAGGATTTGCTCATGGCAACACAGTTCCCCCACTTTTTTGTTGATGGGTTGTATTTGTGTTAATTTTTGTCCATTTAAAGGTTTATTGTCAAATAACCTAAATACTGTACCCCACATGAGTTCCACTTTTTTTTCCATAACCAAAGCACTGAATATAGTAAAAAAAAAATTGCACACAATACATATACAATTTCACAGCAATCAGAAACCCAAAGCACACACACAATCATTTCAAAGTGCTATCAAATTCTCTCTTGTCCAGCTTATGATTGTGCTGCAGACTATTTGCATGCAAAGCATATCCCCCTGGTTACTGAAGGTTAGAAGAACAGGTAGGCATTAGGGATTGGCAGCCAGTCATAAAATATTTTACATCATATATAAGTAAAGACATCTTCTTTTATTCTAGCTGCTTTCAAAATATATATTTTATGCAAAAAGGAGGAATTTTCACATCACAGTAAAAAATATGTTCCATTTTAGAAGATTTAAAGCTGCAGAGTGGCCTGAACTGTGCAGCTATATTACCAAGTAAAATGCCATGCTGTAAATTATAGGCATTGACACCAAGGGTGATGACAAGTAAATTAAATACAATGATGAATGTGCTTGACATTTTAGTAAAAATAACTACTCGTCAAAAATGCATGTTTGTGGCTCTACCGTGATGTCTGCTTATGAAATAGATGGAAAATGTACCACATCGTATATCAGTAAAAGCAAATAAATAAAATCCATTTACAGACATGTTACTGGTATTTCCATGTAGAAAAATACTACTCAAAAATACTACATTAACTAAGATGTTTCTCACCAGTGAGACTAACCTGTATGTTACCCTGTTCAATTAAGTGTAAAGTGATCTTTTCAATGTGAAAAGGCTCAATAAAGAATTAGAGAGGTATGATATATTTATGGCTCACTTGTCACATATAAAATATGTTTTTAATGCAATAATATTGATGCAGAACAACTATATAGCTCAGTGACATTTGGTTTATGAACCATTGAAACAGATTGACTTATTTTACAATATTTGTTTTCTGGTATTGACAGATGAATGAGTAGTTGTTAATATAACAAGGAAATTGGTTGAACATCATTTTATATATACTCACTAATATTGTGCTACATATTAATTATATGCCTTTAATTATAGTCACTATTAAAATAAGAAATGTTAAAGCGTATTTGTATAAAGAATATAAGGCAAGTACAAGCTTATAACATATGGCAGATTGAACAGTATCAGAAATGAATACACCCAAACTATTAATTGTTGTTAAAACATAAAAGAACATTATTAGATATATTATTAACAATCTATAATATCACATTTAAACATAATAGGCTATTTATGTGGTAAGCATCACAAATGAGAAGGGATACAAAAAAAAAATTAACATATGTAAAAAGATATTTTTAAAAGACATGCTTTGCATTTTCTCACTTATCACCTTTTTCTCTGTAAAATGCAGAATTTACCTGTTATATGTGAGACAACTTTTTTGTCTTTCTCTGGATTGTGAACAATATCATTTCAAATAAGCATATACTGAGTGAAATAATAGTAATAAAATGTGACTTTTAATTCCCATTTAATACTTTAACATCCTTTCTTGCATTTCCAGCATCATTTAATGAACGAACTTCACCGACAGTATAAAATGTGCATGCTTTATAATTAACTAGAATTTTAATTCCATTGGGGGAGTGAATGTATTGTTCTTCTCTTCTAGACTTTCCAGTTTGAATCACGCAGAATGCAGAGAGGAATTATTATAAATTTAGTGAATGGAGCATGAAGGAATATGATGTGATTCATTGTAACCAAATACCATTCAACAAACTTCAGGAAAACTTTTTTTAACCATCACAAGTTGACTCCATCCGTGACAAGCTAATTATGATCATCCACCTTGCCTTTTTTAAACAAATGTTGCTTTTCATTTTTTTTATTCATTCTGCAGCTGCTACAAGAATACCTAATTTGCATATAGATTAAAAATTACCTTAAAGCCCATTTACACCCTGATGGGTAAAGACAATAGAAAAAAACTCTGATGTATTGCTCCCATCCAGACAGTGCATGAAGTACCGTCTAGCTATGAAGGCAGCTCTACTGGTTGTGTTTTGGTTGGATTTAATAGTTATTCTTTGTTTTCCTGTCAGTTTACAAAGAAGCCATGCTGTTTAACCCCTGCACTGCCACCGGCTGCTGGTACTTACAATATATTTATTCTGGACACTTTTTAAAAACAATTTCTTCACAAATGTTGAACTGTACAGTAGGAACATGAAAAATTATGATGATGCTCTAGAAAAAAAACTTGTGTCCTTATCGTCAGTTTAAAGGACCAATATAGTTTAGGAAAAATATCACATTTGTGAATTATGTATCAAACTAACAACCCTTGCAGCTGTGTAACTTATGAACATCAAATAAGTAATTTAAGTTTGGTAGACGCACTTGAGTACAGAAAGTTTGCATATTGTCTGATTTGAGAACTCGAGAGCTTGGAGCACGCTCTTATGTGCTGAACAGTGGAAAGAGAAAGGAGAAAAGGATTTGTTAAATCATTGGATTTGACAACTACCCCCTTCCCAACACAGCTCAGAAGCAGAGCCGGCAAATATAAATGCAAATATGGTTCCTGCATAAATGTAAAGGTTCCTTTCATATATACAACCTTCACCAAAGTATCATGGATGCCTTCAAGTAATAGTAGATGCATCAAATATATTTTTTTCTAATTAAAGGACAACTAAAGTTCAAGAAAAAAGACAAATGTTTGTCAAGTATGTACCAAATTAATAAAATGAGAAGCTGGGTAAGCCATGTGCATAAGGTATTCTTTGAAGACTCTGTTTATAAGTACAGGAATCCATTTTGTGTTTGTTGCACTTCCTCAGAGCTGAATCCTGACTGTGTGTGTATTGGCTATCAGTGAAGTGATGGAGAGGAAGGAAGGAACAGAGAGCCATTGTAAACATAATAAGAGGATACAACTGAAATAGACACAACTTTTATTTCCTCTTATTGGCACAAAAGCAGACCCCTTGCATCTCCAGAAATGTACACAACTGCAAAGGAATTACAAAATATTGTTTTCAAATTTATTAATTTGATGTACAACTTTTTCTTGATGTACAACTTTTTCCTGCCTAATTATGCGCTGTCAAATATTTCAGACAAATATTTTTTATTCCATTGTGCGGTGGTCATTTGAACATTAGATTTTTTTACATTTTTACTTCCTCTTTATGCTCTTATTCAGACATTTTAATCAAACAATGTGCTTATATTTTGGCTGTTAGGTAAATATAGTGCAACCTGTTCATTATTGAGTATAAAGTTTCCCTCTTTTTCCCTTTATCTTATCTAACACATCCTGATAATATCAGAAACACACATAATATTGAGTCATTCTATAAACAGAAAGATTTATTTTATTTTCCACACTCCTAGAGCTGCTTACATAGGCACAGTGAACCTCCAAATGGAAACACTGCATTTTGGTATGTATATTAACCCTTTTCTAACCTTCAAGCCAACAGCAGAGCAATGCAGAGGTCTATAGAGCAGTGTATGGCTCCTCTTTGCTTCCTTGGGCAGGGAACTACACATCCCTTGATTCCTTCCTGCACAAACTGCCATCACTGATTGATACAATGTATTAGCTGCCTGTGATTGGCCAAAATGAATTATGAATTTCATGCTAATTTTAGCAAGGATTTGCAGGGCTGTTAAGCCTAAAAATCAACTGCTTGCAAACTCAAGAGATTTAGTAAACTTTATGGTAAGTGCAATAACGTTTATTTTTGTATTTCTATATGCAAAAAAAAAAATCATAAACTACTCATTCTCCTCTATCAGATGCATTCATAATCCATGAAAGTTAAATATGCCTTTAAAAACTTAGGGCCCTATTAAATTCCAGCCTCGTAAATAAGAGGCTTCTACTTAAGCCCTACGTACTGCAAAGTTTCTCTAACTTACAATGCTATTAAATTAGCCCTGCTGCGAGCAACGTGTGAGCTACACAGCAGGGCCGTCCGTATCTACACTGCGTAAATGTACATGAGGAGTGACAGCCTGCGAGATGATATCGCAGGCTCCCACTCCTCATCAAGTGCTGCGGGGGTCCTAAAAGGGACCTCCGCGGCAGTCCCCCACATAAGCCCTGCCGTGGGGGGTACTCCAAACCCCCCCCTAGGCACCTAAAATGAACCCCCCCTCAATGCGGGGGTCCCTGTCGGGACCCCCGAAGTGTCCTCACATGAACACCTTGCTGCAGGGGTCCATAGGAACCCCCGCAGCCCCCACACATTAACCCCTTGCAGCGGGGGTCCCCGATCGGCACCGATCAGGCCCCTGCTGCATTTAAAACTTTTAAATTCCCCGCCGCGGCTCCTTAAAGGGGCCGCGGCACACTATTACCCAATCCCGGCCGCGGCACTTAAAATTAACCCCCCTCTATGCTGGGGGTCCCCATCGGGACCCCTGAAGTGTCCCCACATAAACCCATTGCAGGGGGGGTCCCCGATCTGCATAGATCAGGCCCTCCGCTGCATTTAAAACTTTTAAATTCCCCGCCGCGGCTCCTTAAAGGGACCGCGGCACACTATTACCCAATCCCGGCCGCGGCACTTAAAATTAACCCCCCTCTATCCTGGGGGTCCCCATCGGGACCCCCGAAGTGTCCCCATATAAACCCCCTGCTGCGGGGGGCCCCGATCGGCACCGATCGTGACCCTGCTGCAATTCAATTTTAAATTTCCCGCCTCGCGGGTCCTCAAAGGACCGTAAAGGTCCTGAAAGGACTCGCACTAAAAATATTAACCCCAGGCAACTATAATTACCCCATTAACTCATGATGGTCAATCCAGACCACCATAAGGCCTAAATTAACCCATTAACTCATGGTGGTCAATACAGACCACCATAAGGCTCTAATTAACCCATTAACTCATGGTGGTCAATACAGACCACCATAAGGCTCTAATTAACCCATTAACTCATGGTGGTCAATACAGACCACCATAAGGCTCTAATTAACCCATTAACTCATGGTGGTCAATACAGACCACCATAAGGCTCTAATTAACCCATTAACTCATGGTGGTCAATACAGACCACCATAAGGCCTAAATTAACCCATTAACTCATGGTGGTCAATACAGACCACCATAAGGCTCTAATTAACCCATTAACTCATGGTGGTCAATACAGACCACCATAAGGCTCTATTTAACCCCATCAGTCCCATAAGGGTATATTATTACCATTATGGGCCTGTTACAACCCAACATTAACCACATAAGTGCCATGATGGTCCTCAAGGACCATCATGACACTAACTACAAACACTACACTATAACCCCCAATAAACCATTTAATCTAAACTAACCCCCCTCTACACTAATCTATTAACACTTACACTACCTACCTACACTACCTACCCCCTAATAAACCTCCCCAACACTCTAATTACAAAAAACAATAAACCTACAGCACAGAAAACAAAAAACCTACAGTACAAAAAACAAAAAAACCTACAGTACAGAAAAAATAAAAATTACAACCCCACCCCCCACTACAGAAAACAAAAAAATACATTACAACCCCACCCCCCACTACAGAAAATAAAAAAATTACACACCTGAAAAGGAAAGACAGATAAACACAATACATTACATACATATAATACAATACATGACATTACATACATTAAATATAATATATTAAATATAATATATTACATATAATATATTACATATAATACATTACATACATTACATACAATACATGACATTACATACATTAAATATAATATATTAAATATAATATATTACATATAATATATTACATATAATACATTACATACATTACATACAATACATGACATTACATACATTACATATAATGTATTACATATAATATATTACATATAATATATTACATATAATATATTACATATAGTCCTAATCAAATACCCCCTATCTATCTAACATACAATCTATTTAATTTAAAATAAATCCTAACTATATCAAATACATCCCCCTATCTATCTAATATACAAAAAATCCTAACTACATACACAGACCCTAATTCTAAGCTAAAATCAATAAATTAAGACCACTTACCTTTAAGATGTTGCTTCAGATCACTAACCTATGGGTCAAACAAAAAATAAAAATTAGTACAAAACATTAACATCAAATAAATAAACATTCTATACATTCTAAATATTCAACTCACCTTTACAGCATGTCCAGTCACTGTTTAGCTCTTCCGGCGCGGCCCTGTTAAAAAAAAAAACACAATACATGAATACAATATATAAACAATAAATAAAATACACAAATAAACATCTAAATATACATTTAACTTACCTCCCCGCGATGTCCCCGGCCTTCTCTCCTTCAGCCCCGGCTGGGCCGCGGAACCATCCGCGCTCTAAAAAAAAAAAAAAAAAAAACTAACGGAGGTCTGCACTGGCAGACCTCCCCGACGCTACTGAACCTCCCGGAGTCGTTTCCGGGAGGAAATTGGCATTGTCGGCTTGTGATTGGCTGAAAAAGCTGTCAGCCAATCAAAAGTCGTCAATGTAGGAGCCAATCAGGATGCGCAGATGTCTTCTACCAATCACTCCGTGGGGGTGTATCCCATAGTGATTGGTAGAAGGCATCTGAGCGTTGTGATTGGTTCCCAGAAAGATAGACAAGTGTTTAAGCCAATCAGGGTGGGATATTGGGGTGTATCCCATCCTGATTGGCTCACACATTGACGACTTTTGATTGGCTGAAATTGATAGACAGCTTTTTCAGCCAATCACAAGCCGCCAATGCCAATTTCCTCCCGGAAACAACTCCGGGAGGTTCAGTAGCGTCGGGGAGGTCTGCCAGTGCAGACCTCCGGTAGTTTTTTTTCTTTTTTTTTTTTTTAGTGCGCGAATGGTTACGCGGCCCAGCCGGGGCTGAAGGAGAGAAGGCCGGGGACATCGCGGGTAGGTAAGTGAAATGTATATTTAGATGTTTATTTGTGTATTTTATTTATTGTTTATATATTGTATTCATGTATTCATGTATTGTGTTTTTTTTTTAACAGGGCCGCGCCGGAAGAGCTAAACAGTGACTGGACATGCTGTAAAGGTGAGTTGAATATTTAGAATGTATAGAATGTTTATTTATTTGATGTTAATGTTTTGTACTAATTTTTATTTTTTGTTTGACCCATAGGTTAGTGATCTGAAGCAACATCTTAAAGGTAAGTGGTCTTAATTTATTGATTTTAGCTTAGAATTAGGGTCTGTGTATGTAGTTAGGACTGTAATTATTTTATTTTACTTTAGAATAATGGTCTGTGTATGTAGTTAGGATTTTTTGTATATTAGATAGATAGGGGGATGTATTTGATATAGTTAGGATTTATTTTAAATTAAATAGATTGTATGTTAGATAGATAGGGGGTATTTGATTAGGACTATATGTAATATATTATATGTAATATATTATATGTAATATATTATATGTAATATATTATATTTAATATATTATATGTAATGTCATGTATTGTATGTAATGTATGTAATGTATTATATGTATGTATTGTATTGTGTTTATCTGTCTTTCCTTTTCAGGTGTGTAATTTTTTTATTTTCTGTAGTGGGGGGTGGGGTTGTAATGTATTTTTTTGTTTTCTGTAGTGGGGGGTGGGGTTGTAATTGTTTTTTGTTTTCTGTACTGTAGGTTTTTTTGTTTTTTGTACTGTACGTTTTTTTGTTTTTTGTACTGTAGGTTTTTTGTTTTCTGTGCTGTAGGTTTTTTATTTTTTGTAATTAGAGTGGTGGGAAGGTTTATTAGGGGGTAGGTAGTGTAGGTAGGTAGTGTAAGTGTTAATAGATTAGTGTAGAGGGGGGTTAGTTTAGATTAAATGGTTTATTGGGGGTTATAGTGTAGTGTTTGTAGTTAGTGTCATGATGGTCCTTGAGGACCATCATGGCACTTATGTGGTTAATGTTGGGTTGTAACAGGCCCATAATGGTAATAATATACCCTTATGGGACTGATGGGGTTAAATAGAGCCTTATGGTGGTCTGTATTGACCACCATGAGTTAATGGGTTAAATAGAGCCTTATGGTGGTCTGTATTGACCACCATGAGTTAATGGGTTAATTAGAGCCTTATGGTGGTCTGTATAGACCACCATGAGTTAATGGGTTAAATAGAGCCTTATGGTGGTCTGTATTGACCACCATGAGTTAATGGGTTAATTAGAGCCTTATGGTGGTCTGTATAGACCACCATGAGTTAATGGGTTAATTAGAGCCTTATGGTGGTCTGTATTGACCACCATGAGTTAATGGGTTAATTAGAGCCTTATGGTGGTCTGGATTGACCACCATGAGTTAATGGGTTAAATAGAGCCTTATGGTGGTCTGGATTGACCATCATGAGTTAATGGGTTAATTAGAGCCTTATGGTGGTCTGTATTGACCATCATGAGTTAATGGGTTAATTTAGGCCTTATGGTGGTCTGTATAGACCACCATGAGTTAATGGGTTAAATAGAGCCTTATGGTGGTCTGTATTGACCACCATGAGTTAATGGGTTAATTAGAGCCTTATGGTGGTCTGTATAGACCACCATGAGTTAATGGGTTAATTAGAGCCTTATGGTGGTCTGGATTGACCACCATGAGTTAATGGGTTAATTAGAGCCTTATGGTGGTCTGTATTGACCACCATGAGTTAATGGGTTAATTAGAGCCTTATGGTGGTCTGTATAGACCACCATGAGTTAATGGGTTAATTAGAGCCTTATGGTGGTCTGGATTGACCACCATGAGTTAATGGGTTAAATAGAGCCTTATGGTGGTCTGGATTGACCATCATGAGTTAATGGGTTAAATAGAGCCTTATGGTGGTCTGTATTGACCACCATGAGTTAATGGGTTAAATAGAGCCTTATGGTGGTCTGTATTGACCACCATGAGTTAATGGGTTAATTAGAGCCTTATGGTGGTCTGGATTGACCACCATGAGTTAATGGGGCAATTATAGTTGCCTGGGGTTAATATTTTTAGTGCGAGTCCTTTCAGGACCTTTACGGTCCTTTGAGGACCCGCGAGGCGGGAAATTTAAAATTGAATTGCAGCAGGGTCACGATCGGTGCCGATCGGGGCCCCCCGCTGCAGGGGGTTTATGTGGGGACACTTCGGGGGTCCCGATGGGGACCCCCAGCATAGAGGGGGGTTAATTTTAAGTGCCGCGGCCGGGATTGGGTAATAGTGTGCCGCGGTCCCTTTAAGGAGCCGCGGCGGGGAATTTAAAAGTTTTAAATGCAGCGGGGGGCCTGATCTATGCAGATCGGGGCCCCCCCCTGCAATGGGTTTATGTGGGGACACTTCGGGGGTCCCGATGGGGACCCCCAGCATAGAGGGGGGTTAATTTTAAGTGCCGCGGCCGGGATTGGGTAATAGTGTGCCGCGGTCCCTTTAAGGAGCCGCGGCGGGGAATTTAAAAGTTTTAAATGCAGCGGGGGGCCTGATCTATGCAGATCGGGGACCCCCGCTGCAAGGGGTTAATGTGGGGGTGCTGCAGGGGTCCCGATAGAGACCCCAGCAGCATGGGGATGTGTATAGGGTGCAGGGGGGAGCCTCACACTGCTGTCTCGGGCTGTTCCGAGGCAGCACGTAGAGGCTTTCGGATCCCTTGCGTGGACTTTTTGTCCACGTAGGGATTCTTACGATATGCGAGACTCGTGCATAGATTTAAGGCTACGTAGCTCTCTCGGAGCCTATTCTCGGCCATTTTCTCGCAGTCATATCGTAAAGCAGGCTGCGAGAGATTCGGTTCTCGCAAACAGCAGGAAAACTGCCTTTTGCGAGCACCGAGAGAACTACGAGGGAGAATTTAATAGGGCCCTTATATTGTATCATTATTCAGAGTAGGATATTAATTGCATATCATGGAGCATGAGCATGGCGGACATTGGTTAGGGACAACATGTGTTACAGGAGGGCATATTTGATGACAAAAAAGAAAAATGTTATCAGCAACCCTTCCACCAACCTAAATAACATATTGGATTTTTTTTGGGGAGGCTTAACTTTTGGGACTTCTCAAATATAAAACACAAGCCATGATTATTAACAAAATATTTTCACTAACATATTTTCTTCTATAAACTCATTGCAAAGCTGATAGCAAGCTTCCCCATCGGTCATTATATCTAATTTATAAATCTAAATATATTTAGCAAATGCTTATTACTTTAATATATTTGCTATTTACCACTTTATTTCTACGATTATAAAAGCCACAAGTTAAAAAATACTTGAATTTACAGTTTCAATTATCATAGTAATAACAGTGATCATATGGTGTATAGCAAATATAATAATGAAAATGATCACTTGTGTATTTTAAATTACAACTGCACATTATCCAAAATTGTAATCATGACACCAGCAAAGTAAAAACATTGATAAAGATTTAAAGTGAGCATCACTTAATACTGTTTAGATTTTACATTTGTTTTCAGTCTTGCAAGTTGCTTTGGGAAAGCTCTATGGACACTGAATTATAAGCTCAAAGACAGGACCCTCCACCCTTTGCAACATGTTAATATTGCTATTGTTTTGCCTAGATTGTACAGCGCTACGGAATATGTTAGCGCATTACAAATAAATGATAATACTAATAATACCGTGAAAGGGCTGCCAGGAAGAGCAATGATAGGCAGTAATCTATTATAGCTCTTTATAGCTAATCTTAAAATATTTAACCCAAAGCCTTTAGCTCTATGTACAGTTTAGCACAGGATAATTGTGAATATATTGAGAGAAAAATGTCATTTGTGAAATGTATTAAATTTCAGTGGATTTTTATCCAATTTTATTTAATGACTATGTCATTAGAACAAAGTGTTAACATGTAACAGAAAACCATTTTATCTCCTTCACAAAAAATCACTGCTTGTAATTGTATGACATTAGTGATAGTTGTAAATGGAATTACATACCAGCAGCCCTATTGAATTCCACCAACTGAAGAATTCATAGCCCGTAAAGGAGCCCGCAAGACTTGCAGCTATTAAATTGGCCTCTTTCAGCTACCCGCAAACGATCTGCAGGTTACAGGCAGAAAAACCCTATGGGTCGTCAAACAGCCTCATTAAATTAGCCCTGTAACGTTGCTCGGAGCAGACTTAGGCTACATGTGGAGCAATGTAAAGAGTGATCACTATATAGAAATTCCTAAGTGCTTAACATTCTAATTTGAATGAAAAAATTGTTACAAAGACTGGAATTTGATAATTGGCTAGTGGATATAGTTAAAGCTATAATTGTTAACCAAATCTAATTGCAATAGGATATAATACTATCTGAAAGATATGTATCTTGCACACCCAAAATATATGATACAATATAAAGGGGAGACATCGAACTGTCCGTATGCATATATAATACTATTGTGTATCCATTGTATACAATTATTATCCTATTGGATGGTTGTTATAATGGTTATAATAGTTTCCCTCATATGGCAAATAAATTTGCTTAATCCTTGGGAAGCTATAACCTATCTAATAGCTAAAATCAAATGTTGTATAAAACAACAAAAAAACGCAGAAAAGAGATAAGTGCAAGCACTATACGGTAGGAAAAAAAATAAAAAAAAATAATGAATGTACTACATTACTTGTCAATATATGAGAGGGGGTGAAAAAAGACTAATCGTTTAAACCAAGGCTAATAAGAAGACATTGCCAGTGTCATCCATATTATATCCGCCACTTGATCATAAATGCACAACATGCAATTCTAGGTGGCGTGTTGAGCCTAAATACCATTAATAAATACTATTTGCTAGCTGCAAATTATACTTTATATCACCCTCTCAATTAAATGTAATATACCACAACCTTAAGTGAATGCACTTATCTTTTTTGAAGTAGTCCCGACGGCTCGTTTCGCCCTGCTTAGGGCTTACTCATGGGTTAATGAACTTCATTATCATAGTGCTTTTATAGCACTTTCTATCCAGTTATTGCTGGTATTGAAAACAACCTCATTGGTCCGTTTGAGAAACGTGGTGACGTGGCGCGTATTGCCGCGTCATCACGCTGTACGTATATTGCCATTCACAAAAAATCACTGCTTGTAATTGTATGACATTAGTGATAGTTGTAAATGGAATTACATACCATCAGCCCTATTGAATTCCACCAACTGAAGAATTCATAGCCCGTAAAGGAGCCCGCAAGACTTGCGGCTATTAAATTGGCCTCTTTCAGCTACCCGCAAACGATCTGCAGGTTACAGGCAGAAAAACCCTATGGGCCGTCAAACAGCCTCATTAAATTAGCCCTGTAACGTTGCTCGGAGCAAGACTTAGGCTACATGTGGAGCAAGGATGAACTTCGAGCAAGTAAATCCTTTGATCTGTCATGCCCATAACCTCTACTTGTTAAATTCAGCTATTAAATTGCAACGTGGTCATTCGTGAGCAAGCACATAACATGGAGCCCAAAGATCAACGTGTGCTCGAGAGCACCCACAAGAGGGGTAAAGTCCAATACATTACAGTTGTAATGCAAATATCAACACTCTACTGTACATTAATTATAAGGAAAAATTATGTTAGGTCTTAGAATTAATAGCACTACATTCTCAAGGCCGCAAAACGTCCCCAAAAAAGACTTTCATGTTTATATTCTGTGTTATAGCGATTCCTGCAATGAATGTGTTATGACATCTACTGTAACTCACATGTAATAAAATATATTTACTGCTTTATTAATATTGCATTACATCTGGCCTGTGGGTCCGATCGCAAACTGTACTTGAAGCACGAGGACTTCAAAATATTTGGCTCAATTTGAACCCGTAACTACGTGCTTGCTTAATTGTTTGCGTTCGAGAACGTAACTCAGATGACGAATTAGTGTCTCTTGCTTGTAGCTCGCAGCACTTCTAATTTAATAGCGACGTAAAACGGCCAAATTACCCTTACCTGCTACACGTTGGACTTAAGAGGCTGGAATTTAATATGGCCCAAAATCAGAACTCAGTCCCAACTATGCCTTTGATCTGTCAAGCCCTAAAATTTTCTGATCGCAAATTGCTATTAAGTTGCTACGAGTCCCCAAAATGCACTGACGTTCAAACCCGTAAATCGCAAATGGAGCCAAAAACCCTACAGTAATAGTCTGCAGTAAGCATAATTTTGAATTTTCCAAGTGAGTCTCTCTTGATAAATATGAAATAATCCTTAAGACTTGTTAAAGAGGAGAGAAATTTGGACTGCTTCCCACAGGATTCTGGGACTTTAGCAATTCTCTGTTCTGTTAACAATTTAGTAGTGAAGCATAGTACATCAGCAAGAAATCAAGGCAGAGAGGAGCTTTCAGAGTAATCAGCAACCAATCAAGTGAGTGACTGCATGCATAGGCTGCCAAAAACCCACTTCAATGCTGTTATCTTTTATTTCCAATAATGAAAACAATCAGGGAAAAGCAATGTTGTTTTATCATATATGAAGGTCTCTTCATTTCAACATAGGTCAGCAAAAACATTCTAAATTATATTTCTGGGTTTACCCCTGTATTTTAGCCAAAGGGAAAATAATAAATTCCCAGGTTAAAAAAGTACTTAAATATATGTGGGTATTTCTTGAAGAGCATAAGAACCAGAGAAATATGATATACCATCAGAGAGAATATTTTAGCATCTAGAACGGTGAATGCATCGGCTCTTTTTACAATGCTCTGTACAACTTCTGTAAACAATGTTTTAATTTGCTGATGTTAATTTCATTGCTATAAAATTTTACTTCGGCCCCTGTAGAGTTTTATATAAACTGTCAGTGTTACTGTGAGGCCTTCCATTTAAGACTTTGTTTAATTCTAAAAACAGCGAGTATCTGGAAGCAAAAACATGAACCGATAATGTAACAGTTTTATGGGGGGAAAATGCTTTCCAAAAGTAGGTACTGTCCAACATGTGTGAATAAAAACTGAAAAAAAAAAAATATGTTATGTTTGTGATCAAGTAGAATGGTGTAAAGCACTGCTGTATTATAAAGTTTGGCTTTAACAGTGATATTGTTGGTTGGTTATTATTAAACTGACACTAACAGCCATTAAAGATTGTCTTATATAAAAGTCATACTTTTTTTAATAGCGGGGTCATAGCAGACATTCCCAAATGTGGTAGGTAGATCACTAATGATCCGTAAGCTTCACTCAAAATTAGATAAAACCGATAAAATGCCTGAAGAGAGTACAGCAATGTCTAGATACAAAATTTTATTGTTTACTAGCGACTTCCCCGACAAAAAATGACGGCAATAAAATTTTAAGGCAGGTGATGCTGTTTGCCACAGAGAGTAAGTGTTCTGGTGGTCTGAGATCCTTGTGCGCTCATTGCGAGGCTGGTGCTGAGCGCCTTTGGCGCTCATTGTGTGGCTCGCAATGAGCACCTTCGGCGCTCATTGCGAGCCTCTGGGTTGGTGTATTTGTTGTTATCATAGCCGCTTTTGCGCGTATTGTAAGGTCTGCAGTGATCTTATTTTGTCGCTTATTGCAAGGATCTCCCCTGGTGTTGTTTGTGTCCTATGAACAGCGTTGGCGCTCCTTGTGAGTGGCGCGGTGAAAGTTTTGTGGCTGTTTGCGCTAGTGTGGAGTTTTTTGTTGTTGTTTTGTTTGTTTTTTATGCTAATTAATGAATTAATAAATTAAATCATAAATTAATATATTTTACCTCCTTGTAATTAATATATGCAGCAAGAAATTTGCTGAAGAGCTAACAATCTGGCTAACAATCTGTTTTGATGTTCCTGCAGCATATAATGTAGATTTGCAGTGTTGTTGAGCTGAGGTGTAAGTGTCAGCAATGTGCGCAGTGTGTACTATAAATAGGCTGCGTGCTCGAGGGGAAGCCGTTTGTGTAGCTGGGTACTTCCAAATTCTGTAAGTTAGTGTTGTAAAATGGCTGCGAATGTGTATGTGGTTAGCGGGTTTGTATGATGTAGAGTCCTTGATAATGGTGTATGTTGTAGGTCGTACAGGTTTTTGTAAAAGCCATATTAGCTTTGGGATATTTTTCGGCTTTAGGGGTCATGTAGCCTCGTTTTGGGGCTCATCGTGGGGCTCGCAATTAGCGCCTTTGGCGCTGATTGCAAGCCTCTCCCACTTGCAGTGGTAATCGTGAGCCCCGCTATGAGCGCCTTCGATGCTCATCTTGTGGCTCACAATGATCGCCTTCGGCCTTTCCTCCCGCCTACTATAACTGTAACTGTTTTGTTAACCTACAAGTTTTGTGCTTGGGAATGCCATGTGTCTCTTTCCACCATCTCACCCCGTCCCTTCCCTGTGTGTTTCTCCTGTGTGTGTCTGCTGAAGGCCGTTTGTTTTATTTTCAAAGTCCTGCGTGCCTGGCGTTGTTGGTGTAAGTGTTGCTGTCTTTACCGTTGTGTATTTCCCACGTGCCTGGCTTTGCTCAGCTTCATTTTCATTCAGTTTCAGAATTTTTTACCTTTTTTTGTCCGGCATTTTTACCTTGATTAGCCGATTTTGGATTGACGAAAATGCCCAAATATAGCTCAAAATCAATCTCACTCACAGGCTTCCTGGCTCTCCCCATGTGCCATGTGTGAGTGTGTTATTATATTTGTTATTTTTTTATTTGTTTTTAGGGTTTTTTAGAGTTCTGCACTTGGCTCCCAGTTCTGAACCTCTTTAATCATTTTAACCATTAGCCTAACTCCTGCGGCGTACACGGCTCGCTTCGTGAGTCTTGGGTGCTCATCCAGCCTAAGTCCAGCACCGTACATGGCTCGCCTCGCTTTGCGAGGCTTTACAGATGAGCGCATTAGGCGCTCACCCAGCCTAAGTCCTGCGCCATAGACCACTCGCCTAGCTTCGCAAAGCTTCGCAGATAAGCGCCTTCGGCGCTCATCCAGTCTAAGCCGTGGGCCGTACCTCGCTTGCCACGCTTCGCAAGGTCACAACTGTGTGAATAACATCACACACGTTACAGACAGCGTTCTTGGTTCACAACTATATATATGATACATAGGGCTCCACTTCCAGCTTAGTGTTCAAGAGTTGAGTCAGCATCTTCCTATGGGCAGGAGAATGCTAAGAATAGCCAACTAGAACATGTGCAGAACCATTCCTAACTGGAACTCTTGGTGACATAATACATATATTTTCACACAGATTTTGGTAAGCTACATGAAGATTTCAACAGGTTGAGACCTCTTGGTCTGTTCTTCACAAAAAGGCCTGCTGAACATGATTGCCACTGAAGGGAAAATCAGCCATTTCTTGCATTCTTTCTAATTAGGAAAACTCCATGAAACACTGTACTAAGCTGCCCCTTTACCATAATGTTTGAGCCTCTACAGCCTGTACTTGAGTAAGGTATTAATTATTTCAAGTTTTAAATTGTGTTCAGTAATAAGCCTACAGTGGGGGGGGGGGATTATTTGATCCCCTGCTGATTTTGAATGTTTGTCCATTGACAAAGAAATGATCAGTCTATAATTTTAAAGGTAGGTATATTTTAACGGTAAGAGACAGAATAACAAAACAAAAAAACAAGAAAAACGCATGTCAAAAAAGTTATAAATTGATTTGCAGGTCAGTGAGGGATATAAGTATTTGATCCCCTATCAGTCAGCAAGATTTCTGGCTCCCAGGTGTCTTTTATAAAGGTAATGAGCTGAGATTAGGAGCATTCTCCTAAAGGGAGAGCTCCTAATCACAGCTTGCAACCTGTATAAAAGACACCTGCCCACAGAAGCATTCAATCAATCAGATTCCAAACTCTCCTGCATGGCCAAGACAAAAGAGCTGTCCATGGATGCCAGGGACAAGATTGTAGACCTACCCAAGGCTGGAATGGGCTACAAGACCATCGCCAAGCAGCTTGGAGAAAAGGTGACAATAGTTGGTGCGATTATTTGCAAATGGAAAAAACACAAAATAACTGCTAGTCTCCCTTGGTCTGATGCTCCATGCAAGATCTCACCTTGTGGAGTTTCAGTGATCATGAAAATGGTGAGGAATCAGCCCAGAACTACACAGGAGGATCTTGTTAATGATCTCAAGGCAGCTGGCACCATAGTCACCAAGAAAACAATTGGTAACACACTACGCTGTGAAGGACTGAAATCCTGCAGCGCCCGCAAGGCCCCCTGCTCAAGAAAGCACATGTACAGGCCCATCTGAAGCTTGCCATTGAAGATCTGAATGATTCAGAGGAGAACTGGGTGAAAGTGCTGTGGTCAGATGAGACCAAAATCGAGCTCTTTGGCATCAACACAGCCCTCCGTTTTTGGAGGAGGATGAATGCTGCCTATAACCCCAAGAACACCATCCCCACCGTCAAAGATGGAGGTGGAAACATTATGCTTTGGGGGTGTTTTTCTGCTAAGGGGCCAGGACAACTGCACCGCATCAAAGGGACGATGGATGGGGCCATGTACCGTCAAAATTTGTGAGAGAACCTCCTTACCTCAGCCAGGGCATTGAAAATTGGTCACGGATGTGTATTCCAGCATGACAATGATCCAAAACACACAGCCAAGGCAACAAAGGAGTGGCTTAAGAAGAAGCACATTAAGGTCCTGGAGTGACCTAGCCAGTCTTCAGACCTTAATCCCATAGAAAATCTGTGGAGGGAGCTGATGGTTTGAGTTGCCAAACATCAGCCTCAAAACCTTAATGACTTGGAGAGAATCTGCAAAGAGGAGTGGCACAAATCCCTCCTGAGATGTGTGCAAACCTGGTGGCCAGCTACAAGAAACATCTGACCTCTGTGATTGCCAACAGGGGTTTTGCCACCAAGTACTAAGATGAAGGGGTAGGCATGTGTACAAGCAGTTGTTTAAGGTGTACCTGACACTGTATGGCATACTGTACACATACATAAACACACACAAAATCTGTCAATATAACATAAACTTCTTTAAAATACTGTAAATAAATTCAGATTATGTAACATAATTTCACACACATTTTTTAATACAACCTAAGTAGTACAACTACCACATCCAGTTGCTATTTTAAAGAGATGTGCACCACACAGAGAAGAGAATTGGTAGATAAAAAGTCTTGTTTTAAATTCACTTTGAAGAATAAACAATATGTGCCTCCATGTAAATCAAGTGCTCTACGTTAGGGCACTGCCGTAAATCAGCTTGGGGAGCTTTTTTATCCCAATCTTACACTAATGTAAATCTTTTGCTCCCCCAGTTTAGGGCACTCTGTGCAAAGATGTTAATTATTCCTTAGATGCAACAGATTTCTGTGTAGGGAGCAGTCAAACCAGTCACTTTAAATGCTTCTGGGGGACTCAGCAAGTTTGAAAACTACTTGCGAGTAGTCTTTAGTACACGTAAATCTTAGAGCAGTGCACTGATTTGCGAGTTTTAAAGTCTTATTAGCACGTGGTTTGGGTGTCAAAGTGTAAGGGAATAACTCCTAATTTTTATTGTCAGTGCAAAAATCAATGGAGATTTTTGTCTTGCTTTTTGACTTTGTCATGTAATTCAGTCGTAGCAGTTCTCTTGCAATGTTTTAGGGATGGGAGATTAACATAACTATGTAGGATTTACTGTGCTGCTATGGCACTCGTAATTGATTTTACAGAGATTTCCAATGGGCCCATGGTTACTACAAACAGCCTTTCTATGATAAATAGATTTTTTTTGGTGAGATATTTTGCATTTCATGAATGAATGGAAACACAGTAAACATTTTTTCCTTTTTAGGATTTAGAGTTGGAATACAATTTCTATGAAAATGGTTATCTCTTGCTGTGTTTATTGTTTAAAATGAGAATTACAAAATATTTTATAATGTTACAATTTCTGCTTTCAATATACTTACAGCCCTATTAAATTTGAAGCCCGTAGCGGCATCGGCACACTCGCAAAGGCTGCAGGCTTAAAATTCGGCTATGTTCCTGAGCTATTAAATTGAATCATGCTGCGAGTTACAGGCCATTGGATGTGTGGCCGTGAACATGATCAATTAGTCAAACCCGTAGTTATGGGTTTAGATGGAGGGAATGGCAAATGAGATTCTTATCATTAAGTCACTGAAAAGTGGAGGTTAGATTTCAAAGCCTTACGGTTTTTAATTACAAGTTTTGATAGGACCCGCATTCCAGAAATAATGCAATATTAATAAATCAGTAAATATCATATTCAAGTCCATGCAAGTTCCATTATACTGTATGTATTAACACATTGATTGCCAGGATCGATATAACACAGAAACTAAACATAAAATAACTAGCGACTTGCCAGGCAAAAATTACGGCAACATTATTTTTAAGCCTGGCATTGCTGTTTACCACACAATCTGAGCATTTTTTTGCCCCCCGAGATTACAAGGTCAGGTTCTTTTTTTTCTAAGTCAAGTGCTTGCAGCCTAAGTAAGTCCTGCGTTCCTCAACTGCTTGCAGCCTAAGTCCCACGTGCTTCAATGCCTCAACGCTTTGCGAGGCTCACAGGAGTGTCTTCGGCGCTCATTTCAGCCTAAGTTCCGCGCTTTTCCATGAATTAACTGCTTGCCTTGCTTCGCGAGGCTCACAGGAGTGCCTTCGGTGCTCATTTCAGCCTAAGTCCCGGGTGTTTCCATGCCTCAACTGCTCGCCTCGCTTCGCGGGGCTTGCAAGCATGACAACAAATCTCAGTTTGACAACTATTATAGTTGATGTATTTTATATTGCCGATTTACGAGCTTGAGACTGTTGTGCCATTAATTTTAATATCTATCGTCACTTTCCCTTTAATTATAAGCACAGTAGTGTGTGTATTTGCATTTACAGTGCTACGCATAGGACTTTAACAACCCTTGCGGGTTCTCTCTAGTATCCGTTGGCTTTTTGGCTCCATTTGCGGGTTACGAGTTTGAATGCTTCGATTCGCAGCAATTTAATTAGCGGTTTTCAAATGTGACAGTTACGGGCTTGACAGAACAAAGGATTTGCGGCCACGGAGTTCAAATTTTTTCCCCCTTAACCCGCAAGTCATTAGCGGGTTGCTTTACGCGGCAAATTTAATAGCCGTAAACCTTGCAGGCTACGTTACAGGCTAAAGTTTTACACATTGAGGGAATTTAATAGGGCTGTTAGTCATATAAATATATATATATTCCATTTTATGTATTTAAAATACATTTGATAAAGATCAAAATCTACAATTCATAAATTAGAATTTTTTTGCACACAATAACATATGATGTAAAGGCTCTCCTGTATTTTTGTGGTGCGCAGGTTGGAATAAAATCCATCCATATGTCTAAATTAAACCAGACTGAAGCTGTTCTAATTAAGATTTAATAAATAACAGCTCGGTGTCACTTTCTGAACTGAAAAGTCCTTGTGTGATTTTAAAGGTTGATTAGTGTTTCTCTGAAGTGTGACCTTTACAAGGTTTCCTTTATCTTAAATCTTGTTGTGATAACCATTTTAAATCAGGGTATTCAAGCAGAAGAAGAGGGTATTTTGTTAAGGAATAGGTAGATAAGAGCTTGTGAGTTTAATGGTGCAGAGGCGCTGAAAGGACCACACAATAAATCAGTATAATGTAAATTATTGAAATATTTTTCACATTTCCTCCAGTGACCAATGCTAATGTGGAAAGAAGCGGTCAATACCATGGCATTTACCAGTGAATAAATGAGGTCCAATGTTATAGCGCACAGTTAAGATTTACAGCAATATAATTTGCATTATATATCAAAAACAATTATGTGTCTTATATGGTTTATATATTTCTCATGTATGTCCACACATTGTTTTCATTAGCATAGCATGGTTCATTGATGTTACGGCAGCCACCTATGGAATGATTTGTTCCGTTACCCCTGCATATTTAATGTAGTGCAAGACAACAAAAAAACAACACAGCAGGGAATGCATAAAGCTTTCAGCTATGACTTCTATAAAATATCCCTATACTATTGTATAGGGTAGAAAATATTCAACAGTGAAAGATCAATTAAATATGTGATTTTCAAATCAGCACTGGACAGCTCCCTATTGACAGCAGAGATAAATTGCTTTCATAATGTAAAAGCAGTGATATGGAATAGTGTACGAATAAAAACACAAGTGCCTATATGCAGTACCATTTCTGTGTGAATGTAATAAGCTTAGGGATGGGTTATAGCAAGGGGAAAAGAGGGATTACAAAAAATAACATAATTAAAGGACCACAGTATATTAGGAATAGATTATCCTGTGTTAAGTATGTAACAAATAAATAACATTAGCATCTGTGTTAAAAAATTAGCTTAAAAAAGCATTTTCTTAGAAAATCTTCATTTTAGGAGACTCGGCTATTGCATGGAAGCTGCTATGACACTAGAACTTATTTTTAATGCATGAGGGGAGTTACAGAGCATGGCAAGCATGGCCTGCAAGCTTACTTGCAATCTGCCTTCTACTAAGCATGTACAGGGAACTGGAGAGATGTCAAATGCTAAAAGCTTATCTAAATCGATCAATACGTCAACAAATTCCCCACTCTCCTCCGTTCCACTGCATGCTGCAAAGAAGCAGCAAGTGGTGAAAAGAGCATCTTTTTAATAAAACTGCATGAACAAGTAGTACAAAAATGGCTAATTGATATATTTCATAATGTGAATTGTAACAAAACAGACAGAAGAATCATTAGGTGGTCTGCAAAGTCCTTGGCTATATGTAGGTGGTACACCAGGACCCTAAGCCATTTGATTGTTCACAAATTGTTGTAAACCATTGTCCTATGGCAGAAGAAACCTAAATACTCCCTTTTGCACAATCATATAAAGTTATAGTTGACATAACTGAGGATCAGAATGCATTCATGCTTCAAAGCAATATGCCATTTACCACATGCTGTGCAAAATAATGTGGCCCATGTGATGTAATGAATTCCATCTATAGTAACATGTCATTATATTCAGTGACTGCAACTATATTTCTGTGTTAGACATCCCAGGCATCATTTCAACTATACTGAACTCGTATACATTACAGCCTGCAAAGTGATTGGAAAAGAATGATACAACATGGTGATTTTGCTCTTCAATTTCCTCATAGCAATGACTTTTTGTCATGTTTTCCATTACATGTTTAAACTTGTACCTGATACAGTGACATTTGTGTGCACACTTGAACTGTGACACAACCTTCATCCTGCATCCATTCTTCCTCTTTGATGCATCTGGTAGAGGTAACATTTAAAATTGTAGTACAAAGTAACATTAGCAGCTATGGCAGCCATGAGTATATAGCATTTTGAGAGAAAATCATATTTTAGAAGAAGCTGCTTCCATCTTAAATAGCTACTTTGCTTACCCTAAGGGGGGGCAGTTATACTACTAGGACTTGTTCCTCCTCCTAGCTCTATTTTCCATTGGCAATTAATAGTGACCCTATTTTAATGGAATTGAATATATATCATATCTGAATCTACTGTTTCCTAGGTGTCTAATCCTGTTAGAAACAAAAGCAAAATGTCTGCTGCCATTAAAGCAAAATTGTTTTGTTTTAAACTTTCTAAAAACATTTTGTGCATTATCAAATTGAGTTCTTCATAAGAGCAACATTGTAAAAAAATATATTTTTTGGCATTTGCCCTTGTACACCCAGTCATTTGTTACAAAGCAACTTGCTGAATAGTAAAACATAATCAATCCTTCTTTCATTTGCACATTTTTAACGCAAGGTAAAATTATAATAAAATGACTAACATGCTCCGTTGGTGCAGTTTTCTCAGACGCACGTATAGAATAAGAAGTATTTTCACACTAAGATTTAATGGCACTGCTCCAGTCTGAACATGTTTACCAGGCAGATAACTTTGTCAGGGTGATGAAGCTTCAAAGTCAGGAATTAAGCATGGGCATAGCCAATGATATAGTTCAGTGTTAGCTACAGGTTAATCAGCGTTTGGTTTTTTGCTACAAGAAAAAAAAATTGAATAATGACTGATATTTAATAGAGCTAATCAATTTCTAATTTTAGCAATCCAATAGTTTAAAGTATAATAAATAAAGTGCAGGTGCCAGCAGCTAAAGGCTATTCTTCGCTATTTATAGTTCCCGGAGATTAGATATGCTGAGAGCCATGTAAATATCAACAATATTGTAGCTTTTACTTTGTGCAAATCAATGTGGTGTCTGATCGACAGCCAAAACATAAAACCTAATCCAAAGTGAAAGCCCTGATGGCCTGGAGCAGACAATTGTATTTACTGAAGAGATTTAATGAAGGACAGTGAAGTAAACAGTTCAGACCCCAGCTGCCTGCAGATGAATTGACAAATCCTCAGTAAAGGCTATTATTTAACGCTTTGGCAGAGTGGATTAAGAGAAGTTGTTGTTTTTTTAATACTTTAGCAAGCTGGCTTCATATTTTCCACAATCTGAGCAATGATTATGAAAGAAATGAAAGATAAGAGACAGACCAAAGTCTATGGCCTAGATTAGGCCTCATTATATTTTTATAGTTTATGTTTCCATTGTAGTGGGAGCACAGAGCATCCATTTTTCTTGTTATTTGGATGAACTTGCCAGTTTGAATAAATAAAGAAAACAATCAGTTACAGCGTGCTGGGAACAAACACATTTTGCACCAGTTCTCATGATACTCAAAGGTCCGTCAGATGTAGTTTGTATATATCAAGAATATGTATCCATGTTTGCACAGGCTTAGTAAGGTATAACTTTCTATTGCCCTGGGGCATGTGAATCATATGTGTAACTTCCTGGAACCTTTAAAAACAAAAAGCAACATGTCTAAGCAACATAATGTATAATGGATATGCTTGATCACTTGCGTCATTAGAGTCAGATGGCTTTCTCTTCTCCCCCCAGAGAAGATAAACAGCAGCTCATGGAAGGATGAATAGTATTCTTAGCCAGGGCCGGATCAACCTTTTTGGAGCCCCTGGGCGGTGAAGTAGAGGAGTCCCTGTAAGTGCGTGTGCAAGGTATACACACACACACACACACACAAAGAGTTACAGACATAAACAGATTCAGACAAATACACAGACTCACATATAGATAGTTACAGACACCCACCCACACATATTCATACACAGTTACAAACTCACACATACACAGACTCACCCATACACAATTACAGATCCACACATACACAGTTACAGAATCACACACACACACACATACACAGACTCACACATAGACAGTTACAGACACCCCCACACACAGATTCATACACAGTTACAGACTCACACATACACAGTTACAGAATCACATACACCTTTACAGCCACACACAAATACACAGACTCACACATAGACTGTTACAGACACACACACAAGCTCACACATACTGTACACACACATAGGCTCACATATACACAGGCTCACACATACACAGACTCACACATACATAGGCTCACACATACACATACATAGACTCACACATACATAGACTCACACATACACAGGCTCACACATACAGAGACTCACACTTACAAAGACTCACACATACACAGACTCACACATACAAAGACTCACACATACCCAGGCTCACACATACACAGACTCACACATACACAGGCTCACACATACACAGGCTCACACATACATAGACTCACACATATACAGGCTCACACATACACAATTACAGATCCACACATACACAGTTACAGAATCACACACACACATACACAGACTCACACATAGACAGTTACAGACACCCCCCACACACAGATTCATACACAGTTACAGACTCACACATACACAGTTACAGAATCACATACACATTTACAGCCACACACACATGCACAGACTCACACATAGACTGTTACAGACATTCACACAGGCTCACACATACACACACATAGGCTCACACATACATAGGCTCACACATACATAAGCTTACACATACACAGGCTCACACATACATAGACTCACACATATACAGGCTCACACATACACAATTACAGATCCACACATACACAGTTACAGAATCACACACACACATACACAGACTCACACATAGACAGTTAGAGACACCACCCACACACAGATTCATACACAGTTACAGACTCACACATACACAGTTACAGAATCACATACACATTTACAGCCACACACACATGCACAGACTCACACATAGACTGTTACAGACACTCACACAGGCTCACACATACACACACATAGGCTCACACATACATAGGCTCACACATACACATACATAGACTCACACATACCTAGACTCACACATACATAAGCTTACACATACACAGACTCACACATACAAAGACTCACACATACAAAGACTCACACATACACAGACTCACACATACATAGACTCACACATATACAGGCTCACACATTCACATACATAGACACACATACAAAGGCTCACATATACATAGAATCACACATACACAGGCTCACACATACACAGGCTCACACATACAAATAATCACACATACACAGATTCACACATACACAGATTTACACATACACATACATAGACTCACACATACAAAGGCTCACACATACAAAGGCTCATACATATACATACATAGGCTAACACATACATAGGCTCACACATACATAGGAAAATTATTTTATTTAAATAGCCCAACAGATGACACACACAAAGGCGCCTGCCTAAGTTACCTAACGATAGATTTCGCTATGTTCTTAGCTATATATAGCACATTCAGAAGGAAAGTCATTCATGTTTACATAGTAATATAGTAGTTGAGGTTAAAAAAAGAATTTTAGTCCGTCGAGTTCAACATTTTTAGATCTCCTCTGATCTGCAATATGCGGATTAGCTGTTAATTGATCCAGAGGAAGGCAAACAGAAAAAAAAAACAGTGAAACTTTGCCAATTGTCTCAAAAGAGGAAAATAAATATAAAATTCCTTCTTGACCCCAGATTTTGGCAATTGGATTCCTCACTGGATCAATACTCCCTCTCTAATTATCCAGGATAACCCTAAATGCCCTTTTTATTAAACATATATCAAATCCCTTTTTAAAGTTATCTATCAAATCCGCTGAAACCACCTCCTTTGGTAGAGAATTCCACAGATTAACCACCCTCACTGTGATGAACCCTTTTCTTTCTTTAAGGTGAAATCTTTTTACTTCTAATCTCAAAGGATGTCCTCTTGTCAGTTGAAAACCTCTTGGCACAAAAAGTTCACTTGAGAAAGCTTTGTATTGACCCTGGACGTGTTTATATAAGGTAATCATATCCCCTTAGGAGCATTTGTTCTAGAGAAAATAAGTTTAATTTGGTTAGTCTTTCTTCATTACGTAGCCCCTCCATTCCCTTTATTAGTTTCGTTGCCCTTCTCTGTACTTTGTCCAGCTCTAAAATATCCTTTTGATATAGTGGTGCCCAAAATTGTACTCCATATTCAATAGGGATTTGTATAGTTGCAGAATTATATCTGCTTTCCTTGGTTCTATACCCTTTTAATACAAGCTAATATTTTACTTGCCTTTGCAGATGCTGCTTGGTAATGAGCACTGTTACCTAGGTGGTTGTCCACAAGTACTCCCAAATCCCTTTCAATATATAATACCAATAGATTTGCTCCATTGAGAATATAAATTGCATGGCTATTTTTCCTTCCCAGATGCATAACTTTACATTTATTCGTATTTAATCTCATCTGCCATTTAGTAGCCCATTTCTCTTATTTATGCAAAACCCTTTAGAGGAAAAGCACATCATTATCTGATTTAATTACCTTGCAGAACTTAGTGTCATCAGCGAAAATGGAGACAATATTTTCCAATTCAAAGTCATTAATAAATATGTTAAAAAGGAGAGGACCTAATACTGAACCCTGAGGAACCCCACTTACCACATTAGTCCAATCTGAGTATGTTCCATTTACAACAACCCTTTGCTTGCTGTCTTTTAGGCAGCTCTCAAACCATGGGCAGATATTTTCTGCAATCCCATGTGGCACTGTGTCAAAAGCCTTTGCGAAATCCAAAAAGACTACTTCCACTGAGTTGCCTTGATCCAAGTTCCTACTAACCTCTTCATAGCAACTAATCAGGTTTGTTTGACATGACCTATCCCTCATAAATCTGTGTTGATTCATACTTATAATCTTGTTTAAAAAGACATATTCTTATATACTATCCCTTACTAGCCCTTCTAAAAGCTTTCCCACTACCGAAGTGAAACTCACTGGTCTATAATTCCCCAGATTTGCTCTTGCTCCCTTAAATATAGGTATCATATCTGCTTTTCTCCAGTCATCTGGTAGAGACTCTGTGTTGAGTTAATCCTGAAAATTAGATATAATGGTTTTGCTATTACAGAGCCCAGTTCCCTCAGTACCCTTGGATGTATTCCATCATTACCTGGGGCTTTATTAACATTTATTTTTTCCAACCTCTTTTGAATTTCTTCCTGTTATTTTGTGTATACCAAAGAAAAAACCCTATTTAGCTCATCTGCCTTTTCCTGTGTCACATTGTAATGTTCCTATAGCTTCCTTCCTGGCCTTCTTCCCATTAATATATTTAAAAAATATTTTAGGGTTAGTCTTACTCTCCTTTGCAACTAACTTTTCATTTTCTATTTTAGCCAGTCTAATAGCCCTTTTGCAAGCTTTGTTGACTTCACTGAACTCACATAAAGCAGTCTCTGTCCCTTCTTGTTTGTATAATTTAAAAGCCTGTTTTTTTCTCTTCATCTTTGCCAACCATTTTATTCATAAAATTCAAAATATCTGAAATGAACTCTCATCTCATTGTGGCTCACACACTCCACCCTCTAAACCAACCAACAACACCCAGTCTTCTCCCTTCTCCAATCCCACAGCCACTATGAACTGCTTTGACCCAACTACAGAGCACAAAGTCTCCAAACTGCTATCATCCACTTGCCTCACTACCTGTCCTCAGGATCCTATTCCATCTCAGCTCATCTGTCTCCTTTTTACCACACTAATCCCAGCTCTCACACATATTTTCAACCTCTCCCTAAATACTGGCATGTTTCCATCTTCTCTAAAACATGCCATAGTTATACCCACCCTCAAAAAACCCTCATCTGACTCTGACCTCGCATCTAACTACTGCCCTATCTCTCTGCTTCCCCTGGCTTCCAAACAGCTGGAGCGCCTCGTCTATAACCCGCCTTACCAGCTTTATTTCCTCTAATTCCCTTCTTGACACCTTCCAATCCAACTTTCGGCCCCAACACTCCACTCTCACTAAAGTCACCAATGACCTGCTTACCACCAAGTCAAAACATCACTTTTCAATTATTATTCTTGTAGATCTCTCTGCTGCCTTTGACAATGTCAACCATCCACTTCTACTCCATATCCTCTTCTCCCTCAGTATTCGAGACACTGCTCTCTTGTGGTTCTCCTCATACCTATAAAATCGATCATTCAGTATCTCCTTCTCCGACACCTGTTCTTCACCTCACCCCCTGTCTATTGGCATAACCCAAGGATCAGTCCTAGGCCCCCTCCTCTTCTCCATCTACACATCCTCACTTGGTACGCTAATAAACTCTTTTAAGCTTCATTATCCTCTCTATGAGGATGATACCAAAATCTACCTCTCAGCACCAGATCTATCCCTCTCTCTAAATCTTACACAAGACACAACTAAAATCCTAATACACTTTCTCATCATCTTTCAACTAGACTACTGCAACTCGCTTCTTGTTGGCCTACCCACCACTCGACTGTCTCCACTTCAATCCATTATGAATGCCTCTGCTAGACTCATCTTCCGTACACAACGTTTAGTGTCGGCATCACCTCTCTGTCAATCACTTCACTGGCTTCACTTAGCCTCAAGAATAAAATGTAAAATCATCAACTTACAAAGCCCTCAACAATAACGTTCCTCCATACATGTCTGCTCTCATCTCCAAATACTCCCCCACCCATCCTCTTCGTTCTGCTAATGACCTTCTTCTCCGAACAACTTTTGTCACCTCCTCTTACTCCCGCCTCCAGGACTTTTCTCGTGCTGCCCCTATTCTCTGGAACTCCTTGGCTCAATCCACCAGATTATCCTCTTGCCTCAAAACATTTAAAACCTCACTTAAAAGGCATCTATTTAAAGAAGAGTATCACCTTCACCCTAACACGCTCATCACGTCTCTCACCCTATTTTTCCACTCACCTTTCCATTAGAATGTAAGTCTGTGTGTTTCTATCCAGATTGGGAATGCACCATGGACATTGGATTCCTAGCTCAAAGAAAGGGCCCTCCTTGCTTTGCTATAATTTAATTTGTATTTATCTTTGTCTGAAATGAACTTATGTACAGCGCTACGGAATATGTCGGCACGTTATAAATTAACTATAATAATAATATTAAACTTTAAGTCGTTGTTAAGCCACATGGGTTGTGATTTACTCCTTCTACATTTACTTCCACATGGTATATGTATTTGTATTTATTTGTATTTATTATTAACCTAGAATTTAACACTTTGAAGTTGAATAGAAGACAAACTCTTCAGTTAAGTTTTTGCCCTTTTATTTATCCCAACTCAGTTCAAAGAAATATTTCTGTACAAGTTTGGTTTTGATCTTCTTTAGAAACCACTCTCTCAGTGTTTACTCAGGTAGAATGTGACATGCTACAGTGAACCCAATTTAACATGACTGTCGGAGCTCTGAAGCCATCAAACAGAACATAGGTAAATCCCTCAATCACTGGTTATTCAGGTGGATATTAGCTTAGAGAGCTGGTCACTAGTGACTCCATGAGCTATCAGAATGTGAACAAAGGCATCTGGGAATTTATTAGTGTATTACAAATTTGTCTTGTGCCACAGTTACAGTACCAAATTATTTATATCAGAAATGACATGGAGACAATGTACTGACAAACATTTGTTCCTAGTATGAAAGACTTCTGTATGTTATTTTCTTTAATAATTTACTTGCATGGCTATCTGTACAATTGTGATACAACTGTGGGATTTAGTTTGAATTAGTACATTATTTTAACTTTTAATTTGTTAGATCTGCAAGGATACTAATGTATTTGCAAGTATAAATTGTACTTAGAAGTACATTAAAAAGCAAAAGCATTAAAAACTTGGATATATGGAGAAATAGAGAAAGGGAAAAACACACATACAAATAACAAAGAGCCTCATTCATTTTGAGCCAAGTAAATTATGTTTAGACATAATTTCGGGTGCAGGAGCTTTTTCGGTAATGTTACACTGGCATTCAAAGCTCCCCAGCTGTAACTTTACTGATCCTACCCGCAACTCGTAAACCCATGCCTTGTCACTAAAGCACACGGCACAGGTTTATGCAAAACTTTTAAATTGAGCAATGTTACATTGCTCAGTCTCCACATTCACCAATGAGAATCAATGGGGATTCCCTCCATCCCTATGGTATCTAAACAAACTCCCTAACTAACCTAACTCCCTAACAAACCTAAAATTAATCCATTATGTGAAATGTGGGTCATCAATTACTCCCATGATACTCTAAATAAAAATCACTACGCTAAATAAAGAATACAAAAATACAAAAATACTGCCCCCCCAAAAAATTACAAAGAAATATGAAACCCATAAATTTATGAAAAAATAAATCTACTATTGCAAAAAAGTAATAAAACCTATAATTACACCAAAAAAAACATAACAGTAAAATCAAAAATCATTACATATAAAATACAAAATGCACAAAAAATGTACCCTGTAAAATAAATTAAATTAAATTAATAATACTTAGCTACCCCAACCGATCATCCAGCGATGGGTTATCCATGTTGCTTGAAGAAGTTCTGATCCTCTTCTTGCTTGATTGAAGCCCATGCTTCTCATCTTCTGGGCCAGGAAAGGGCTCTCCAATAAAAATAAAAAAAACTTGACACTCAGGGTACTCAGACTATTTAGACTAACGGAGCTCCTGCTAAAAGGAGCTCCCGCGCAAATGGCCGCAGAAGTGCATTAATGGCTATTTGTGGAGTGGAAGCTCCTCCTAGGAGGAGCTCTGTTTGTCTGACTGATATATTTTTTATTGCTGCAGGTTATTTTATTGGAGGGCCCTGTCCTGGAACAGAAGATGAAGAACATGGGCTTCAATCAAGCAAGAAGAGAACCAGAATGTCTTCAAGCAACACAGATATCCCGTCTAATCCAGGGCAGAAGAGTGAGGACCAGGGTGTTGGCGATCAGTAATTTGGGCTAGGTAAGTATTGTTAATTTAATTTACTTTTCATGCTATAATTGTTGAAGCGATTGACGAAACAAATGAGGCAGATCCAGCTGTAGCTCATGTCCAACACCAATGACGTCATCAGAGGGTACAGGATTCCCTTAGAACTCAGTCTGTACAACAGAACCTACAGACGCCCAGATGACTGAGCCAGTGTCCTGTAGGGTGAGTGGACAGCTTGGGGATTAGTCCTAGGCAATACAGTATAGGGCCAGTTAGTTGTTGCATTTACGGAAAGGAGGTAAGTAGTGGGTCCCCAACCTCCACTACAATAGGAGTAGATAGGGCCACAGTGTAACTTTTCACAATATATCCCTAGTTGGTACCATAATATAGCAGCTACCCTGTACAGGACTATTGCTGAATGTATATCTATGTATATGCTGGTTTTGAGGCTGCTGCTCATATGCACTTTTTAAGTACCTAAAATATTAGGACTTATCCACTGTATAAGACATTGTGCTCTTATAGAATATGTACTAATTTACATTTTGGTTAACTATTTGTATATCTGATATATTTCTGCCTCAAACCTGTGTATTCCTATTTGCTCTGACCCTGTGACCAATTTCACACAGATACTCTATGCCCAGGACTTATGGTTTATGACAGGAATGCTTTTGTTTTTACAATCTATATATGTATTACTCTATGTACTTTTTAATCAACTTCAATAAAAGTTATATTTTATTTATGTGGCATTTTACTGGTCCTTATTTCGTCTATAGAATCAGACTTACAATTTTGGTAATCATTAATTGATCAGGTTCAAAGGTGTGCTTTTCTGTCTCTCCCCGTTTTGCAATATAAATTAGGATTTTTATGCTCCACCTACAAACATGTTCAGCTATTCCTAAACTGCAGTGGTCCTTTCCAATCAACATATTGTCTTTCCTTTTTTTCTATCTTTAGTTAAAAGAAAATCAAATCTTAAAATAAATGTATTTCTACTTGCACTGGGTTATTTAAATGCTTTTAAACTAATTTCACCCTGCTGTAGGAAATGGTGGGGCAAACAGGAAACAGTGCAGGCCCCATGTTGTGCAAGAAATGCTTGTTTTCCTAATATATTAGGCCAGCAGATCTGTTACACTTGACCATTACACAGTGCTCTGCTCTGTGCCAAGGCTATTGCTCTTCCCTAACACATCCATCAGTTTTATTCTTCCTAAATTCCTGACGTCCCTGCACATTACCTGAACTGATCCTCTCATTAGTGACCATTATTTCATCCAAACGTCCCATTATGTGAAGTGTGCATCGGTTTTTACCTTCCACATTAGCTTAACTGACTGCAACAATTTGAGTGTGTTGACACAGTCACAATTACAGGTGAAGAGACAGAATGGCCACTAGCTTGGAAACAATGAAAAGCTACTTAATGCTAATCATCAATTCATTTTCTTCCTTCATGAAGACAAGCAGATAAACTAGCTGCCGAGACGGCTCTGATGTGTGCATCCAGGCTGTCAGTTTTGAACTAATTATTGAGTCCTGGCCTTGAACTCATTGTTCTTTTCTGCATGCATAGTCTTGACATGAGCATTCTTCACAGGACACTTTACTGGGAACTCTAGAGCAAACCTGGGAAGTACTATTCAAATAATCAATATGCCAGAAACATTATTTTGGTATTTAAAGGACCACTGCACATTCTGAAAAAAATACACATGTACCAAACTAGTAATATTAGCAGCTGTGTAGGTCATGTACATAAAACAAATTTGAGTTTTTGAGTTATGAGTACAGGAATCTAAAGCTGAGGTGTGTGTTTTGGCTACCATGGGAGAGTGAGGTGGGAGCAAACAGAGAGCCTTTGTTAAGATAATACTGAGATTTCCCCCGCTAGCCCTCACTGGCTCAGAAGTAGATTTCTTGCTTCAGGAAATGCAACCATATCTCTCGACATATGTAAATGCCCTCTCACACACACACACAACTTCCACCTATATATCATGGTTTCCCCTGGGCCAACAGAGGCTTCAAATTTTATTTTTGCTCATTAAAAACTAGCTGTATGACAGTTACCTGCTAATTTACACTTGTGGTCCTTTTACTGAAAAAAATAAATCAATATACAATTTGACAATGAATAACAGGGCAGCCTGTTATCAAAAAATAATACTGTATTTTGGAGTACAGACACATTTATTGTATGTCTTTGCAATATTGTGATAATGAATGCCTTGAGCTTTACTAGTAAACCATACCAATGCCATCATCATTAGTTAAGATTCATATAAGCACAATAGTACACTTGTGTGTACATCTGCATGACTAAAACAGCCAGGAAACCTGTTTCTAGTCAAAATCTAAAAAATACTGTTTGTGCAGCATTGTGGAAACTGGGTGCGGACATGTAAATACACTCACAATATGTTTCACTATTAATGGATTTACAATATGTGTTTAATGGTGTTTAACAAAAAAAATATGTGGAATGTCTATATTATTTACTAGTAATTCTAGTCATTAATGGTGTGTATAAAACTAAACACACTCTATGGGGCTGATCATTGTCAAAATTACTTGAGGAAAGTTACTTTCTTTATGCTTACCATATCCACTTCAGAGCTTATCCAGATGCCTGAAAAGAAAAAGAAATAAACAGGAAAAACATCTAAGTGTAGATCGTTCTGACATTTTGTATTAGGTAAAATTTTAAACAAATGGCATTTAACTCACATATACTAGTGCTTAGCTTGGCACTAAGGAAAATTACCATTGCCGCCAAATAGGGTAGTTGTCGGCTCCTTCCCTATATTGTGGTTAATCCTTGGCACTGATTCCGTTGCTAGAGCTGCAACGACTGCAACCCAAGGTATCTTTACAAGATGCCCGCTCAAGAAAGTCTTAAAAGATTAAATGGTTTGGTAGTGCACTAGAATCATCATTGCCACACTAGGTCAATATAGCCTCTGTTTGGTCCAAATAAAATACACAATGATAGTATGACTGTGAACATCTTTCAGAGGAAGCCATCCCTGTAGTGAGAGACTAAAGGAGGGAGACCCACTGCTTCGAGTGAACCCTGGGCAGCAGTGGCTCCATAAGCACATGCCTGCAGTTATAATACAGCCTTTCAGTATAGAACAAGATAGATATGCATGAGTTATGTAGTTTGCTCAATATGCTTATTGGATTAAAGTGTGAAACATATAATGAGCTCATTTGTCCTGCCAAGCTTCCCAGAAGACAGTGTATTTCTTAGGTTTTCTGGCCTGTTTTTATAAATACAAATGTTCACACAACTGTACTGGATTGCTTAATGTACTATGTATGGTGGAGGACATCTCCTACTCTTTTGCCCACCGTAAGCTAAATTACACTAAATTTCATGGTAGAAGTTACAGTACCAAATGAAGTATACCAATAACCTTATTCTCTGTAGCATCTCTGTTCTCAATCTTCTTCCTCTTCTTTCTGCCTCTTTGTCCTACAGCCCCCGATTCATCATACTCCCTTTCATGTAATTTTTAAACCATTTCAAATGGCATAAAATGTGGATTACATTTGCTCAGGAAAACTAGATTAAAACGAGTTGCCTTGCACTGTGCATCGTTGTTATTTAAAAAAAAAAATAATGATGAGAAAATATATTTTAATGCAACGGGCCATATTTAGTAATCTCGTGATCTCGCGAGGGCTGGATATCAGAATTATCCAGGCAGCCAGAGGGATAAGCAGTAGGAAGTGCTGAGAATGGAGAGGATGAGATTGCAGCTCACTCATTCACATTGTGCTCTATCTCCTCCTACTAGACACCAGGGATAAGGTACCTACCTTCCCTACAGAGGTAGTAGAGGAGGTAAGTGCTGTTTTAAATATCTTAATAAAGTAAATCATTTGGGGAGATTTGTACCCCCATCACCCCAGTTCCTTAGCCCCAGCTGGTCTCCTATTTGGGTATATCACTATAAGGTCAGGATTATTGTTTTATGGTTAGAGATACCAGGGTCGGAACAAAATATTTCAAGGTGATTGGCATTTATACTGTTAAGTTAGTACAGTTGCAAGTCATTGTAATACTCTCACATTAACAAGAATTATAGACTTTTGTTACTGTTGACACTTGCATTATCCAGTTTCTGTAGTTAACCCATTACTCTTACATTTTGATGTTTCTGTAAAAAAATATTCCCTTGTTTACAATTTTGAAATCATAGCAAGCAACATTTAAGAAAACAGCAATCTAACATTAAATATGCTTCTTTATTTTGTAAACTCAAGAGTTTGAGAGTCTTTAACTAGTCTATGTATGTCTCACTCACATCTACATTGATCCGACAAAGCTGTTGAAGAGGGGGATTATATTTAAAGTGGCACTGTCTCTTTTAAGCGCCAAAGCAAGCTACAACCTACAGGTTGTGTGAAGTGTGGTACACTTGTGTGGGTTCTTATTATAAGTGGTAATACAGTCACAACACATTGGATTACCACCTTGCATACCAAAGCTCTCATTACAAAACACAACAAGGCCTTGTCCATGTTGTTGACAATTGCAAAAGCATGATGAGTATGTCTTTTGATGTGGCAGTTAAAGATTTAGTGATTTTAGAAATCTTTTCAAAGCTTTTGTAAATGGAATGGTTGGTCAACCTACATTCTACTAAAATCATCTTTAAAATGTGTGTTGAGTGTAAGCATGGACAAATATGATTTCACCAGTTAGTTTCAGTAGTAGATAAAAAAGTTAATCTTTCTAGTCTTTTGTGTGTCATCTCTCAGTCTTCTGTTCAAGTTGAAATGTGTTCCTCCCATGTTATAAAGAAAAGCTTCTCAACCAGCTAAAGGTACTAAGGAACAGTAGATGCACAAGGACTGTGAATGCAATCCCCACTTAGGAAATACATATTACAGACTTCAGCTATATACAGTTGTGCTCAAAAGTTTGCATGCCCTGGCAGAAATTGTGAAATGTTGGCATTTATTTTGAAAATATGACTGATCATGCAAAAAAATAAGTGTCTTTTATTGCAGGATAGTGATCGCATAAAGTCATTTATTATCTCATAGTTGTTTGGCTCCTTTCTAGATCATAATGATAATAGAAATCCCCCAAATGGCCCTGATCAAAAGTTTGCATACCCTTAGTTCTTAATACTGTGTATTGCCCCCTTTAGCATCAATGACAACGTGCAGCATTATGTAATAGTTGTCTATCAGGCCTCTAATACTTGCAGGTGGAATAGCTGCCCAATCATCTGGGCAAAATGCCTCCATGTCATGCAAAGTCTTTGGTCGTCTTGTATAAACCCCACTTTTGAGATCTTCCTAGAGTGGCTCGATGATATTAAGGTCAGGAGACTGTGATGGCCACTCCACAGCCTTCACCCTTTTCTGCTGCAACCACTGGAGTGTTAACTTAGCCTTGTGTTAGGGTCATTGTCATGCTGGAGAGTCCAAGAGCGTCCCATGCGCAGCCTTCATGCAGAAGAATGCAAATTGTCTGCCAGTATTTTCTGATAACATGCTGCATTCATCTTACCATACATTTTCAGAATTCCCCATGCCTTTAGAGCTCACCCCCCCCCCCCCCCAAAAAAAACATCAGTGAGCCACCACCATGCTTCACAGTGGGGATGGTATTCTTTTCACTATAGGCTTTGTTGACCCCTCTCCAACCATAGCGCTTATGGTTGTGACCGAAAGCTCTATTTTGGCCTTGTCACCACAAATTACTGTGTGCCAGAAGCTGTGAAGCGTGTCAATGTGTTGTCGGGCATATTGTAACCAGGCTTTTTTTGTGGCATTGGCGCTTTAAAGGCTTCTCGACCATGCAGCTCATTTTTGTTCAAGTATCGTTGTATTGTGGTCCTTGAAACAACCACTCCGTCTGTTTCCAGAGCAGCCTGTATTTCTCCTGTGGTTACCTGTGGGTTTTTCTTTATATTCCAAACAATTCTTCTACCAGTTGTGGCTGAAATCTTTCTGGGTCTACCTGACATTGGCTTGGTATCAAGAGATCCCCGAATTTTCCACTTCTTAATAAGTGATTGAACAGTACTGACTGGCATTTTCAATTCTTTGGATATCTTTGTAATTCCTTTTCCATCTTTATGAAGTTCCATTACTTTGTTACGCAGGGCTTTTGACAGTTCTTTTCTGCTCCACATGGCTCAGTATCTAGCCTGCTCAGTGCATCCACATGAGAGCTAACAAACTCATGGACTTATACACAGGATTTATACACAGACACTAATTGCAATTTAAAAAGCCACAGATGGGGGAAATTAACTTTCAATTGCCATTTTAACCTGCATGTGTCACTTTGTGTGTCTGTAACGAGGCCAAATATTCAAGGGTATGTAACATTTTAATCAAGGCCGTTTGGGTGATTTCTGTTATCATTATGATTTAAAAAGGAGTCAAACTATGTGATAATAAATGGCTTCATATGATCACTATCCTTAATAAAAGATTTTTTTTTTCCATGATCAGTCAAATTTTCAAAATAAATGCCAAACATTTCACAATTTCTACCAGGGTATGCAAACTTTTGAGCACAACTACAGTATATATGCCAACTAGACAATTGTTTTGCTTAGGTTTAAAAGAACACAAAATAGGTTCCACATATGGTATAAATTCAAACCTAGAAAATGCTCATTTAAAGTCTGTTAAAGTCTGTAATTTTACCTATTAATCCGCATTTCTTATACACCCTCCAGACCTATGCTGCTATGAGTGTCATGATTTTTAATTGTTGCTAATTACAAACTTTAATATACCTTTAAAATTTAATATTTATTAGCATTCAATTTATTAAATACTTGTTTATATCTATTAATTTAAATAATGGCAGACTTGGAAAACCTGCTTTATCCTGTTAATGATCATCATCGCAGAAAAAGTTTTTTCCACGTAAGTTGGTTGTAGAAAAAAGCAATAATACATGCAACATTGGATAAATGCGTTATATAAACCTAAATCAGAAATGTTTTTGAACACTCTTCCTTTCATTGCAGTTAAACTTTGTATCTTCATGTTCTACTGATTGATAATTAAAAAATGTTCTGGTCACATGTCTTCTGCTCAGTCATAGTCTTCAAATGAACAGGTGTTCAGATACAATGTCTGTGAACCTTTCAGTATTTAAGTCATTTGAACGTACAAATTCTTAGAATAAGGAAAACATCTTAGAAAATCATTTTCAAGTGCTCAGCTGCACCAGATATTTAGTTTTTTAAAGAAATACATTGTATAGGACGTTGTTGACTTTACATTTAGCTTATTTATTACTGAAATAATGTCTGGGAAGAATTCATTCCATTCTTCCTAAAGTAGTCACCAATTTTTGAGGGGATTGAAAAGTATTGACATTTCATTTCTTAACTAAAACAGGCTTCTCCAAACTTTTCCTCTTGATAGCCACAAGACTTCAGCATGACGCTCTTAACAGAATTCACAACTTGTACTGCATCATACAGATTTGGAAATAACTTTTATGCTGCTAAATGCTCATTGTGTATATATAGTGGGGAATATTTTGCTACTTCATGTCTATTTTTGATGCCACACCGGAATGCCTACCAGTCATACTTGCTGACCCATCTATGAATATACCAACACATTTTTTTTTAGTTCAGAGAGTTGTGTGCTGCGTACTTATTTATTACCTTGAATATTTCAGAGGTAGTCGTTTGTGAATCCAACTGAATAAAGCTAGAAATTCTTCTTTCAAAGATATAGCTTCACAATAAATAACATATCAGTGGATTTGCCAATTAGTTATGTAAATTAATATGATGGTTTCACTTTTTGAATCATCTGACATTTGCATACCCTTAGTTCTTAATACTGTGTATTGCCCCCTTTAGCATCAATGACAACGTGCAGCCTTATGTAATAGTTGTCTATCAGGCCTCTAATACTTGCAGGTGGTATAGCTGCCCAATCATCTTGGCAAAATGCCTCCAGTTCATGCAAAGTCTTTGGTCTTCTTGCATGAACCGCACGTTTGAGATATTCCTAGAGTGGCTCGAGGATATTAAGGTCAGGAGACTGTGATGGCCACTCCACAGCCTTCACCCTTTTCTGCTGCAACCACTGGAGTGTTAACTTAGCCTTGTGTTAGGGTCATTGTCATGCTGGAGAGTCCAAGAGCGTCCCATGCACAGCCTTCATGCAGAAGAATGCAAATTGTCTGCCAGTATTTTCTGATAACAAGCTGCTTTCATCTTATCATAAATTTTCAGAATTCCCCGTGCTTGTAGAGCTCACCCCCCCCCCCCCCCCAAAAAACATCAGTGAGCCACCACCATGCTTCACAGTGGGGATGGTATTATTTTCACTATAGGCTTTGTTGACCCCTCTCCAACCATAGCGCTTATGGTTGTGACCAAAAGCTCTATTTTGGCCTTGTCACTACAAATTACAGTGTGCCAGAAGCTGTGAAGCGTGTCAATGTGTTGTCGGGCATATTGTAACCAGGCTTTTTTTGTGGCATTGGCGCATTAAAGGCTTCTCGACCATGCAGCTCATTTTTGTCCAAGTATTGTTGTATTGTGCTCCTTGAAACAACCACACCGTCTTTTTCCAGAGCAGCCTGTATTTCTGCTGAGGTTACCTGTGGGTTTTTCTTTATATTCCAAACAATTCTTCTACCAGTTGTGGCTGAAATCTTTCTGGGTCTACCTGACATTGGCTTGGTATCAAGAGATCCCCAAATTTTCCACTTCTTAATAAGTGATTGAACAGTACTGACTGGCATTTTCAATTCTTTGGATATCTTTGTAATTCCTTTTCCATCTTTATGAAGTTCCATTACTTTGTTACGCAGGTCTTTTGACGGTTCTTTTCTGCTCCACATGGCTCAGTATCTAGCCTGCTCAGTGCATCCACGTGAGAGCTAACAAACTCATGGACTTATACACAGGATTTATACACAGACACTAATTGCAATTTAAAAAGCCACTGATGGGGGAAATTTACTTTTAATTGCCATTTTAACCTGTGTGTGTCACCTTGTGTGTCTGTAACGAGGCCAAACATTCAAGGGTATGTAAAATTTTAATCAAGGCCGTTTGGGTGATTTCTGTTATCAATATGATTTAAAAAGGAGTCAAACTATGTGATAATAAATGGCTTCATATGATCACTATAATTAATAAAAGATTTTTGTTTTCCATGATCAGTCAAATTTTTAAAATAAATGCCAAACATTTCACAATTTCTACCAGGGTATGCAAACTTTTGAGCACAACTATATATGCCAACTAGACAATTGTTTTGCTTAGGTTTAAAAGAACACAAAATAGGTTCCACATATGGTATAAATTCAAACCTAGAAAATGCTCATTTAAAGTCTGTTAAAGTCTGTAATTTTACCTATTAATCCGCATTTCTTATACACCCTCCAGACCTATGCTGCTATGAGTGTCATGATTTTTAATTGTTGCTAATTACAAACTTTAATATACCTTTAAAATTTAATATTTAATAGCATTCAATTTATTAAATACTTGTTTATATCTATTAATTTAAATAATGGCAGACTTGGAAAATCTGCTTTATCCTGTTAATGATCATCATCGCAGAAAAAGTTTTTTCCACGTAAGTTGGTTGTAGAAAAAAGCAATAATACATGCAACATTGGATAAATTCGTTATATAAACCTAAATCAGAAATGTTTTTGAACACTCTTCCTTTCATTGCAGTTAAACTTTGTATCTTCATGTTCTACTGATTGATAATTAAAAAATGTTCTGGTCACATGTCTTCTGCTCAGTCATAGTCTTCAAATGAACAGGTGTTCAGATACAATGTCTGTGAACCTTTCAGTATTTAAGTCATTTGAACGTACAAATTCTTAGAATAAGGAAAACATCTTAGAAAATCATTTTCAAGTGCTCAGCTGCACCAGATATTTAGTTTTTTAAAGAAATACATTGTATAGGACGTTGTTGACTTTACATTTAGCTTATTTATAAGTGAAATAATGTCTGGGAAGAATTCAATCCATTGTTCCTAAAGTAGTCACCAATTTTTGCGGTGATTTAAAAATATTGACACTTTTCCTCTTGATAGCCACCAAACTTCAGCATGACGCTCTTAAAAGAAGTCACAACTTGTACTGCATCATACAGATATGGAAATAACTTTTGTGCTGCTAAATGCTCATGGTGTATATGTAGTGGGGAATAAACAGTCTCCAATATTTTGCTACTTCATCTCTATTTTTGATGCCACACTTGCTGACCCATCTATGAATATACCAACACAGTTTTTTTTTTAGTTCAGAGTGTTATTTACAGCGTACTTATTTATTGCCTTGAATATTTCAGAGGTAGTCATTTGGGAATCCAACTGAATAAAGCTAGAAATTCTTCTTTCAAATATTTAGCTGCACAATAAATAATATATCAGTGGATTTGCCAATTAGTTATGCAAATTAATCTGATGGTTTCACTTTTTGAATCATCTGACCTGAATAGATCAGAAATCCTGCAGGCAATTGTTGGAAAGTTGTAATGTATGCCTGAAGATTTCTGAACCAATTCCCACTAAATACCGTATTTATCGGCATATAACACGCACCGGCGTATAAAACGCACCTCATTTTAAGAAGGGAATTTCAGGGGGAAAAAAATTCAAATAAAGAACTTTGAAGCAAAATCCTCAACCTCAACCTCCCTCCTCATCCTCAACCCCCTCCTCAACCTCCCTCCTCATCCTCCCTCCTCAACCCCCTCCTCAAACTCCCCATCCTCAACCCCCTCCTCCACCCCCCATCCTCATCCTCCTTCCTCAACCCCCCTCCTCAACCTCAAACCCCCTCCTCAACCTCCCTCCTCATACTCAACCTCCCTCCTCATCCTCAACCCCCCTCCTCATCCTCAACCCCCCTCCTCATCCTCAACCCCCTCCTCAACCCCCCTCCTCAACCTCCCTCCTCATCCTCAACCTCCCTCCTCATGCTCAACCCCCCTCCTCATCCTCAACCCCCCTCCTCAACCCCCCTCCGCATTCGAACCCCCCCTCCTCATTCTAAACCCGGTATATGCTAATGACGTGGCGTGCTGGCGCGAATGTGACGTCACCGGGTCAAGGAGCGGAGGCCGGAGCAGAAGCAGGTAAGTGAGGGGGAGGTATTTAGGGGGGTTTAGGTTGAGGAGTGGGGGGTTCGAATGCGGAGGGGGGTTAAAATGAGGAGGGAGGTTCAGGATGAGAAGGGGCAGGGAATAGTTTTTATCAATTCTTTGGCAACCGAAAATGGCTTTTTGCTCTCAGCAGTCCAAAAACTGGTTACATTTGAAGTCATCACAATGGACTTTTGTAAACAAACCCTTTTAAATTTTCATCTTCTGAGATTTTTGTTGACAAAATACAATACTCCTTGTTTTTTCAGGCTTCCCAGAACAATTCAAGAAAATATATGCAAACAATATCTCCCATGGCTTGGGAGATATTTTTTTATATACGGAATGCAATATCAGACAAAATCAGATTGTTTTTCTTTGCTGGCAGACAATGACATTTAGCTACAGCATCAGAATACTTTTTAACAGCAGAACAATAGAACTGTATGACATATATATCACTAAATGCAGAATGAAAATGGACCTGTGTCTTCAAAGGGTCTAGCTTTTTCTTGTAAGGAAGCTGACCAGATTATTATTATTATCGTTTATTTGTAATGCGCTAACATATTCTGTAGCGCTATACATAAGTTAATTTCCAGGCAATTCAATATTAATTGTCTTTGCGCTTAGAATACGGTGTCCATAGCGCTTTCCCCAAGGCACCATGCAAGATTGAAAACTCACAAACTTACAATCTAAGGGACAATCGAAAGGACCAGAACTCCTGGGCTATGTTTGTGAGCTAAATTCAGCTATATGTTGGTTCTTCTCAATGTTGGTTCTTCAGTCTCAATGTATCCTTCTCACTCCCTCTTTCTTCCTTAAACCTTGTGGATGTTGTTGGCATCTGGAAGCTTAAGGCATGTTAGAAATATAATTTACTTTCAATGGACACTGTGGCATACAGAGATCACTGGTTTGCTTTTAGACAGTGGACACTGTAAAGAGAAACTGTATAAATAAGAAATAGGGGAGTGAGGAAAGAACCTCGTTCATATGACTGGCTAGTTATTTGAAATGGATGTAATGGAGAAATATAAGGCTAATGGATCTTGGCTCTTACTGAATAACCTGAAATTCAATTAAAAAGTGTGTTACTAACAGCCTTATTAAATTGCGATTCGGCCAATTGAATAGGGCTCTATATAAGCACAGAGCATTTTTTTTTACAGAAGTTTTTTGTTGCTTTTGGATAAAAGTTCACTAACTAAAAACTTCTGTAAAAAAAATGCTATGTGCTTTACGGACGCGAAGTTCATTGTTGCTCATCCCGAAGGCTTTTTTTTGCATCAAACCCGCAGATCGTCAGCGGCCTGCTTTACGGGGCAAATTTAATAGCAGTAAGCCTTACTTTCAAAGTTATGAGCTACGTTTAAACACGTAGCACAAATGTAATAGGGATGCAATGTGGCACCACTGAACATGTAAGTCATTAAGAGTAAGATCCCTGATATTTTGGGATACATCTGCCATTGTGGGTAGATTGAAACTGTTGCTAAAGGCTGTAAATTCTGCTTTCTTTAGTTCTTAGAATAGGTTGCTGTATTTCCTCAGCAGTTTTTATGGGGTTATCCCTTCTGACAGTTTGTTAATTCCACCTATTTATACATCCGACTAATCACTATGGGCTCCTTGACAAGAAAACCAAGAAATCTATCACACAACACGTTTGTATTGATCACTCTGTCCAGCCTGGCTCAACTCCTCAATTACATAGCCTTGTTTGCCTAACAGAGGTTAGCTAAATAGGAACAACACCACATACAATTAAAGATGAAGTCCTACTAATATACTGCATATTGAAGTAATACAAGGGAAGCAGCATGATAATGATTGTCAGTTTCTGAAATTTTATATATTTATAAAATGGTTAATAAAATTAAAAGGTACATGCAAATTGAAAAATAAAAGTAAAATTGTATTACTTCCAACCGTCTGGACAGGGGTTCCAAATATGGTATCATTTGAAACTATAAGGCAAAAGTGGGTAATTTTATAAATATAACTTTAATGAAAATTAAACAGCGTCGATTCAAAAGAAAAAGGAACATGTCATGAGCTGGTTTGGTGGGTATATAAGAAAACACACAATACACCCTATAGCTGGTATATATACAGGTGTAATAAGACCTGTTGTGGGTTATTAAATAGCACTAAACTAGGGTAACCTGTATTTCACAACTGGTAAATCGAAAATTGTATAGGTGGGTATATTAATGGAGTGTTCTATTTCCACATAACAATGTATGCACATCACCTCAAAGTTGCTTATCTATACTCTCTACCCACTCTCATCGATCCCCACATTTGCTCTACCATCATCTATTAAATGGTATATAATTGGCAGTGGTTAAAGCCCTGTCTCTCCTCTATATTGCAAGGTAGGCAGGAGTAGCGTGGCATCATTACGTTTGATGCGCACGCTCTAACCAGGAAGCGCGAATCTCCACAGCAAATGGAGACGCTGAGATACTGAGCATTGCAATATAGAGGAGAGACAGGGCTTTAACCACTGCCAATTGTATACAATTTATTAGATGATGGTAGAGCAAACTGCCTGCCTTGGCTCAACATCCAATAATCATCCCCTTTTCAAAGTCAGATAAATCCAATTACCCATGACAGTGATGCTTGATATGTTTGCAAAATGCCAACATGTCACCTTATATACCCACCAAACCAGCTCATGACATGTGCCATATTTCATTGGCTATGCGCTGCTGATAAATAAATATAAAGTAAACAGTATTCCAACATGATCCCGACCCCAAACACACCTCCAAGATGACCACTGCCTTGCTAAAGAAGCTGAATGTAAAGGTGATGGACTGGCCAAGCATGTCTCCAGACCCAAACCCTATTGAACATCTGTGGGGCATCCTCAAACGGAAGGTGGGGGAAGTGCAAGGTCTCTAACATCCACCAGATCTGTGATGTCATCCTGGAGGAGTGGAAGAGGACTCCAGTGGCAACCTGTGAAGCTCTGGTGAACTCCATGCCCATGAGGGTTAAGGCAGTGCTGGAAAATAATGGTGGCCACACAAAATATTGGCACTTTGGGCCCAATTTGGACATTTCTACTTAGGGGTATACTCACTTTTGTTGCTAACGGTTTAGACATTAATGTCTGTGTTCTGAGTTATTTTGAGGGGGACAGCACATTTACACTGTTATACAGGCTGTACACTTACTGCTTTACATTGTAACAGAGTGTCAGTGTTGTCACATGAAAAGATATAATAAAATATTTTCAAAAATGTGAGGGGTGTACTAACTTTGTGCTTTTGTGAGATACTGTATATATATATATATATATATATATATATATATATATATATATATATATATATAGCTCTGGAAAGGGGCCCTAGGGGGTAAAACATAATGTCCCTCTTTCCTGTGGGGGAGAAGGGGGGTTGCCCTGGGACCCTCCATTAACTAGCTCCACCACTTTACCTACCCCATATGATAACATAAAAGCCTGCTTGTATACACACAGCAGCTTGTCTTTTTGCTTTTGTTTCCCTCCGATCATTAATTGTGCATACTATTTAGTGATGGTGAGGATGCTGCAGCAGTCGTTCAAAGAGCAATCCTTTGAGTACAGGTACTTTTTTATTTTTGAAGTGGGTAATGTTCTTAGCTAAACACAGGTCTATATACTTACTGCTCCAAGCCCTGCAGTCATGTGCCAGACCTTAATGTAAGATGAAAAGAAAAATGTGTGTTTTGTGAGAAAAAGTCTTCAGGGTGGTGAACCATATCTCTGTGCAGATTACATGCAGCACAATAATGAATTTCTTACATTTACAAATTGTACTATGCTGACCCCAGATGGTACATGTTTGCATAACAGGCTACAGTTCAATAGCGACTACTGCATGATTTGTTTTACCAGGGTTCAAATAAATGAGCAGATTGGTTACAATCAGTTAAATGGTAAATACAGAAGAACAGTTCTACAGCATATTTGTTTTGTAAGAGACAAAGAGACAGAGTGAAATAGTACAATTAACACCAAGTTTATTGGATAAACAGAGACGCTTACAAACACAACAAGCTATGTACAGGAATAAGCAAGACAAAAAGTATTATTGTAAAGCAACCATTTTAATGGGTGCATTACAGAAAATTGCCTATTTGTCTTAAAGTAACACTGACAGGTATCATTATAACCATTGTGCAGATGTCTGAGTAAAACTAATCTTTTATTTCCTTGGAATATGTTTTTATGGGTTCAAATTATTTCTGGTAATTCTACTCATATTAAGGTTAGTTTGTTCTCTGATTTGTTTTTGTTTATTTGTTTATTAGAGCTTAGTCTGCCTAAGGTTAATAGGGGACTCCTTGCTCATTGTGCCTAAGGGATATATCAGCTACACCTCACTGACGAGGCCCAGTCAAGGGAAATGTAAGTCTTGGGTTTTCTGTTGACCTGTTCAGGGTAGAATTGCCTGGTATTTCGGGGCTGGATTACTCTACTGAGTGAGACCAGACTGATATACTACAGGATATTTCTCCTTGTGAAGGGCACAAGTGAGCTAAAAGAGGTTGCTCTCAGAGTGGATTATCATGGCCATAGAACTAACCTATTAAAATTAGTTTGTGCTCTGATTGAGCACCTCTATTTTGTTTTTTTATTTTAAAGTATTTCAGAAGAATTGCTGGCTACTATGTGTGTTCGAAGGTAGTACTTGGTTGATGGACAGAACCTAAGAAAAGCTTTCAGTAACGCAAGGAAATAGCAACCTCAGCTCCACAGAAGAGCTAATATTCTGGAGGTCTGAGCCCCTATATGGAATGTGGCGCTATGGCTGGTACAATCCCTAGATTCACTAAGCTAAGCAAGTGATATACCTTGCCATGGCTGTGATGACAATGTTCCTAAGATACAGACATTGCAGTCTTCAGCATTGTGCTTCTCATCCACTTCAAAGCTTAGTGAATGCAGTGCATTGCTGCAAAGGCTAAATTGTGCAGGGAAATAACGACCTCACACAGATCTGATTGTTAGTTAAAAGCTTCATAGTATGATTTAGATATTAAAATATAAGGGTGTTTATCTAAAGGATAAAGATGGGGGGTAAAATCAGGTATTATTAGTTACATCTCCAAATAAAATAAGTCACAATTTTTATTATGAAATTCAAAAAAGGGAAAATCTACCTACGTGCATCATTTCTGCACCATATCCTCAGCATTAGAGTGTCAGCCTCATCATTTTTGTATGCCCTGGATACACTGTATGCCAATCTGAAGTGACGTGCCCAATGGCCAGCATAAGACTTGTTGTCATGTACATGACTCCACAGACAGAATTATTAGCACAAGAACTAAATCGAACGGTACCAAGATTCTGTTATTCAAACAGAAAACCGCAAAGTGCTGTCAATAAATCCAGTGAGCGCTTAATCTTGCTGCACTCAATATGGTCTGTCTGAATATGGGGTTTAAATTCCAGCAGTATGCAGACAAACTTTGCTGGGCTGTTTCGCCTGTCCACTAATAAGCAGTCATGTGGTTTTGAATCCTGTTCCTGCTTTCCAGATTCTGACTTTGTTTATTTGACTCCCCTTTTGGATTGTTACCTGGACTGATGTTTTGGCTTTATTCCCATTTATGAACCTGTTCAGTCTGCCACTGACCACAAACTGTTTTGGCCACGATTTATGCCTCTGGCCATCTTGTTCTAATATCCTTGGGTACTTCTGCAATGAGAATTCTAACACCTGCTGTTAATGTTTAAACACATTAACCAAGCGGAAGAACAAGGGTAGCTAAATCTGGCACAGCTGGTGTCAATCTTGTCTGAAACACCACTACTATAAAATGGCATCAGTCCACCAATGCCTTGCCAGACAAAGATCCTTTTTGTGTTGAGTTTGTCTTCATGATGACTATGGTTTCTGGTTTGGATTTTGACCTCGGACTGTGACTTATATCACCCCCCTGCCTGCCATCTACCATGACATCTTAGGAATACTCTAGTCTGACCCCTGCCACCTTCACTGTATTTAATACTCACAAATGGAACCCATTGCAAGAGTCAGTCATATATTCCTATCTCTGGCCAACCACCATTCATTATCCCAACAAATACAAAAAAAAAATGATCTGAGATGATTGGAGTGGGCGTGAAGTGTATTACATTGTTACTATATAACCTTGTCTGGTGTATGTCATCATTGTTGGAAACTTCCTGTGGCCTAATTGTTTTAATACGTGTTAGTAAACAGTTATGTCACTTGTTGAAAATGTCAGCTTATATGTCAGCTTATATAAATCCATAAAAGCTTCTGTAGACCTTGAAAACAGGAAAAGAACATGTGTGTGGCTTTTGGACTAAATGGTATAACAAGTCATATATTATGTGAAAATTCTACAAATGCACTAATGGCAGGATACGTACTTACCAAGGACTTGTGTGACAAACTAATTCTACAAACTTCATTCTGTATCTTTTTACCATCTAGAGATATTTGGGCTGCATTCATGTAACTTGTCAACAAGCCAAATCTAGTATTTATGTATAAATTTGCCAACAATTCCATATGACTTCAGATTTGAAATAGTCAGTGAGCTGGTAGTATGGATTTATCAGCCAGTCTTGGTTTATCAGCCAGACATTTTTTGGATCAATGGAACAGTAAATTGGTCTGTATCTTCTTCCTGGACTCCTGCAAGTTGTGAATGTAGATTAGGATGATAACCATGCAGGCAGTAATTGGAGAAGAGTAGAATTATGTTTGGAGTGATTATGAGCAATCTCAACCAATGACAAGAGAGTTGACCAATCATCTTGATGTTTGAACATATAGCAAAGAAGAAACTGTTACATCTCCTCATTGTAATGCCATTAGATTGAGGGTCATAAGCAAATAAGAAGTTGAGTCCGATCTGCAGTTGGATATAAAATGCTTTCCAAAAATGGGAGACAAACTGTATCCCTCTATCAGATACACTAATCTCTGAAATGACATGTGCTTCTCTAATAATGTCTTAGGCAGTTCAAGATGTAGTTGAAGTGATTGAAAAAAATAAAGCCCATTGTGCCTGTCATGGATTCAGCCTCCTAGCGTCTTCAATGTGTTCCACGTTTTTATGATCAGTAAGCATGGTAGATAGGTTGAGTTCTTAAACAGATGCCAACACTCTTTTAATACCAATTTCACTGCCAGGAATTCACTATAACCCACATCATAATTCCTCTCAATAAGACTGAATTTCTTTGAGAAGTAAGCACAATCATATTGGCAACTCTAAATCCTCCCAATGGGATATGATAGCAATTGTACAACAGTCAGAAGTGTCTATTTCCAGGATAAAGGTCGGGGCCCTCATTCAATTGCAATTTGGCCAATTGAATAGGGCTCTAAATAAGCACATAATATATATTTTTTCAAGATTTTCTTTGGTCAGTAAGCATCTATCCAAAAGCAAGGTTTTCATAAACTAAAAACTTCTTTAAACAAAATATGCTATGTGCTTATTTAGAGCCCTAATTAATTGGCCAAATCACAATTGAATGAGGGCCCTTGTCTTTAAATAGGTGAGCGAGGATAGGGGCTTCACTAAAAGCATTATTCAAGGTGTTAAAATGCAAGCCACATCTTGGCATTGACCCCTTTATTGTGAAAGCTGTGATAAGTGCCATCACTTTATAAATCGTCTGTAGTAGTTTACAAATCCTATGAATCACTGGGTTGTTTTTAGGCCTGAAGGGATTGGCCTGTCTCACACTGCAGATACCTTGTTGGCATCCAGATTGTCAGTTACAGTGCAATGCAAAAGTATTCACCCCCCTTGGCATTTTTTCGTGTTTTGTTGCCTCACAACCTGGAGTTAACATGGATTGTTTGAGGATTTGCATAATTTAATTTACCCACATGCCCACAACAATTTTTTTATTGTGAAGCAAACAACAAATAGGACAAAATAACATAAAAAAGTCAATGTGCATAACTAATCACCCCCTAAAGTCAATACTTTGTAGAGCCACCTTTTGCGGCAATCACAGCTCCAAGTCACTTTGGATAAATCTCTATGAGCTTGCCACATCTTACCACTGGGATTTCTGCCCATTCCTCCTTGCAAAACTGCTCCAGCTCCTTCAAGTTAGATGGTTTGTGCTTGTGAACAGTAATCTTTAAGTCTGACAACAGATCTTCTATTGGATTGAGGTCTGGGCTTTGACTAGGCCATTCCAACACATTTACATGTTTCCCCTTAAACCACTCAAGTGTTGCTTTAGCAGTGTGTTTGGGGTCATTGTCCTGCTGTAAGGTGAACCTCCGTTCTAGCCTCAAATCACTCACAGAGTGGTACAGCAACACAATGCAGAGCAGAGTCGGATTGCTTCTGCTTCCTTGTGCAGGGGACTGCACATCCCATGATTCCTTCCTGCACAAACTGATTGATACAATATATTAGCTGCCTGTGATGGTGAAAATTCATTATTAATTTTATGCTAATTTTAGCAGGCATTTTTATAGGCGTTAACTCACACAAGAGATTTAGCAAAATTTAGGATAAGTATTTTAATGTTTATTTTGGTATTTTATTGTGCAAAAATGTTTTTATACACTACTGATTCTCCTCTGTCAGATGCATTCATAATCCAGGAAACTTAAATATGCCTTTACTTAATGACTATCATATGTAGTCTATGTCTCATTCTGTTTTTATCTCTTTCCCAGTCTATATCTCTTTCTCCGTGTCTGTTTGTCTGTCTCATCCTGTTTCCCTCAACACTCTTGTGTCTTTGTCTTTCTGATTTGCTCTTTCTCTCTTTTTCTTTCTTTCTTTCTTTCTTTCTATTTCTCTCATTGTCTCTATGTGTATGTGAAAGGTGATTGCAGTCTTTGAGTAGCTGATAACTATAATGATTTTTGTGGAGAATAATACAATTAACACAGTATGAAATTATTGTACCTTAATTTATGAACACTATTGTTTTCAGCTCTTCTCCTTCTCTGTGTATGCCTGTCTCATTCTGGATTTCTATCTCTGTCTTCATGTCTCTCTGTAATTCCCAGCTAGAGTTTGTCTCTCTCTACACATTTTGCAAAGTAAGGGGAAGGAGTGGTTTGTCTATCCAGGGCAAGACAAGCAATAACATGTAAATATCTCTGATTAGAGACTTGTTATCCCGTGTTTTATACAATACAAGATATTATGGCAGTAGAATGGTACCAGTGGGTTATGAGGAGAATATACTGGACCAATGAATCCAGCCAACTGATAAACTCTTATTCTTAGGCCTTCTCAGCTAAAAGTGTCTCCTCCATGCCCTGAGACATTGCTCAAGGTTATATAGAAGAAGCCTGTTTGAAAAAAATAGGCTATGAAGTAAATAGCTTAATTTTTGCTAGCGTATAGGGCTTCTACTGGAGAAAGTGTGTCTATTACTTGTGTCTTGTAATTTTATAATGAGCATAAAAAAATATAAACAGACCAGACAAAATTCAGCGCCCATTTTATCCGAGGAAGATCTGAAAGTAACAAGCAGCACAAAATGTTCACATTGCAAGAAGATTCAAATCTCACTGTGCAAGGAGCAAAGTATGCCAAGGGGCTAGGGATTTCTGATGTGAAAGAGGAGGGAGAGGTGTAAGAAGAAGGAAGATACATATAGATTGTGGAGCGCAATGTTTGAGTGTAGCTGTGAGGAAAAGTTGTCAAAGTGCTGGTAGAGAGGTAGATCTTCTTCCATGTCCAAGTCTAGACAAGCTTAGGATACTATTGTTACTCTTTATTAGCCGTAGAATTTATTTACAAGGGCACAATAAACACAAATTGCAAAAAAGTAACAAAATTATGAGGTAATACAAATTACGATACATAAATAGAACAACAGATGTGTTGGTGCAACTTGAGATCCCTACTCTGAAGAGCTTATAATCAAGAGGATTTGATTGGAGGTGTGCAACAGCAGGGTATCAAATGTATTATGAACAGTGATAGTCAACATGCTGAAGATGACGAGAACGAGGTCTAACTGTCAAGACTGTGTTTAAGCCAGTTGGCCAGATTGTAATTGGGCATGTTAAAAATGTAGGTGATGTTTCTTTAAAAATATGTGTGCTTTTAAAAAAGGATATAGTCTGACAGAGAAAAGTCCACTGAGTACATGCAGCTCCAGAAAATGTTTGTAGATGAGAGGGAGAGGAGGTATAAAGAGAGGAGGAAAGTAGCAGATAATGGCAGGGCAAAGGGGACATCTGGGAAGTTTTTGGAGACAATGGCAGATGCTATTGCATTGGAAACTTGGTGATAGACTTGTAATACTTTCATGGATTCTAGCCTAATATATAAATAAAATATACATATAGAAGCAAAAAGAAGATTTTGTTCCTTTTTGCAGCAGCTTCGTAAATCTGAGCGATTTTCACCACTGCAAATTATAAATGAGAAAAACAATACGTTTTTTGCTGTATTCCATTTTCAATCATTTCCTGAGGGAAACGCTGTGAAATAGCTCCTGAACTATGAACATTTGGCAGTAAAAATGATCTGTCTCAAAACTGCCGGCTTTAACATAAATAAAATAATAAGGTTTTTTTTTCTTGTTTTTTTTTTACTATAAGGGCATCGGTTTGTGCTCTCATCACAGTCCCCTTGGTAATTTCATGCTTTGAAATTGTTGCACAAAAGGAAGTGCTGAATTTGTCCTTCAACAAATCACTCATTTAAAGAGAATCGTTTGCCACTTGAAGGTTTAAATCCCCATAAAAGTCCTCACTTGATGCTTTCTTTTAATCTAAATCTAGACTGCAACCCCTCTGTGTACAGCTCTTGTACTACATATCCCATTTTTATAAATAGTATTCCACTGAGAGAGGGCACAATGACTGAGAAACATGATAGGCAACAGAAAGCTGAATATGGTAGATTTATATTTAAATGTGGACTGAAAACATCTCTATTGTGTGTAATGTTAACACCATGCATACATAAAAAATGCATGCATTTAAAATCAATGTAACAAAAATATGCAATTTTGTCTCATTACCTCTTAACAAAATCTATGCAATCAAATAGAAAGGTGTCTTTGTATTATAGACTGTAGAAATTGAATTACAGGATTTGGAATGTGAATTACAGGATTTATGGGTGAATTACAGGATTTAAAAAGTGAATTATGGGATTTAAAATGAGAATTACTAGATTTCTACCCACCAGTCCACTCATCAATTACAGCAGGGAATCAAATGTTACTCTAAACAAAAGATACATAAACAACTGGGGGGATAAATGGGATAAACACCTGAAGGTTTGGGACAATGTCACCCTGACCTAAAGGTTTGATAATCTTCATGTCATTCACAGATACGTGTTACTGTATCTGTGGTATATTGTATCCGATTTGCATATTTGTAAGCTTTAAATACATTGTCTCCTATTTAGCATAATGACAGGGCTTTTGCTAGATTCAACAAAAATGATGGATATTGGGCCAATGGCAAAACTCAACAAATACACAACTATTTATTTTCATTTGCAGTACACACAATATTGATCACTATGCATTATAGAATAGATAAATATTTACTATACATATTTTACAATTTTTATTTAACAATATACACAACATCGCAAATACACTCTGCTCCGTATAGATATATAGTGCATATAGATAAATGCTGCTTGCATGAAGACAATGTTACATACTATATCTAATTAGTTTCTATGAGGAGGTTAGTAGAAACTTGGATCAAGGGAAGTCAGTGGATGTAGTCTTTTTGGATTTTGCAAAGGCTTTTGATACAGTGCCACATGGAAGACTACTGTGCAAACTAAGGGATACGGGAATTTCAGTAAATATCTACTCATGGATTGAGAGCTGGCTAAAAGTCAGGAAGCAAAGGGTTGTGGTAAATGGAACCTACTTGAATTGGACTAATGTGGTAATTGGGGTTCCTCATTGTTCAGTATTAGGTCCTCTCCTTTTTTAAAAATGTATTAATGACTTAGAAGTAGGACTGGAAAGTATTGTCTCCATTTTGGCTGATGACACTAAGTTGTGCAAGATAATTAAATCAGAAAATAATGCACTTTCCCTCCAAAGGGATTTGCATAAATTAGACAAATGGGCAACTAAATGGCAGCGTTAATACGAATAAATCTAAAGTTATGCATTTGGAAAGAAAAAATAGCCATGCAATTTATAATCTTAATGGAGTAAATATAGGGGTATCAATATTGTAAGGGATTTGGGAGTGCTTGTGGACAACTGCCTAGGTAACAGTGTTCAATGCCAAGCAGCATCTGCAAAGGCAAGTAAAATATTAGCATGTATTATGAAGGGTATAGAAGCAAGGGAAGCAAATATAATTCTGCCACTATACAAATCTCTAGTACGCCCTCATTTGGAATACGGAGTACAGTTTTGGGCACCACTTCATAAATAGGACATTTTATAGCTAGGAAAAGTACAGAGAAGGACAACAAAACGAATAAAAGGAATGGAGGGGCTAAGTTATGAAGAAAGAATAACCAAATTAAACTTATTTTTTCTAGATTCTAGCTTTCGAGATTACATTATATAAATATATCCAGGGTCAATACAAAGCTTTGTCAAGGGAGCTTTTTGTACCAAGAGGTTTTCAACTGATAAGAGGGCATCCTTTGAGGTTAGAAGTAAAAAGATTCCACCTTAAAGAAAGAAAAGAGCTCTTCATAGTAAGGGTGGTTAATCTGTGGAATTCTCTACCAAAGGAGGTGGTGACAGTGGATTTGATAGATAACTTTAAAAAGGGATTAGATCCACGGTTATCCTGGATAATTAGAGAGGGATTATTGATCCAGCTTTAAGCCCAGCATGGATTATTTACCCACCCACGTACAGCTTTTCGGGGTTACTGCCTCTCATCAGCGTAGTGAAATACAGTTATTACACTGCATTCTAGGAACCTGGGCAGGGACATGCAAATGTGCCCACAATGGCTTCTCTTATTTATTCAACACAATTCCAAACATGTCTCCTTTTAGACAAATGCCTGCTGTATTACACTGCTTTAAGCAAAGCCCAGGATGGATTATGTACAGTAGTATCTTGGTACTCATCACTTAGAATTAGTTGACTTTGATATTCAACGCGTTTTGATGAGCAGAAATTGCGTTGACACTCGCAGCTTTTTCTGTACTCATCGCACTTGCTGTAGTCTGTAGGAGTCAGTATACATTACTACTTGTGGGAACTTGGTACTAGCCGTGTTTGGCACTCTTAGTCCCTTCTTGAACCAATTAACAACAAGTACCAAGGTACCGCTGTGTATATGTCACATATATAGCTGTGTATCTGTGGGGTTGTCTGGAATGCTTACGATGTTGGTCACGCTTTGCGAGCCTCGAAAAGCGAAGTGAGCCATCGACTGTGCAGGAGACTGCGAGCCTTGCGAAGCGAGCCGTCGACTGCGCGTGACCTAGGCTGCAATGCGCGCCAAGAGGCGAGCAGTTCAAGCATGCAGGACTTACAACCCGTATGACTTAGGACCAAAACCCGCACATACACTGTGCGCCTTGCAAAAATCCGACGTTAACGTCCGTACCACGGAACTGGAAAGACCTAAAAAAAAAAATATTCCTCAAATTCACTTACACACTCACATAAGGAAGAACCAGGAAGCCTGTGAGTGAGGTTGCAAGTTAATTCGAGCCATATTTGTTGTATTTTCTCGATCGATATTCACCTAAACGAGGAAAAAAAAGTCTGCCGAAGAAACGCAAAACCATGAAAACTACCCCAAACGACGTAAAAACGAACCATGAACAGTAACACTTAACAAAAGCCAGTAACACTTCATCCAAGCCACTAACATTTAACACAAGGTAGTAACACTTAACCCAACCCAGTAACACTAAACTCAAGGCACTAACACAACCAAAGACACTAATACTTAAGCGCGAGGGCTCGCGATGAGCACAGAGGGCCCATAGCCTCTCCTTGTGTGGCAAACAGCATTACCAGGCTTAAAATTGTATTCCGTCATTTTTGACGGGCAATTTCCTAGTATATATATATATATATATATATATATATATATATATATATATATATATATATATGTGTGTGTGTGCACCCTATTTTGAAGAATTAGCCTAATTACCTAGAACAGAGATTATATTGTGGGTTGCACTTCCATTTAATCCTGTTCCAAGTTCTGTATCATTCTGGCAGGCTCTCAATATACCCGCACAGAGATTTTATCTTTAACCATGATCCATCTCAGGTGACTAATGGGGTTACAAAAATTGCTAATTTATATCCCAAGTAAAACAAAGTTGAATTTAATACTTAAAAATTAAAAACTTTACTAATTTACTTTTCCCAAAACATTTTGCCCATATCAAGTAAGCTCATCAAAATAGCATCCTTTAAATATGAAACTTTAGTGACACTTTATATATATAGTCTAAATAGCACGTGGGAGAAGTATCTTACTTCTTTGCTAGGAAAGAGTGAAAAGCTGAGACAAATATAGCTATAAAAGCATAATATTTGCTTGTTCTTTAATCTGACTTGAATGTAACAGCGATGGGATGAAGTCTTGTTGAGTGAAAAGTGTGGCAATAGGTCAAAACAGTGTGAACTTAAAAGGGACGCCTCATCTTATCTTTTATATAACATATTAAACATTACAGATTTTATTTTCCCATGAAAAATTTGTGCCTTACAGTTCAGAAAATGTGCAATAAAGTTACTTCTTAAGGAACTGCTCTACCAATTAATTTGCATTTGAAAACACTGGTCAACAAATGTCACATTTTGTTTCTTTTATAATTTTATTTTTTACTTATTTTTTTCAATGCTGATTATTAAACTCCTGAAATGAATTGGCTCCAGCACTGAAAATACAGGCTATTTTGTTACATGCATTATGCTAAGTTCTATTAAAAAGACATTTTAAAGCAGAACTTCACTATATATATTATTTTAAAAAAATATTATATTTTAAAATAACACTTCTAAGTATATAATAGTTTTTAATAATGCTAAATACCTTATAATAATAGTAATTATTTAGGTGAAACAAATACCCCCTCCATATTACATTAGAGGCAGTACATGTTTTCTTTGCTTGGCCCTTGTATATATGGGACATATCTCATCACAGTCCAGTAGTAGTCTGCTAACATGGCAAAACTACATTTTCCTGGATACCTTCTTCATCTCCAAGATGTTCATCACTGACTGCACCACAATTATCAGGGAAAAAGTCCAAATGAGAGAAAGTGAATCTTTAATGACATGTTGCAGCCTAATTCATGGTAGGGTAGGAGGAGTTTGGGTGTGGTACAGGAGGGTGATGTTTTGTGCCTTTTAAGGCTTCAGGTGATAGGCTTCTTTAAACAGGTGTGTTTTTTAGTGAGGTTTTGAAGGATTTGAGGCAGGAGGAGCAAGACAAGGAGTTTCACAGAATAGGGGCAACACAAGGAAAGACCTGAAGGTGGGAATGACAGGAGGTGATGAGAGAGGAGAAAAGAAGGTCATTGGCAGCAAAGAGGGCAGGTGGGGAAATATTTGGAGGTGAGAGCAGAGATATAAGGGGGTGCGCTGTTGTTCAGGGCTTTGTAAGTTAGAGTCATGATTTTCGATGTTATTAAGGAGGCTACAGGAAGCACAGAGAGGTGCGACAGAGAGGTGCTACAGACACTGAATGCTGTGTACAGTAGATGAGTCTAGAAGGGCAATTCAATATGGATTGAAGTGGGGATAGACGGGTGGTGAGTAGGCCAGCAAGAAGAGAGTTGCAGTAGTCAAGATGAGATATGATGAGAGAATATATTAGAATCTTACTTGTATCTTGTGTAAGGTAGTGACTATTTTGGAAATGTTTTTTAAGTTGAAAAGACAAGATTTTGTTAGTGACTGTATGTACTGACATCTGCATAGAGATGATACTGAAGTCCAAAAGATTGTATTAGGGTACCAAGTGAGGATGTATAGATGGAGAATAAAAGGAGACGTAGTACTGAACCTTGGGGTACGCCAACAGACAGAAATTGAGGAGAAGAAATGCCAGAGACGGAGACACTAAATGTTCGATGTTGTAGGTATGATGTGAACCATGAGAGAGCAGTATCTCGGATTGCAATGGAGTGGATAATTTGGATAAAAAGAGCGTGTTCAACTGAGTCAAAGGCAGCAGAGAGATCCAGAAGTAGAATAGAAAAGTGACCCTTTGACTTGGCGGTGAGCAAGTCATTAGTGACTTTAAATGCAATGGTGATAAAAAATATTTTTGGGGTCCACTAGTGGGCTGTACTGTACACTTTTAGTTCCCAGATCAATATATTATTATGTAGGCCATACTGTACTCTACTATCCAACTCATAGAGGTGTATTCCTGTTGCATTCCCAACAAGAATTGCTTACATCCCCACAGATCCACTCCTGCTAGTCCTTGAAGTTAACACAGTCAAGAAGCTTCATGTTGAAGTAAGACTCTTTCATGGCCAAAATCTGTTTTGATGAGGTCAGTCAATTAATTCTGCTTTATCCTGTGTGGCTCTGCAGAGGGTCTATCAGGAACAAAATCAGGATGTTTTGATACTGAGGGCTCAGCTGATTTAACTCTATCGACTGAATATTCTACTGGTGGTTCAGGAATGGGAATCCTTCTTTATGAGGTACTTGGCTCATTGCAGTGTTTCAGGGTAGTTGACAATCATTTTTTTTTCTTCTTGGGAATTCTGTGCTGAAGGGGTTGCCCTCTCCCTCTCTGTGAGTCCTCTGACTCTCTCTCTGGGCGCTCTCTCTCGCAGTGCGCCCTCTCTTTGTGTGTGCACAATCTCTTTCTGTGCCATCTGTCTCGCTCTGTGCCCTCTCTCTGTGCTCTGTGTGCTTTCTGTCTCTCTCCCTCCTCCTCCTTTTCTCTCCCTCCCTCTCTCTGCCTCCCTTCCTGTCTGCCTCCTCTATCTGCTTCCCTCTCTCCCTGATTTTTTTCTACCTCCGCCGCTCTCTCCCTCCCTCAATCTATCTCCCACTCTTTTCTACTTCCTCTCTGTCTGCCTCCCTCCCTTTAGTTATTTTCTTCTATATGCTATTACTATGTATATTTTATTTTCTTAGCTGCTTCTCTCAAGTGCACTTTCAAGAAGGTCTGTCCTTGTAAACTAATGAGCATTCCGTTAGTCCTATTGAACGCACTGGCATGTTAGCTGCCCTATTTCCACAGTGGTGTACTAAAGACTCTCGGGAATATCCAGATGATCCACCAAAATGTCAACTATTTTGGGTCCTTCTGTTAAAAAATTTTGAATTACTGACTTAGACCATTATAGATACAAGAAACAAAGATTAGTTTCTTCACTCCACACCACTTGTTATTTTCATGTGCTTTTGCAAAAAAATCTTATTTAACCTAAAAGAGCTTGAACATCTACCCTAGTATTAACATCCAGAGCAGAGTGATACTGTATGTGGTAGCAATGTTTGCAAAGAGTGCGTTTTTATTACTTAGTCACACATGGCTATATTTTTTTTCAGAAATTAAACTGATAACAGGCTAAATATATTTATAAAACTAAAATAAATAGATCCAGGTTTTATATATTAGCTTTTACTTGCAGTTGTTCTCTACTGTTTATTTAGTGGCAGAGCTAATGAAAGGACGGCCCCGGTGCAAAATAATTTAACCCCCTTCCACATCTCTATATACCCCATCATCTTCTGAACCATGCCTTGTCGTGGTGAGGGGGCTTGTGTACTTCAATGAAGCTGTGCGCTATACCACGTAGGGTCATCCAAGATGGGCAGATCATGGCAGAGAGGTCAGACAAGAAAACCTTATGGTTAAGCACAACCAGAGACATAATGATTGTGCCTGGCGTGCTGCAATCCATAGGGACACAGAGAGAAAGACACGACTGAATGACATAATCTATCTATATAACCCATAGGTGTCGATAAAAAAGCCTGGATCTATCCTGTTATGGTGTTGGGGCAGGTCCGCTGCTGCAGTGCGGCCTCCAACCGCTAGATGGCGCTGCTGATATTTTGCAGCGCTGCCGATATGTGAGAGAAGTTCTAAGCTTAAAATGTTAGCCTAACCCTAAAAGTTTACCGAAGCCTTGACTCTATGATATGGCACCAGAATATCGGCAGCGCCATCTAGCGGATGATCACCGCCACTACTGCTGCCTTGTGCTGCGCTACCATAAGAGGATAGGTCCAAAAGCCCAATATATTTATATAGGTGATCAGATCAGCAGTAGGATGATCAGGCCACCTTTCTATAGAAACAAGTATCTGCCCTCCTCTATAAATTAAGATGATGGCATATAGCAGATGGCCCTTACCCTGCTGTTGGCCTAAGTGCTTTGCACCTGCTGCACTGGCGGTAGCTCCGCCACAGTGCCTGTGTACTGTTTATGTACTGAGCTGCTTCTTAACAGTTGCTTTTTTGAGAAATTGTGTTCTTGTAATGTATTTTCCATTAGCCCTGTTAAAACACTGCCACATTCCCATTGTAGCAAATAGCACCTTCATCTGCAATCAAAGATATCCTCTCTTGATGTAAATCTGTAGAAACCATAAAGTAGATTCCACCAAGACAGTCATACATGGGATGATATTTCGTGGCACTGAAGGCGTGCATGTGACACAGACCTGCTTACACTCTAGCACTGAAAGATGCGTCATACAGGCCACGCCTTCTCTGTATGACGATTGGCTGCTTCTGAACTGCTGCCGCCTCTTTGTTTACTATTCTTCGTGTGGATTTCTGGGAGTTGTAGTTCATGGTATTCGCTTCCGGTACCAAAGTCTGCTTCCGGTTGTTTCAGCTGTATTTCAGGAAGGTAAATATACCGCTGTGTGATGAGATGTTTATAGGATGTGGTTATTATCCAGCCAGACCGCTTAGAAGAAAATGTATTAGTAGTGTGATGTGGAAGTGTACGAGGAGTAATACTTTACCGATGAGGTCCTGGAAGCTCTATAAATCAAGAGCTTCAGTTAAAACCCTCTATAAATCAGAGCTATGTTGTCTAGTCTGGGTATACAATGTGGGGTGTTTATTTTTCACTTTAGTTATGTCTCTTTCTACAGTCTATTGTGACAAGTGGTAATGGCAGAATTTAAAGGACCGCTGCCCTGCATTTCAAGAAAATATGCACTCATTTGTCAAGTATGTAACTTACTAGCAGCTATGTAAGCCATGGATGGGCTTAGAACAGCAGAATATTTGCAGACTGTTTATGAATATAGTACTCAATTTTGGGATCTATCCTGTTATGTGCACGCATGGCACGGGAAGCCTCCTGGTGCTGAGCGCCCTTGCTTCCTGACTCCGATGTACTTCCTAAGCCCCTACACCCCTTGCTGGCCCTAACCTAAGCCCCTACACCAGTTACCGGCCCTAACCCCCTACACCAGTTACCGGCCCTAACCCCCTACACCAGTTACCGGCCCTAACCCCCTACACCAGTTACCGGCCCTAACCCCCTACACCAGTTACCGGCCCTAACCCCCTACACCAGTTACCGGCCCTAACCCCCTACACCAGTTACCGGCCCTAACCCCCTACACCAGTTACCGGCCCTAACCCCCTACACCAGTTACCGGCACTAACCCCCTACACCAGTTACCGGCCCTAAGCCCTACACCCCTTGCCGGCCCTAAGCCCCTACACCCCTTGCCGCCCCTACACCCCTTGCCGGCCCTAAGCCCCTACACCCCTTGCCGCCCCTACACCCCTTGCCGGCCCTAAGCCCCTACACCCCTTGCCGGCCCTAACCTAAGCCCCTACACCCCTTGCCGGCCCTAACCTAAGCCCCTACACCCCTTGCCGGCCCTAACCTAAGCCCCTACACCCCTTGCCGGCCGGCCCTAACCTAAGCCCCTACACCCCTTGCCGGCCGGCCCTAACCTAAGCCCCTACACCCCTTGCCGGCCGGCCCTAACCTAAGCCCCTACACCCCTTGCCGGCCGGCCCTAACCTAAGCCCCTACACCCCTTGCCGGCCGGCCCTAACCTAAGCCCCTACACCCCTTGCCGGCCGGCCCTAACCTAAGCCCCTACACCCCTTGCCGGCCGGCCCTAACCTAAGCCCCTACACCCCTTGCCGGCCGGCCCTAACCTAAGCCCCTACACCCCTTGCCGGCCGGCCCTAACCTAAGCCCCTACACCCCTTGCCGGCCGGCCCTAACCTAAGCCCCTACACCCCTTGCCGGCCGGCCCTAACCTAAGCCCCTACACCCCTTGCCGGCCGGCCCTAACCTAAGCCCCTACACCCCTTGCCGGCCGGCCCTAACCTAAGCCCCTACACCCCTTGCCGGCCGGCCCTAACCTAAGCCCCTACACCCCTTGCCGGCCGGCCCTAACCTAAGCCCCTACACCCCTTGCCGGCCGGCCCTAACCTAAGCCCCTACACCCCTTGCCGGCCGGCCCTAACCTAAGCCCCTACACCCCTTGCCGGCCCTAACCTAAGCCCTACACCCCTTGCCGGCCCTAACCTAAGCCCTACACCAGTTACCGGCCCTAACCCCCTACACCAGTTACCGGCCCTAAGCCCCTACACCCCTTGCCGGCCCTAACCTAAGCCCCTACACCCCTTGCCGGCCCTAACCTTAGCCCCTACACCCCTTGCCGGCCCTAAGCCCCTACTCCCCTTGCCGGCCCTAACCTAAGCCCTACACCCTTTGCCGGCCCTAACCTAAGCCCTACACCCCTTGCCGGCCCTAACCTAAGCCCTACACCCCTTGCCGGCCCTAACCTAAGCCCTACACCCCTTGCCGGCCCTAACCTAAGCCCTACACCAGTTACCGGCCCTAACCCCCTACACCAGTTACCGGCCCTAAGCCCCTACACCCCTTGCCGGCCCTAACCTAAGCCCCTACACCCCTTGCCGGCCCTAACCTTAGCCCCTACACCCCTTGCCGGCCCTAACCCCCTACACGAGTTCCCGGCCCTAAGCCCTACACCCCTTTCCAGCCCTACACCCCTTGCCGGCCCTAACCCCCTACACGAGTTACCGTCCCTAAGCCCTACACCCCTTTCCAGCTCTAACCCTCTTAGCCTAACCCCCTAAGAGTACCTTCCTAACCCCCTACACCACTTACCGGCCCGAATCCAAAAAACCCTGATCACTTATTTGTCCCCATTTTGTGTTCATGACAGTCAGTGGAGTGAGTGGTGAGGAAGGAACAGAAAGTATTTCTTAAGATAACTCTGAAACTAACACCACATCCCCTCTCCCTCACTGGCCCAGAAGCAGACTCTTTGTTTCAGGAAAAGCAACCATATCTCTCCTGATAAGTACAAAACCTTCCTTCATACCCCCTCACCTTCCATCTATGTATCATGGATTCCCCCAGGGCCCATCTCAGAAGTGGCCCCATGAGCACTAGAAGGTAACCAGCACCTTATATCAAAAATAGCTCTTTGTCCAAAAGGGTATAATGTACATTTGGGGCCTCCTACATATATATTAAAGCTAACACTGGTTCTTCATAATGTTTCCCTTCCTTGGCAGTGTTACCTTATTATGGTACCTGCCTGTAGCAGCAATTTTCAGATTAGTTCAGTATGTATTTCTCCTTATGATTATGGTAGTGCCATATATGTAATGCATTTATTCATATGTTTTATTTTGTTAGCAGTTCTTCTATTCCTGGGTTATTAGTTTAGGGTTTGCTGTGTAGGTTAGTTCACCTTTCTGCATCTCACTACTTCTGTACAAAGACAACAGAAGAGTTTAGAAAAGCTCCCCGTGCATTACATTTACATATTTATCTACCTTTGCAGTGTTTTTGCTCACACATACTGCATATTAGGTGAATCTGAATCATAAAATAGATAAATGCTGAAAGGATGAGTTAGAGAGTCATTCTGGCACATCTTCATTTCTTGGTCAATAATGATGTAGACCATGGCAGACATGTCTTAAGCATTTTTAAAGAACAGAAGTATCTCTGATTTTGCTTGACATTATTTTCTTTTTCTTTCAAGGTGGACGCTTGCCTTCTCTTTGAGATGTAAACATGGCAGCTCTATGCCCTCCTCCATCCCCAGCTGTTGCGAAGACCCTAATTGCTATAGATGGCTACTCACCCCTTCTAGCTGCCACATTTGCCTACTGGGACAATATCCTTGGGCCTCGAGTGAGACACATATGGGCCCCAAAGACTGACCAGGTCGTGCTTAGTGATGGGGAGATAACCTTCCTAGCAAACCACACACTAAATGGCGAGATCTTACGCAATGCAGAGAGTGGTGCGATTGATGTCAAGTTTTTTGTGCTAGCAGAAAAGGGAGTGATTATTGTGTCCCTAATATTTGACGGGAACTGGAATGGTGATAGGAGCACGTATGGTTTGTCTATCATCTTGCCACAGATGGAGCTGGACTTCTACCTACCTCTGCACAGAGTCTGTGTCACACGTCTCACCCACATTATCAGGAAAGGACGGATATGGATGCACAAGGTATGAGGCTGCTCAAGCTACTTAAACTTTAATGAATCGTGTGGGCCTAATCTAGATGAGTGGTGGAGTATTATTAGGACAAGACAATCTTACACACAAAGCTGCACTTAACGGGTTGTGGTCTATTTTATGTTTTCTTTAAATCTGGGTAGTGGTGTTAATAGTGCTTTTCTAGTTGCCACCCACTTATTTATTTTTTTAGTTTACCTGCAAATGTGGGGGTAAAAAACATCTACTAATATATAAGTACTAGCGACTTGCCCGTCAAAAAATGACGGCAATAAGATTGTAAGGCAGGTAATGTTGTTTGGGTGCAAAATTAATTTTGTTGGTGTTTTAAGATTCTTCGGCGCTCATTGCGAGCCTCGCGCTGTACGCCTTCCCGTGGCTCGCAGTTGAGCGCCTTCGGCGCTCATATCGAGGCTCTTGGTTGTTTCTGTGCTATGAGCAGCGTTGGTGTTTTTTTTGGGTATGGCAATGAATAATTAATAAAATAAGAAATTAATATACTTTACCTATTGTGATGTAATATATGCAGGAAGCATTGTGTTGAAGAGCTGGCAATCTGTTTTGATGTTGCTGCATCATCAGTGCTGTAGAGCTGCTGTGTAAGTGTCATGAATGTGTGCAGTGTAATAGTGTGCGTGCGCGAGGCAAATCCGTTAGCGTAGCTGTGTACTTCCGCATTGTATAAGTTAGTGTTCTAAAATGGCAGCTAATGTGTGGTATGCGGCTGTGGCTGATTTAGCGTCCTTCGTTTAGGACTTTTTTGTAATATCCGTAACTGTTTGGTGGTGTTTTGCGTGTTTAGGGTCCTTTAGCCTCGTTTTCATTTTGTTCGGCGGCCATTTTTTGTCTCGCTTACAGGTTTTCTTAGTGTCTAAACTCTTTTATTTGGAGTTAAATTGAGGTGTAACTTCAGTTTTCGAGGTCCTGGGTGCCCCCCCCCCCCCCTTGCTGTGGGTAAGCTTTTTATGTATTTGTTGTGTTTATTGTGTTTGTAATGTTTTTGGGGTCGCGCGGGTTGCCGCCTTGTTTTCGAATCTCGTACATCTTTTTCGGGAAATCCGTAGGTGTTTGGTGGTGTTTTGCGTCTTTAGACTGCTGTAGCCTCGTTTTCGTTTTTTTCGGCGGCCATTTTTTCTCTTGCTTACAGAATTTTTTTAGTGTCTAAACTCTTTTATTTGGAGTTAAATTGAGGTGTAACTTAAGTTTTCGAGGTCCTGGGTGCCTCACTTTGTTGTAGGTAAGCTTTTTGTGTATTTGTTGTGTTTATTTATTGTGTTTTTCATGTTTTCATGTGCACGGGTTTCGGACGATTTTTGCAAGGTCGTAATGTCTCATATTTTGCTTTCGTAACTACGTAAACTTGGCGAGGGTCGCAGTTGCTGGCAAGGAGCGCCTTTGGCTAGTATAGATAGACCCCTATTAGGTCCAAGAAAGTGACCACACAAAAGTAAAACAAGGCTATAGATGTTTTTATTTAAACATCAACATGTACATTAAGATCCATTACATTCAGTTTCTTTAACATTTATCCATATACATGATAAATAATGCAAAACAAGCGGGGCATAATACATAAAACTTAACACCTGAGTGGAGTTAGCAAGTCGTTTTTTGTTTGGTCATATATTGGTCCCATAAATACAATTTTTCAAGTATCTTTAATTGAGTTTTACTTATCGTCAGCTGATAATCTTTCTCTAATTGTCTGTTTCTATTGGTGACAATGATTATCTCCTGCCACGTGGGTAGCTTTTCTGTTTTCCAGTTTTTGGTAATAAGCCATTTTGCTGTCATTAAAATTTGAATTATCAAAACTTTTGTTTGATATTTTATTTTATTGGGGAACATAGGAAATAGTATCCAATTAATGGAAGTTTCAATTTGAAATCCAGTAATCTGTAAAATCTGTTTAGTATATAATGACCAAAATTCCTGAATATTTGGACATGTCCACCAAATGTGTCCACATTTTCTCCAACACAGGTCAGAATACTTCTCTGGAAATACTTATTTATTGTTACTGGTACTCTATACCACCTTTTGGATACGTTTAAAATACATTTCCCTGTAAGCTGAGCATTGTGTTTAGTTTTGTGTGATTTTACAGGCATCTAACCAATAACTGATGGGCCAGTATTCCTCTATTTCTCTTTCCCAGTCTTCCACTCTGTATTTGCCTACAGTTAGAGAGAGAACATTTTCTTATCTCTTTCTCCCTGTTGATTAATCAAAGATTCCAACATAGTTAAAGATCTATTTTCAATCCTGTTATAATCAGATTTATTCAGTCTACTTGTTAATATATTATATTTAAACCAATAATTACCTGGTATATTATATTCTTTGGATATATCATTACATTTCTTTATATTACCTCTGTAAAAAAAGATCTCCTAAATATTCAATTCTTTCTCCCCTCATAATTCCGCTATCTTTTTCTGTAAAATCATCGTATATAAATCCAATAGGGGTTATAGGAGACAGAAATAATATCAAGCCATGTTTTTTATTAAGTTTTTATTCCAGATCTTAATTCCAGATTTATCAGTTTTAAGAGGATTTAGAAGAACCTTATATTTGTTTTTATACCATATTAAATGTTCAATATTCATTTCGGTCATGATAGCTTTTTCTATATGCCACCATTTTGCTGGGGGTGCTGCAAAGGTCCAGTATAGTATTTGTGATAATCTAATTGCTTCATAATGGTCAAATATTGGTAATCCAGATAATCCTCCTTTCTGAAGGTCTCTTTTAACTATATTGTAATTTTATACATGGTTTCTTATCTTTATAAATACATTTATCCAAAGTAATTTGTAAATTCCTCAAAATAAATTTTAGAGATTTCCAATGGTATGGCTCTGATTTTAAATATACAATTTTCGGTGGTATAGCCATTTTAATCACCGATATTCTTCCTAACCAAGATAACAGCAAATTCTTCCATTTTGCTTGTAGTATTTTAATATGTTGATGTAATTTCTCAAAACTATTCCAAATATTATTTTTTTTAATTTGGAGTAAATGTGATACCTAGGTAAGAGATTTTATTTTCTTGCCAATCAAATTAAAATTGTCTATTTAATGACTCTAATATTTGTTTATCTAAATGTAACCATAACATTTCCTTTCTTTCCATGTTAACCTTGTAATAGGAAATTTTAGAAAACAAATCTAATCACATATTATAATTGTCTAACTACGAATCGTCGTCACGCTGTTTGCGTGGTCCGTATGACTTAGCGATGAGCGCCACAGGCGCTCACCCGGAGCACTTAGGCAATGAGCGCCGAAGGCGCAACCCGGAGCAATTACAAGACGCGGGTCTTAGAAAAAAAAAGATACGAGAGGCAAAAAATTGCGAGATTAGCGGCCGATCCAAAAACCAGAAAAACACACTAACTAAACCTAAAAAAAATTACAAAAACATCACAGACAGCATGGGGCAACAGCCAGGAGGTCTGTGAGTGAGCTGAAACGCAAATTTAACTTGATTTAGACGATTTTCGTCACACGAAAATCGCTTAAGCGAGGGGGGAAAAATGGCCGTCGAAAAAAATGAAAACGAGGTTGCAAGATCCTAGACCGCGCAAAACGCATTCTAGAATACAATTCGCATTCTTTTTTCAACTTCCAATGAGTCTCTTGGAGGCAAATAAATTCTGGACTTTCTTTTTGATGTGTTTCTCTAACTATTTTCCTTTTTTATACAGTGTATTTAATCCTTGGACATTTTTGGAAATCAATCTAAGACTTATTCATTATTTTCTTGCTTTGCGAACTCCACTCCGTTACATTACATTAAACAATAACATTACAAATTTTTTTTGAGAATATTCATCTCTAATAGTTCCCTCAACAGAAAAGAGATTTTAATCCCTTTATTTACCAACTTGAACTGATCAAGCTAAGAGACAGAATTGATAAACTCATGTCCTAAGTATTACGGGTATTTATATCAAATTCTAAAACTACATGTTAGGAAAAGTCCATTTTGCGTAGAATAAAGAGAGGGGGAGGGGGAGAAAAAAGGAGAAAAAATCCATTATCACAAACTTATGTGTACCACCTAAGATAAAATTATCATGTTTAATATGACTCATTATTTGATTTTTTATTAATTTCTTTTAATATTCTTCCTTAAGTTATAATTATTATCTAAATATAACATTTTAGATTCCATATAAAGTTCTGAGTGTTCAAAGTTTTATTCACAAGCCTTAAGTGTATAAGGTGCATCAGTGTCAAAGAGAGAGAAAAAAAAACCTTCAAATATAGAGAGTGCTCTAAAACAACTTATACATTTTTCCTATCACCATATTTCCCCATATATATCTTATTTAGAGATTTGTGCATCAAAAAATGATTTCATGTACAAGTGCAAACTTCAAGTGATAACCTCTTGTTTCCTTATCAATTCAATGATTTACTAGTGCTTATTAGCCAAATTTTGTATTCTACAAAATTAAAGTATATAAAGTGCCAGTAAAGATATATATAATATATATATATATATATATATATATATATATATACCGGTATGTATATATATATATATATATATATATATATTAGTGGATTAATGATTACTGGACATTCACGGCTGCTTCACTCTCATATATTTATATATATATTTTTATATATATATATATATATATATATATACTATAGTTCATATAGTTCCCCTCACTTACCTGCATCAGAAGCTCCTGCTCCGGCCTCCGCTCCTTCCGGTGCGCATGTGACGTAGCGCGCATGTGACGTCACGGCATTAGCATATACCGGAATATATTGGAGCGTTACAAATAAACTATATAATAATAATTATATAAATGGTTATCTTTTAAAGGACCACCGCACAATGGAAAAAAATGTATGCTTGAAAACTTTGAGTTTAAGAGCATGATTAATCAGAAGACTTGCATCTAGTTTTTAATTAGAATTTGTTTTTGAAAGTTGTGTAATTAAAGATTTTTTTTAGATTTCTAGGGAGCTGTGGTTGCATTGAATGATGCAAGGTGCCTGCTTGTGGGCCAATGAGGGAAGGGGTTTGGTGTAAATGTCAATCTTATCCAGTTATCAGGCTCTTCACCTATTTATTCTCTCCTCAACTGATAATTGCAAACACCACCACCATCTGGCTCTGAAATAATGTAACAAACACAAAATTAATTCCTGTACTCATTAACAGAGTCCTCAAAAAATGTACATTTTCCCAAAATATGTTTTGTGTCCATGGCTTTTACAGCTGCTAATATTGTTAGTTTGGTACATAGATGACAAACAATTCTTTTTTTTTATGAACTGCAGTGCTCTATTAAATGAAAACATGTATAATGATTCTCTTAAGACACATGTGTGTGTGTGTGTATGTATGTGTGTGTGTATATATATATATATAGCGCGACTTGCCCATCAAACATGAAAATTTTAAGCCGTGGGAATGCTGTTTGACACATAATTGAAACCGTTTTGTGCTGTGAGGACCTTCGGTGCTAATTTTGAGGCTCGCGCTGAGTGCCTTTGGCGCTCATTGCGAGACTCAGGACCTTCGGCGCTCATTGCGAGCCTCTCCTGTCATGTACTTTTGGTCCTCTGAGAGAGATATATATTTCTGTGTATATGTATTTAAGTAATGAATGATTTCTTAAATCAATTAATATTCAGCCGCCTAAGTTGTACTCACCTCGCAAAGTGTGATGTCTCGCAGTTTGACACCACCTATTATATATATATATATATATATATATATATATATATATATATTTTTTTTTTTTTACTACTTACTATATACAGTATGTGAAAAGTTTTCCCCAAGTATTTTTCTGCAGCAGATCATCAAATGCAGTTAATTTGTAATGTGTGACAATTTCCTTTTACTTGTCTTTGAACAGGGCCAGAGCATCGTTCCCATGCTAACGGGGGAAGTTATTCCCATAATGGAGCTGCTTTCATCTATGAAGTCACACGGTGTTCCTGAAGAGATAGCTGTAAGCCTTTAAACCTGCACAAAGTCTCTGAATCTGTCTGCAGCCACTTCAAAGCCTTGTGTAGTCCAGTGTCATTTCTGACACCTTTTATCCACACATAGGCTTGTCATCTAATGGGATGTGTCATAAAGAGTAACTATCTGTTGCCCTCCACTTTGCCTGTCAGACTGTATCTGGCATATTCAATTCACTGAAAGCCATCATGCTGCACACTTTGTATGTGTTTATCACCTGTTATACGTACTGTTACATAGCACTAGATTGTATTGTAATGAAAATATGCATCAATAGTTTTCCCGTAAAAATATTAATAAATAAACTGCCACATCCACGGTGTGTTTCTGTCTAGGCCCACAAGGCTCAGGCCTTGGCCAGTACATTTGCAGGGGGCAGCAGGCTACCTGATGATGCCTACTAAATACAGTGCTATTTCTGCCTGTACTTGACGCTTACTGACATACCATATATATACATAAACTTATGATTTGCGATGTAGAAAAGGGAAAAGGAGAGGTTCCAAGTGAAGACTGCACAAATCATAATGGCACCATGAAACCTAAATATGCCTTAAAGGCATATCTTAGTTTACTTGTTTTTACCTTTATCTAATCTAACAAATGCTGCTTATATCACAAATGCACATTAAATTGATCCATTCTATACACACAGAGATTTATTTTATTTCAACATAAAACTTATTTCCCGTATTTGAATAGAAACACTGCAGTCAAATACAGATTTTAACCCTTTACCAACCTTCAAGCCAACAGCAGCTCAATGCAGAGACCTACAGATCAGTGTCTGGCTCCTGCTTCCTCTACATCAGGAGTACACATCCCATGATTCCTTCCTGCACAAACTGCCAGTGATACATTGTATTAAAATGTATAGCTGCCTGTGATTGGCCAAATGATATGCTAATTTTTATTTTGGGGGGTTTTCATGCAAAACATTTTTTTTGCATTCACTGCTGATTCTCCTCTATCAAATGCACTCATAGTCCAGGAAACTTAAATATGCATTTAAGGGTCTAGTCGGTTTTGTGAATTTTGCATATTTGTAAAACGAACACCTTTTAGTTGGTGAGAACATTTTGCTAGGCCTGGTCATTTCCAAAATATATTTTATCTGCCATGTCTCTTTCCACCTCTAAGTGATAAGATTATCACTTCCTATTTAACTTTTTATGTTTTATGTTATGCTTTTTTTTATTATATTCATGAGCCAGTTGCTTTCTTTTGTTATGCTTTTGCTTAGAATAATTATGAAACAATACATCTTAAGTCATTTTGAACAATGCATATAAATTGTTATTTATTATATATATTTTTTTGCTTTAGTTACGTATTTTAGACAGATTGTTCTTACTATGATCTCTCTTGAATTTTCCAGTTTACATCAACAGTGCTAAATGATGATGATATTGGTGACAGCTGCCACGAAGGCTTCTTGAGCAAGTAAGTTTTATTTATTTTCTTGCAAGTAAATCCCTAGAATGAAGTCTTAACTTTTGTGGATGCTTTTGTAGATATAACATAGACAGCTACATATGTCCATAATTATATAAGGGCATGGGAACGCTAGTATTAACAAAACAGAAGATGAAGGCAGACTGTTGGTTATCAGTATGTATATGGAACTAGTAGAGAACATACCGCAGTAATCTGTTAATGCCCCATATTTTCTGCCTGTTAGATTTATCCTGAGATTCCCTCTCAAGCATGTTTTGGTGTCTGGCTGTTTTCTTGATGGCCGTCTGTATATTCAGGAAACAGGCTCAGCATGGGCAGTGATGCTTGAAAGCTTCCCCCCTGTAGCATGGCTCATTTTCTAAAACTACAGTCTTTGATATCTCAATCAAAATAATATGGCTGTTCTTAGGGGTTGCCAGAAACAGCTGGCTCAGAAAAGTTTACTTTACTCATTTTTGGAGTAATAAACATTGTGAAAAAAATAAGTGAGGTTCTGGTAAAACTGCAACAGTGAACGCATGTAACCTTTTTATTCCAGTCCTATTTAGGTTCTACTTAGAAGTGTTTAAAATAACTTTTAGTTACACTGGCCTGCAAGAATGTTACAACATTTGTGTTATTTTGTGATGGTGTTGTGTTCATTGCATACTAATGATTGGACCAACTGAATAAAAAAATTAACCTTTAAGTGTCAAATACAAAAAGCTCCAATGATATAACATCACTCTCCCTTCTGCCCAATCCTGTTCAGTAACCCTCATCCTTCATGCAGTCAGGAACTGCAGAAGCCAGGCAAGATGGAACTTTCCATAAACTGATTCTGCAAATATTTTCTCTGGTTTTATTCCCATACACCTGCTAATGTTAGGTTTTCCTTAACTACAGTGGTTCTTTAATGTGTGTATTTTCTTCACAGTGCCATCAGCTCACACTTGCAGACCTGTGGTTGCTCCGTGGTGGTTGGTAGTAGTGCAGAAAAAATAAACAAGGTAATGTAGACCGCAGAAGACACATCTGTTAGAGCACGATGTGATAGTGAACATAGAGAATACCGCAATTTGGCCATTATTTATCAAATGCTATGATTTGTTCCTGAAAGGCTTTTCTCACGTGAAGAATTTCTGAAGGTGTTTTCTTTTGAATGAAAGACTCATTTTTTGTATTATCTATATGCCATACTTCACAAATCCTTTATTTTATAAGATATTGATATATTTTTGCATTTCTGCCAGGTATGGGAGGGCCGTGTATAATGATATTGAGTCAGTTAGCTATATTGCAGATTTTGGAGACATTTTGTTCAATACAGCTAACGTGACACCTAGTAGCCCTTTAAAACGTGTCAATCTAATTTGTTCTTTTGAGCACGTCGCTTGATAATGGACAAAAAGGGTTTAGAAGGTTAAAATAGATACTTTACTTTAACTGGTGCTGTTAGTGTTGATTTCTTGGAGATAAATATTTTCTTTTTTCCTAAGGCATATAGAAAGAGTGTTCCTTTTTGTATTTTTGCTACTGATTTGATGGGGCTATAGGCATTTTAATTTGGGGTTGCATTGTATTCGTATAGTTCCCTGCACAGTTGTGTGTGTATATAATACTGCAACTTGGGCGCTGTAACTTGCTGCATATGATTTAATGTTTGTTGTTTATAGTATTAACATTCGGTATGCACAGATAGCTCAGTGTGTAGAGTATTTGCCTGTAGTCTAAGACCGTTGTTCCCAAACACATCTTAAAGACCCACCAGACAGGCCATTATTTAGCTCAAACACTGTATAAACAAAGGTGAGGCAACTAGTTTTCAACAGGCCTCAAATGACTTCACCTGTGAATCTAAATGGCTTGTCTGGTGGGTCTTAAGGAGGGGTTTGGGAACCACTGGTCTACAAGTTGAAGGGTTCAGATCCAGGTCCAGCTCGAGGTGCTCACTCTCTGATTTAAAAAAAGCACATTATCAAACAACTCTCTAAATAAAATAGAGTAAATATTGAATTCCTATGTGTACCGGATCTACAGTGCCTTTCACCAGCACACCATAGAAACACACAAGACTCTATTTGGAAATTTTGTAGCAACAAATTAAAGAAAAAACAAAAAATATATACTTTTATTAATTTATGAAAAAACATTTAAAAAAAGTTGTGCAGTAGTGAAAATAAAAAGATATACAGTACAGTATATCAATAAGCAGGCTTGACTCGGGGGATAAGCTGTTATGAGTGACCCCTCCTAAATAACGTGAAATACCACGAATAAGATATTTTTATAATAGACTAAAACAGCACCTGTCTAGTTGAAAAGACAGATGACAGTTTAAAGTTGCTTGTATTACTTGGTAAAGTGCATGTCTATATATTCCCAAGGGAATTTGACCAGTTTAATCATAGTTTCTAGAACTTTACCTGTGTGTAATCTTACTGAGTCAAAATAGAGAATTACCACAAATCAGATTGACTGATTGTTTTGATGAGCAGCACAATGCTGTAATCAAAACTAACCCTGCTGATATAATTGCTAGGTCACTAATTATTATAATACAGATATGCTATGTCCCATTTGACCAAGTATACTCGAAAATGAATGAAGGGAACTAGTTTACTTCTAATAATAAAAGATTAGCACAGCACCGGCATATTGGGTATCAAAAAACGGAGTGGGAAAGCTTACCCCCGCAGCCTGCTTACTCCCGACGTGCGTTTCCCCGTAGTTTTATGTCGGATTCATCAGGGGACTGATTCTTAATGTTAAACGCGGGTTTTTAAAGGCTCCCGCTAAAAAAGCACATTGTGTAAAACAATTATGGGCACAGTTACAGCCACTCATTCCCCTGTTAATCTGCTTCAGATTATTGCACTTTCTATCACTTCTCCCCTGTAGGGTTAGGACAGGATTAAGTACATAAAGTACCTGCATCATACAATGACACAACCCAGCATGACTCCATTTATTTGGCTGACCATTGGGGTGTTCTATGCATTTTCTTGTCGGAGGACTTTAAAGACTATACCAGCAATAACTAAAATGGCAATAGCCAAGTTAATACGTGATCAAATTAAACCATTTAGACCTTTTTTTCCTACTTTTTTAAGTCTGGCGTCCATTGGTACACAGCAGTTTTGCGTTGTTCTATGTTTATTTAACTTAATATCCTTTTTATTTTTATTTTGCAATTGATACATTAGGAGACCCTAGTGCACTGAAACATTTGCTATCCTGAGTACTGTCCTATGCTATTGTTCTATGTGTGTGTCTTGTTTTAATCTCATTTCATTGCTTACTCTGGTAATATCACTTGTATGTTGTGCTGCAGTAGGTCTTTATACACTAAACATTTATCTTTTTTTTTTTTCTTCGTTGTATCCTAGATGGTGAAGACGTTGTGCCTCTTTCTTTCTCCCGCAGAACGGAAATGCTCCAGACTATGTAGGTCTGAGACATCTTTCAAGTATGAATCTGGGCTCTTTGTACAAGGGCTGCTGAAGGTAAGGCATTTATTTATGATGTCTTGTGAACAAAGACAGCCATCATGTTTTGACTTGCACCAGTCCTAATTATTTTTAACTGACAGCTTCCTCCCGGACACTCACATGCATCTTTCAAAAATACATTAGTTTCTCTTTCAGCTGCACCGGGAGAGCTTTAGGATGTGTTTAAGACACATATTCGAACAAGATTGCAGTGGAATGCTAAAGACCTTTTATAAGTGTCAAATGGACTAGTGCCTTGTCAAAACAGTATAATGCTGATAATTTAGGAATTAGATTAGGTTTAAATTAGATCGTGCTGCGTTTTATTTTATTATTGTACTCCTATTTTCTATATATAATTTCTTTGTCGTGTAGTACATTTCTTATTATTTCCGTACGATTTATTTATTTATTACATTGTTTATGAACAAATTAAAATCGGTTTACATTATATACTGTATGGTGTTATGGGAATATTTTTGTTAACATGCAGCAAGACTATTTCAACCATATTAGGCACCTCGGGCTATACTATTATGTCCAATTTAAGTTATAACATTGTTTGTAAGTTGACACACTGCATGCCCTCCCACTTTACCCATAGGGTTACATAGTATTTGAGATTGAGTAAAGACTTTTAGTCCATCAAGTTCAACCTTTTTAGATCTCTTCTGATCCTTTCTAATATGTGGATTGTTTATTAATAACTGTTAATTGATCCAGAGGAAGGCAAACAGAAAAAAAAACAGTGAAACTTTACCAATTGTCTCATAAGGGGGAGGGGGGGCAAAATTCCTTCCTGACCCCAGAGACTGGCGATCAAATTTCTCCCTGGATCAATATTCCTTCCCTAGTTATCTAGGATAACCTTGAATGCCCTCTTTATTCAAAAATATATAAAACCCCTTTTTAAAGTTATCTATCGAATTCGCTGTCACCTTTTGGTAGAGAATTCCACAGATTAACCACCCTTGCTGTGAAGAAACCTTTTCTTTCTTTAAGGTGCAATCTTTTTCCTCTAACTTCAAAAGATGTCCCCTTGTCAGTTGATATATTTATATAAGGTCATATGTCCTCTTAGACACCTTTTTTCTAGGGAAAATTACGTTTAATTTGGTTAGTCTTTCTTCATAACTTAGCCCCTCCATTCCCCTTATTCGTTTTGTAGCCCATCTCTGTATTTTTTCTAGCTGTAAAATGTCCTTTTTATGAAGTGGTGCCCAAAATTGTACTCCATATTCCAAATGAGGGCGTACTGGAGATTTGTATAGTAGCAGAATTATATTTGCTTCCCTGGCTTCTATACCCTTCTTAATACATGCTAATATTTCACAAGCACTCCCAAATCCCTTTCAATATCTGATACCCCTAGATTTGCTCCATTAAGATTATAAATTGCATGGCTATTTTTCCTTCACAGATGCATAACTTTACATTTATTTGTATTTAAATCTCAGCTGCCATTTAGTCACCCATTTCTCTAATTTATGCAAATCCCCTTGGAGGGAAAGTACATGATTTTCTGATTTAATTACCTTGCACAACTTCGTGTCATCAGCAAAAATGGAGACACCACACTCCAATCCCACTGCTAAGTCGTTAATAAATATGTTAAAAAGGAGGGGACCTAATACTGAGCCCTGTAGGGTAGAGCTGGCTCAAGCACCATTTAAAGAACCACTGTACAATAAATATATACAATGTGTCTTTGTGGGCACATTTGCAAGTCCCTGCCTAGGTTCCCAGAATGCAGTGTAATAATAATTTCTCTGCAATTTTAGCAGGAAATATTTCATTTTTTTTAAACCTATTTTAGACATTCAAATGTGAACACAAATATTATATATATATATATATATATATATATATATATATATATATATATATGTGTGTGTGTGTATATATACCCCTTAGCTTTATGACTTTTTTTTTTTTTTTTTACTGAATTATGCTCAGAGATTTACATTTTATGTTTTTATTAATGTAAATAAATGTTGACACCTGTGCTAGGCCCTGGATGATACTTTGTTGGTTGTTGTGTATGTTTGTAAGAAGGGAATTTACATTTCTAGAGACACTTGATTGCATCTTTTGTGGCATCTTTTCTAAGCCAACGGAGGAGCAGAGGGATGTGGTGTAAATTTTAATTTTAATCGGATTATACCTATTTGTCAGGAAGTAAAGTAAAAAAACAGAAAATGGGTTCAAAGAGTCATCAAAAATTAATAAATGTATATATATTTAGATTTTACTGCTTTTATGTCAATGGCTTATACAGCCGATTTAATGTTGTTAGTTTAGTACAAACTAGACAAACAAGTCCTTTAAGCAATACTTTTAAGCATGATAAAATATTTGTAGTCCAAAGTCTTCTGTCATTCTGACATGAACTATTTGTAGTTACACAAAAAATCCTCTCATAAAAATGTGCTTTACTTCTGTCTATGTCCACAGGATGCCACAGGGAGCTTTGTGCTGCCATTTCGCCAGGTTATGTACGCTCCTTACCCTGCCACTCACATTGACGTGGATGTAAACACAGTGAAGCAGATGCCTCCATGCCACGAACATGGATATAACCAGCGCCGCTACATGAGGTCAGAGCTCACTGCTCTGTGGAAGGCCACTTCAGACGAGGAAATGGTCTCAGAATCCATCATTCTCACTGATGAGAGCTTCACTCCTAACCTGTACGTAAAGAACCTTAACAGATTCTGTCTTTAAGTTCATTAATCCAGCTGTTTGTATTGATGCTGTAGTCAATCTCTTTAATATGTTTTAATCTCCTTATGTATGCCTTTTTAAAAAAAGACTATAGCAGCATCTTAAAATAATTTAATGACCAAAAAAGTCACCATATGTGCTCTGCACCATCAGCTAGAGGGTGGAAAATGTGTTTACATTTACTTAGATATTGTCATTTTATTTTAGCCCTTGGAGCCGTCCCACAAGACTCTGTATAAATAATTAGGCTGGTGTGTGTGTAAATGTTATATATTGAATTATGGATTTATACTCCCCTTACTAGCAGGCTGTGGTGGCGTAGTGGTAAGCAATCTGTTTTAAAGATTTTTTTTTATTTTTTATTGGTAGGTCACAGTTGCGATTCTCCTGCCTTCCACTTGTTTTTTTTGTTTGTTTGTTTTATTATTTTAAAAAATTACTATATATATATATATATATATATATATATATATATATATATATATATATAAAATCTCCATCCAGTGGGGCGTGGAAGTATTTGATCCCGTGCTTATTTTTTTTGAACGTTTGTCTAGAAATGATCAGTCTGTAATTGTAATGGTTGGTGTATCTTAACAGTGAGAGACAGAATAACCAAAAAAAAAAGAAAAACGCATGTCAAAAAAGTTATAAATTGATTTGCAGGTCAATGAGTGAAATAAGTAATTGACCCCTTCGACTTAGATGTAGTGGCAAAAGCCTTGTTGGCAATCACAGAGGTCAGATGTTTCTTGTAGTTGGCCACCAGGTTTGCACACATATCAGGAGGGATTTTGTCCCACTCCTCTTTGTAGATCCTCTCCAAGTCATTAAGGTTTTGAGGCTGATGTTTGGCAACTCGAACCTTCAGCTCCCTCCACAGATTTTCCATGGGATTAAGGTCTGGAGACTGGCTAGGCCATTCCAGGACCTTAATATTGTTGCCTTGGCTGTATGTTTTGGGTCATTGGCATTCTGGAATACCCATCCACGACCCATTTTCAATACGCTGGCTGAGGGAAGAAGGGTCGCACCCAAGATTTGACAGTACATGGCCCTGTCCATCGTCCCTTTGATGCGGTGCAGTTGTCCTGTCCCCTTAGCAGAAAAACACCCCCAAAGCATAATGTTTCCACCTCAATGTTTGATGGTGGGGATGGGGTTCTTGGGGTTATATATAGCATTCCTCCTCCAAACACAGCGAGTTGAGTTCATGCCAAAGAGCTCGATTTTGTTCATTGGCAGGGGAACCTTGCGGGCGCTGCAGGATTTCAGTCCTTCACGGCGTAGTGTGTTGCCAATTGTTTTCTTGGTGACTATGGTCCCAGCTGCCTTGAGATCCTCCCGTGTAGTTCTGGGCTGATTCCTCACCATTCTCATGATTATTGAAACTCCACAAGGTGAGATCTTGCATGGAGCATCAGACAGAGGGAGACTGGCAGTTATTTTGTGTTTCTTCCATTTGCGAATAAAAAAAAATTGGACAATCATTGAGTCTTTGGGCTAAAATAAATCATAATATTCATAAAGTATTTTGTTATGTACCACAGTTTTTTTTATAGAACCTCTAGCAATGGTATTCAGTACAATATTTATTATTTTGCATGCTATGTTACTTACTTTGTAATTCTGCTTTGTGATCTTTATGATTACAATAAAAACCTATTGACCTAAAAATACTGTACATGTACTGTACATTCCTCAAAACTAAGATGGTAATTAATAAAATTAGAAAAAATAATCTATTGTACAATGCCCAAACGGTGTCCACAAGCACACTGCCACTTTAAATGATTAAAAATATAGTGACTCGCCTCCAAATGCTTAACAACTCAGTGTAATATCATCAATACAATGTAAGGAGTACCTACAAATTGTCAACTTTATTAAATTATTTCATAACGTCTTTAAAAATTGAGTCCACTGTGGGTTCCCTGGTGGTCCTGTGGTTAGGGTTCGGTGCTTTCACCTCTGCGACCTGTGTTCAATTTCAGTCAGGGAACCAAGAGGTCCCACCAGCCTGAAGCCATGCAGGTTTGGGTCTGGTCAGTACTTTGATGGGAGACCACCTGGGAACACCAGGAGCTGTATGGTGTGGCCCACTGGAGAAGCAAATGGCCACCCATTTCAGTATCTCTATCATGAATACCAAGTAGATCCACATGGTGTGTTATGGTCTATGAGGTCATGGAGAGTCGGGCATGACTGAACAACACAAACACACCACATCATTCTAGCCACAGACTCTGAGGCAGCCATATATTTTTAAAGACGACGTAAAATAATTTATTAAAGTTGACTATTTTAGGTACTCATTACTTTGTATTGATGGTGGTATTTTAAAAACTTGTATTATTTTTGATGGTGAATGGATAATGTTTGACCAGGTCCCTTTAAGCATTTGAGAATATTTCACAGCTACAGATAAATATTCCTAGAGACCGTGCACTTCACAGCAGACCAACTTGCCCAGAACACGCTGCTCATCTCTGAGTCACGGTGACAGCTTCAGGATAATATGTTGTGCTGGTAATATTCATTCTTCTCTGTAGAGACATTTCATGGGAAAAAGCAAGATTTTAATTTCAGATGAAACTAAATTACCTCCGTACAAGCAGGTTATTTATGTGCAGACCATCTCCTACAAACTGCTTTCTATTCAAATCCTATTATTTATAACCCTCTATTATGTTTCCCAGCCCTTATTCTTATAACTTCATAGTTTTTTTATTTTTTCACTTTCTTACCCGGAACCACTGATTTTACAGCAGCATCCAATACTTATCTAAAAAAAAATTAAAACGACTCTGTCATCCCAAAATCAATTTTTTTTTTTTAGATTATTCTTAAAGAGCATGAAAAATTGGCTATATGTTGTGCTATCCAATTTTTTTCTAAAATGAATCAATTTAGGCAAATTTCATGTTGTTGCTTTTTTATATATGCAAATGAGCACAGTGTGCATATTAATTAGGTGCTTTGTTGTGCTAATTATGATTATAGTCTGTTTGTCTGTCCAAATGTTATCTGGCAGTTAGACCCCCTCTACCACCCTTATTATCAAGCAATCTGAGCCAGGCATGCCGAGCCGCATATTATTTTACTGGATTCGCGTAATTCTAAATATTTCAGAAATCATTTATTGAGTACATAATAACTATGAAGTTATAAGAATAAAGTCTGGGAAGCAAAATAAATAATATAATTTGAATAAAAAGCAGAAGATTGTAGGACATGATCTGCACTTAAATTACCTAGTTGTACAGTGGTAATTTAGTTTAATCTGAAATTAAAATCAGATTCCTGTTGGGGTGACCGAATCCCTTTAAATACTTAAATCGCATTTGTTGTGTGACTATTATAGGAGCTAAGCTCCATAATTAGCAAAAATGTTTTGGGCAAGTAAAAATAAACCATTCAATCAATTAAATCTTCAGTTATATTGTGCAAGGAGCCACCATTATAGAGTTTGTTTTCTGCTTTGACAGTGAGCAGAGGACCTTTTATAAGATGCTTATAAGCAGCCTTATTAAATTCCAGCCTCGTAGATAAGAGGCTTCTACTTAAATCTTATGTGCTGCAAATTTATAAAAGTACGACGCTATTAAATTAGCCCTGCTGCGAGCAACGTGTGAGCTACCCAGCAGGGCCATCCGTATCAACACAGAGAAAATCTACATGAGGAGTGACGGCTTGCGAGATAATCTTGCAGGCTCCCACACCTCATCAATTGCTGCGGGGATTCTAAACGGGACCTCAGCGGCAGTCCCACACATAAGCCCTGCCGTGCGGGGTACTCCAACTACCCCACCCCCCTGTACCTAAAATTAACCCCTCTCTATGCGGGGGGTCCACATCGGGACCCCCGAAGTGTCCCCACATTAACCCCTTGCTGAAGCCCCCCCACACACACACACACACATTAACCTCTTGCAGCGGGGGTCCACGACTCGCGCTAAAAAATATTAACCCCAGGCAACTGAAATTAACCCCATAACTCATGGGGGTTGATACAGACCACCATAAGCCTTAATTAACCCCATAACTCATGGGGGTCGATACAGACCACCATAAGCCTTAATTAACCCTATAACTCATGGGGGTCAATACAGACCCCCATAAGCTTTAATTAACCCTATAACTCATGGGTTTCATCACAGACCCCCATAAGCCCTTAATTAACCCTCTCACTCATGGGGGTCAATACAGACCCCCATAAGCCATTAATTAACCCCTGTCACTCATGAGGGTCAATACAGACCCCAATAAGCCAATAAATAACCCTGTCACTCATGGGGGTCAATACAGACCCTCATAAGCCTCTATTTAACCCCATCAGTCCCATAAGGGTATATTATGACCCTTATGGGGCAGTTACAACCCTAACATTAACCACATAAGTGCCATGACGGTCCTTAAGGACCCTCATGACACTAAGTACAAACACTGCACTGCACTATATACCCCCCAATAAACCATTAAATCTAGACTAACCCCCCTCTACACTAACCTATTAACACCTACACTACCAACCTACCTACCCCTAATAACCCCACCACCACCACCACTCTAATTACAAAAAATAAAAAAAGGAACATTAGAGGGGGGTTAATTTTAGGTGCCACGGCCGGGATTGCTAAGTGTGCCGCGGGCCCTTTAAGGAGCCGCGGCGGGGAATTTAAAAGTTTTAAATGCAGCGGGGGGCCTGATCTATGCCGATTGGGGACCCCCATTGCAAGAGGTTAATGGGGGGGGGGGGGTGTTTAGGGAGGGGGAAGTATTGGGGATTCAGTCCTGGCAAACAGCAAAAAACTGCCTTTTGCGAGGACCGAGGGAACTACGAGGGCTAATTTAATAAGGCCCTCGGTTTCCAGTTTTTGTTTGCTAATGAAAGCTAACATTCAGGTGTGCTATTGCAGTGTTGTTGAGGCATTTGAGACTCACAGGAACAACTGTAGAGCAAACATCATTAATATAATTTACAGCAAATTATGACTAGCTCCCCGTGAATTTAAAGGACTGCTGCAGTGAAAGATTGCAAAAGTATTCAATTAAAATAAGTCACTTTAGCCTGTAAAATATTTATTAGTAATTAGTCTTGTAAGAAACCGTAACTTATATGTACATCTTGCTTATGTCCAAGAGGCTACACTTTCACACATATCAGTCCTTACAATTATCTTATACTAGGAAATTGCCCGTCATATTCCTATGGAAGAGGGATAATGTATTGTGTTTCTAATGCCATCATTATTTTAACTATTTTATACTAGAAAATTGCCCATCAAAAATGATGGGAATAAAATTTGAAGCATGACAATGCTGTTCACCACACAATGTGAGCAACCTTGGCACTCATCTGCGTCCTCTGTTGTGTCTCATTCCCCCCCCCCCTGCTTTGTGTCTCATCCCCCCCTCCCTCCCTTGTGTCTCAATTCCCCACCTCTCCCTCCCTTGTGTTTCCCCCCCCACCTCTCCATCTTTCGTGTCTCCTTTTCCCCCCCACCTCTCCCTCCCTCGTGTCTCCTTTTTCCCCCCCACCTCTCCCTCCCTCGTGTCTCCTTTTTCCCCCCCACCTCTCCCTCCCTCGTGTCTCCTTTTTTTCCTCCACCTCTCCCTCCCTTGTGTCTCCTTTTTTTCCCCCACCTCTCCCTCCCTTGTGTCTCCTTTTTTTCCCCCACCTCTCCCTCCCTTGTGTCTCCTTTTTTCCCCCCACCTCTCCCTCCCTTGTGTCTCCTTTTTTTCCCCCACCTCTCCCTCCCTTGTGTCTCCTTTTTTTCCCCCACCTCTCCCTCCCTTGTGTCTCCTTTTTTTCCCCCACCTCTCCCTCCCTTGTGTCTCCTTTTTTTTCCCCCACCTCTCCCTCCCTCGTGTCTCCTTTTTTCCCCCACCTCTCCCTCCCTCGTGTCTCCTTTTTCCCCCCCACCTCTCCCTCCCTCGTGTCTCCTTTTTTTCCCCCACCTCTCCCTCCCTCGTGTCTCCTTTTTTCCCCCCACCTCTCCCTCCCTCGTGTTTCTTTTTTCCCCCCACCTCTCCCTCCCTCGTGTCTCCTTTTTCCCCCCACCTCTCCCTCCCTTGTGTCTCCTTTTCCCCCCACCTCTCCCTCCCTTGTGTCTCCTTTTCCCCCCACCTCTCCCTCCCTTGTGTCTCCTTTTTTCCCCCACCTCTCCCTCCCTTGTGTCTCCTTTTTTCCCCCACCTCTCCCTCCCTTGTGTCTCCTTTTTTCCCCCACCTCTCCCTCCCTTGTGTCTCCTTTTTTCCCCCACCTCTCCCTCCCTTGTGTCTCCTTTTTTCCCCCACCTCTCCCTCCCTTGTGTCTCCTTTTTCCCCCCACCTCTCCCTCCCTTGTGTCTCCTTTTTTTCCCCACCTCTCCCTCCCTTGTGTCTCCTTTTTTCCCCCCACCTCTCCCTCCCTTGTGACTCCTTTTTTCCCCCACCTCTCCCTCCCTTGTGTGTCCTTTTTTTCCCCACCTCTCCCTCCCTTGTGTCTCCTTTTTTTCCCCCACCTCTCCCTCCCTTGTGTCTCCTTTTTTTCCCCCACCTCTCCCTCCCTTGTGTCTCCTTTTTTTCCCCCACCTCTCCCTCCCTTGTGTCTCCTTTTTTTCCCCCACCTCTCCCTCCCTTGTGTCTCCTTTTTTTCCCCCACCTCTCCCTCCCTCGTGTCTCCTTTTTTCCCCCACCTCTCCCTCCCTCGTGTCTCCTTTTTTCCCCCACCTCTCCCTCCCTCGTGTCTCCTTTTTCCCCCCCACCTCTCCCTCCCTCGTGTCTCCTTTTTTTCCCCCACCTCTCCCTCCCTCGTGTCTCCTTTTTTCCCCCCACCTCTCCCTCCCTCGTGTTTCCTTTTTTCCCCCCACCTCTCCCTCGTGTCTCCTTTTTTTCCCCCACCTCTCCCTCCCTCGTGTCTCCTTTTTTCCCCCACCTCTCCCTCCCTCGTGTCTCCTTTTTTCCCCCACCTCTCCCTCCCTCGTGTCTCCTTTTTTCCCGCCACCTCTCCCTCCCTCGTGTCTCCTTTTTTCCCGCCACCTCTCCCTCCCTCGTGTCTCCTTTTTCCCCCCCACCTCTCCCTCCCTCGTGCCTTCTTTTTTCCCCCACCTCTCCCTCCCTTGTGCCTTCTTTTTTCCCTCCCTCGTGGACTCCTCTTTTCCCCCCACCTCTCCCTCCCTCGTGCCTCCTTTTTTCCCCCCACCTCTCCCTCCCTCGTGCCTCCTTTTTTCCCCCACCTCTTCCTCGTGCCTCCTTTTTTCCCCCACCTCTCCCTCCCTCGTGCCTCCTTTTTTCCTCCACCTCTCCCTCCCTCGTGCCTCCTTTTTTCCCCCACCTCTCCCTCCCTCGTGCCTCCTTTTTTCCCCCACCTCTCCCTCCCTCGTGCCTCCTTTTTTCCCCCACCTCTCCCTCCCTCGTGCCTCCTTTCCCCCCACCTCTCCCTCCCTCGTGCCTCCTTTCCCCCCCACCTCTCCCTCCCTCGTGCCTCCTTTCCCCCCCCACCTCTCCCTCCCTCGTGCCTCCTTCCCCCCCACCTCTCCCTCCCTCGTGTCTCCTTTTCCCCCCCACCTCTCCCTCCCTTTCCTCTTTCCCCCCCCCCCACCTCTCCCTCCCTCGTGTTTCCTTTTCCCCCCCACCTCTCCCTCCCTCGTGCCTCCTTTTTTCCCCCACCTCTCCCTCCCTCGTGCCTCCTTTTTTCCCCCACCTCTCCCTCCCTCGTGCCTCCTTTTTTCCCCCACCTCTCCCTCCCTCGTGCCTCCTTTTTTCCCCCACCTCTCCCTCCCTCGTGCCTCCTTTCCCCCCACCTCTCCCTCCCTCGTGCCTCCTTTCCCCCCCACCTCTCCCTCCCTCGTGCCTCCTTTCCCCCCCCACCTCTCCCTCCCTCGTGCCTCCTTCCCCCCCCCCCACCTCTCCCTCCCTTTCCTCTTCCCCCCCCCCCCACCTCTCCCTCCCTCGTGTTTCCTTTTCCCCCCCACCTCTCCCTCCCTCGTGTCTCCTTTTCCCCCCCACCTCTCCCTCCCTTTCCTCTTTTTCCCCCCACCTCTCCCTCCCTCGTGTCTCCTTTCCCCCCCCCCCCACCTCTCCCTCCCTCGTGTCTCCTTCCCCCCCCCGGCTCTCCCTCGTGTCTCCTATTTTCCCCCAACTCTCCCTCTCTCATGTCTTCTTTTGCCCTTCCTCCCTCCCTTGTGTCTCATCCCCCCTCTTCCTCCCTTGTATCTCATCCCCCCCACCTCTCCCTCCCTCATTTCTGCTTTTCCCCCACCTTACTCCCTCATGTCTCCTTTTTCCCCCCACCTCTCCCTCCCCTTGTGTCTACTTTTTTTCCCTCTCCTTCTCTCCCACCCTCGTGTCTCATCCTCCTCCTCCCTTTCCACCCTTATCCTCCATCCTTACCCCCCCCCTTATCCTCCATCCTTCCCCCACTCCAAAAACCTCCCCTTTCCCTTCCTTTTTTTCTTCTTACCTTCATTGCTGAGCTCCTGCTGTGCTGCAGGAGACATGCTTGGCCAGTCCATCACCTTTATTCTCAGCTTCTTTAGCAAGGCAGTGGTCGTTTTGGAGGGGTGTTTGGTGTCGTTATCATGCTGGAATACTTTACATTGTAGCAGAGTGTCATTTCTTCAGTGTGGTCACATGAAAAGATATAATAAAATATTTACAAAAATGTGAGGGGTGTACTCACTTTTATGAGGAGAGAGACAATGAATGAATCATGGACTGCCAAGGCATAGCCTGTAAGGCTCATCCACAGATACCAATTAGTCATTATCAATATCAGCTTCTATTCTTTCTTCATACATTCAGATTTTCTGTTTCTTACTATCTATGATAAAGGCTTTAGACAGATTTGGGGCTGTTGTTAGAGAGGCTTCCAGGTAGGAGGACCTACCGAGGTCACAGGCCTGGTCTTCATGTTGTTCCTTTGACTATTGACTGATATGGGATGAATGACCTTAAAAAATCTATGATTAGACTTCTATGTACCTCGATTCAAGTTTTTAATTGCGGCATTATCATAGGAATAACGTTACTGTTTTAGGAACTAGCCAATCTTTTTGTTCAAAGTTAATGTTTGAGCATGTATTTTAATGTTAACTAAAAGTAGATTTAACATGAAATGTGCTTACATTGGCCCTTTTATGACCATTGTAAAGGGACATGTAACACAAACACTTCTATTGTACTTTTAAATGGCCATGTTTTAAACATTACCATACAAGTAAAGCAGCTTATCCAGAAGCAGGATCTTTGCTTTACGACGCAACAAAGAAAAAGTACTTTCCATATCCCCTTTAAGGGTAATCACAATTAATACATGTTATTCTCTGATATCAAGATATGCCTAATTATGTGTATTTTTTTCTTGTAGGAATATCTTTCAAGATATTGTGCACAGAGACACGTTTGTAAAGGCCTTTTTGGAGCAGGTATTGTTTTCTTTTCAATATGTTCAGTGGGTGTTGTTAAAAGTACTATCTCCCAAATTATACCAATTACCATAGAACAGATCACAATTGTTATCCTTTTATAAACGCTTCACAGTGAGAGTATTTTAGAGGTATAGTACAGTAACTGCCTGATCTACATTTACTGTCATTTTTTTAACAATGTGAAAACTCTAAATGTTAAAACCTCACTAAAAGCATCATTAGTCGTAGTCTGTGCTCTAATACTTTTTGAGTCACTAGAATTTATTTAGTTTTTGTATTTTAGAATATATTGTTTTAAATAGTATGGACACAATATTTTATCAGCAGCTTCAGTATTTAATTATCATACCATTATTTGTCTAAAAAAATACATTTTAACCTAGCAGTTTGGAGACACTAATTTATCACAACCACCTACTTAGGATTTGATAAGACAGATTAGTATTACTGATCCATGTACTGTTGGGGAAATTATCCCTAAAGGGCCTGTGTACAGACTTTTCATGTTAAACCTGTATTATAATTTATAATTAATTTAACATTTAAAAATACATGTGCAAACAGCAGCAAATTAAAGGTTTAGCCAGAAAATATCATTTAAAAGCACAATTTACCTCTTTACTAGCCATACTGGACCCATCCCCACCTCTCTCTTTGTGCTGAACAGTACAGAACGCAGGTGAAAGTTTTCAGCTGCAATAACCTTTATAAGGGTGTTTTGGTAAGGCTTGAATAATGCCAAAAACTATAGTAGAAAAAATGAGAGTGCATAGAGTCAAACATAGTGTAGTATTTAAAACCAATTATTTTGTGAAAAAAGTAAAAATATACTGATAAGTAAAATCCATTCACATTAACAAGGCCATACAATAAGGCTTTTCTCTTTCTGTATAAAAAAATGTAATAATCACAATAATCACAGGAAAAGTAGGACAAAAATGGAAAAAGCCAAGACCAAGCTAGCTTAGTTTATCACACCTATTGAGGGTGTATGCAAAAAATATTATAGATAACAGGTGGATAATATAAACATTAAAAAAAATTATCTTTTGGGTTCTAAAGTTGGCGCCAAGGTATAAACTCATATTTCTGTTATAAAATATAGACTTACAGATAAAAGTACTGTACGCCTGTGAGTAAGGGGTACACCAGTAGCCATTAATGAGGTAAACTGTAAATGACATTTTATTTTCTGGCTAAAGATTGGTTTACTGCTGTTGTGCACTTGTATTTTTAATGGTGAGCTAAAATATAGGTTTAACATGGAAAGTGTGGATACTCTGCATATAGGAGGGATATAGCTTTTGTGTCCATTGCCTTTATAAGTGCTCATCACACCAGGAGCCATGGAGCCAGTGACTCTGAGCTGCTACTTCTATCCTAGCTTTGTTTATTATACAATTATTTATATACATATTCCATCCCTTGTCTCCTAAGAAAGTCTGGGTGACTTCTCGCTAGGCTTGTTTGGTTTAAGTTTGTCAGCCCCTGGATTACATACAGTCAGCTTCAGATTACCTATAATCCCATGTTTTATCTAGTCATATGACAGTAGCAGAGATCCTGGTCACCCAAAGGGGTCTGAGAAATGGACCGCGACTTGGAAAAACTAATTATTTTTCTTTTTATCGTGTACATTCAGGTCTTCCAGTTAAAGCCAGATTTATCACTGAGGAGCACGTTCCTGGCGCAGTTTTTGCTCATACTACATAGGAAGGCATTGACCCTGATCAAGTATATAGAGGATGACACGTAAGTTTTCATAGCTAAAGTTAAACACAAAGTTAAGAGCATAACACACTAACTGTTACTTGTTGTTTTTGCCATATAATGTTTTTTTTTAAGCTTCAGGGTTTAATTAGTAAGAGAATATCCAGTTACGTTTATTAATTTATCAATTAGTTGTTGTAATGAAAAGCAAGATATTATTGACAAACTTTCTAATTAGAGCTTTAAAGTAATTAGTTGAGACTTGTGTTATGTTTTGTACGCTTTGCTGAATTTTGTAACTTCACTTTTAGAAGAATAAAATCAAAACAAATCCATGGCAGTGGTATAATTACTCCAAATGTTATGCATCATTAGTTGAAAGCAAAGACTGATAAAAGCAGTTTGGAAATCATTTAGCCAACAGAGCTCCCAGTCAGTCCTGACTGTATGCCAAGCTACACACCGTCCCCTCTTCCTTCCATCTGTGCAAAGCATGTTAATGACATATTTAACCAGCTTATTTGCATAGTTCGTAAACACACAGATGATCTATACATAAAAAAAATAGAATAAATCTGTTATTTTGAATCACTTGACCTCTGACCATTGAATTAATAGATAGTGTGTGTATATGTATGCATATGTATATATATATATATATATATATATATATATATATATATATATATATGTATGTGTGTATGTATATATGGGTGTGTGTGTATAATATATATATACTAGCGAATTGCCTGTCAAAAAATGACGGCAATGAAATTGTAAGTGAGCTAAGGGTGTTTAGTGTATATAATGTGGCTGATGTAGCGTCGTTCGTTTTCTATGTGGTGCGAGTTTTTCGGAATATCCGTAGCTGTTTGGGGGGCTTTTTCGGAATATGCGTAGCTGTTTGGTGGGCTTTTTCGGAATATCCGTAGCTGTTTAGTGGTGTTTTGCGTGTTTATAGTAGCGTTTTGCGTGTTTAGGGACCTTTAGCCTCGTTTTCATTTTGTTCGGCGGACATTTTTTCTCTCGCTTAGATGATTTTCAGGTCTCTAAACTCCGAAATTTGTGCTTAAATGGAGGTGTAACTTCACTTGCAGAGGTCCTGGGTGCCCCCCCTTGCTGTGAGTAACCTTTTTATGTGTTTGTTGTTTGTATTTGTTGTGTTTGTTTTCTTTTTTTTTGGCGGCCATTTTTCCTCTCGCTTAGAGAATTTTTTAGTGTCTAAACTCTTTTAATGTGAGTTAAATTGAGGTGTAAGTTTAGTTTTCGAGGTCTTGGATGCTCCCTCTTCCTGTAAGTAAGCTTTTTATGTATTTGTTGTGTGTATTTGTTGTATTTTTCATGTTTTGATGTGCGCGCGTTGCGGCCGTTTTTTTCGAGGTCGTAATGGGTTGTAACGTGTCTCGTATTTTGTTTGCGTTGCAACGTAAATTTTACGAGGGTTGCAGTTGCTGGCAAGGAGCGCCTTCTGCGCTCCTTGCCAGCAACTGCGACCCTCGCTTTGCGAGCCCGCAAGCGTGAGCAACGGCTCGTATGCTCACAACTTTATATGTGATATATTTATATGTATGTGTGTGTGTATATAAAATGATGTGTATGTATGTATTAACATTTTTATATTTTTTACCGTTGTATTTAATTTTTTAAGTAACTCAATTTAGGCAAAATGGTATAGTTTAATTATATTTAAGAAGCAAAAACTGCCTTTCATATGTACAGTATTTATTATTTTCTGCGAGATTCCATTTCTGCCCCAGGAAGTAGAACCAGTAGAAAACAAAATGGTAGATTCCATAAGAGCAAAATTACTTATAAAATATAATAGTTTAGAAGTTGTTTCTTATTTTCTATAACTTGCTGCCAATTTTCAAATTTAGTTCCTCAAAAGAGTATATTTTTTAAATATATATATATATTAACAGTGCTCCTTTAATAATTGATCTGGATGAGTTCTATTTTCTGTAAGACCTTAAGAAAGCACTGGTAGTATTAGATGCCATATTTCAATTTTGCAGATAAATGTTTCCTTTATATCCAAAGTCTCCTCCCATCTCAGGAAGTAAAATGGCAGAAAAGAAGTTAATAGATTCTGTGGCAGCATGAATTCATATAAAAAGTAATAGATTAGGGGCTGAATTTTTTACTTTCTGAAAATGTTTGTCTCATTTCAAGCTTAACTCTTCAAAAAGAGTAAATCTTTTCTGTTTCAAATTGCTAATTTCTCTCCTATTTTCCAGGCAAAAGGGTAAAAAGCCCTTTAAGTCTCTGCGGAACCTAAAAACCGACCTTGACCTGACAGCAGAGGGCGATCTTAACATTGTTATGGCCTTAGCAGAGAAGATCAAACCAGGACTGCACTCCTTTATGTTTGGAAGACCTTTCCACACCAGTGTACAAGAAAGGGATGTACTAATGACATTTTGATCTCTGGGCTCTAACTATCTTTATGTGGCTGTATGTTGTGAACTTTTATGAATGTAAAATATCTGGTCTTAAGTTTGATACAATTTATGAGCACTGATTACTTTTTGTTTCCACCCCATCAATTAATTGAAGTATTCGAAGTTGATTTCTTTTGAGGTCTAATTCATCTTCCATATTAATACCTGCTCATTTCTGTAAGAGGTTAACTGATCTCCTATATGAGAACAGTGTCTTTTGTGGGTGGACATAGAATGCATACATTTTTTGTTTCTTATAATTTATTAGTAGTTTGTGTAAAGCTTCATTACGCTAAATTAGTTGTGATTCTTTGCCGTTTCCAAAGAGTTTGTATGTATGTATATGCCCCCATATTTCAGTCCTAGTGTGTGGTGTCACCAATAGAATAAGGAACAACATTGATCAAGTCATTGTTAAAATGCATTTTGTTTACATTACTTGAAGTTATAAAGCATTGTTATACAGATTCCTTATTGTTCTACTAATGGATATAGGGTGTTTTTCTAAGCTGGTAAACAAAGCAAATTTAATATCAGATCAATTCTATTTTGTCGGCAGCAATGTAGCTTTCCAACTAACAGACAGTTGAATCTGCTGTGCCTTGAAACCTTTGCAAAGAGAAACTACTCTAAGGCTAGAAAAAAAGTTGGGTTGTCCTGTCCACTTGTTTCACAAAAAGGCATTGAATATTAGTGAGAAAATGCTATCTAAAAGAGTTTACCTTTTTGAAATTGCTGCTGAAATGACTGACTAAGAGGTAATCTTATGGAGTGGCAAGTGTTTGAATATCTCCTGAAACACACAGTATACAAGTGTGTGTGTGTGTGTGTGTGTGTATAATATATATATATATATATATATATATATATATATATATATATATATCTCCATCTCCATCCACACTGTATAAGAGTAGGTAGAACATAGCTGTATGCCCTGGAGTGCATTTACAGTCATTAATTCCTTTGCAACACCATTGGTTATCGATCTTTCCTCCACTCACAATACATCTGTTCTCCCTCCCCTGCATTTGGCAATTACTTTGCAGTCTTATATTGTACTTCTATTCACTTGCATATAACAATATGGCTTTGTTTTTACAGTGCTTCACATAACTACAATGGATACAACATGTGTTCTAGATATCTTCATTTCTTACTTGTAAAGACTGAACTAGCCCAATATTTGTTGAACATACACAAGTGTATTGAAAGCCTGTGTGCGTTGAATTTTGAAGTAGATGATGTTGTTATATATCTTCTTTTCAATTATGAGATAAAATATCCTATAGCATCTGCAAATACAGGAGTGGGAGACAGAGAAGAGAACAAAAGGAACACTGCAAAGCTTTAACGACAGGAGCTATATGTCCTAATTAGGCATAGGTCATTACCAAATTTCATGTTTAGTGATTTAAAAAAGTAATATTGAATATTAAAGGGGCTTCCAAAGGTCTGCTCCAGTCTGTGGCAGCCACTGCTGATTTTTTAAGCACAAGCTGATATCAAGAAAAGGTTTTCTGTTGCCTATGATGGCCTATGCATGATTGTCTAGTCTCTATATAACTGTTTTTCTGTTAGACATTACCACACTCCCTTGGTGGCCTTATCATGGTGAAGATCAACAGCATAACTGAAGGCTCATAGTTAAGGCTGAAAGGCTAACTTTGAAAGTAAGTTTAATATTAATTTTAGATATCTTTGAATATACATTTTGTTAATGATGCATAGTTAAAATAACTAGCTTCTTTTGTTGGAGTTTTACAATGGTCTTTTTACATGGAGCTAAAGAAGGCATATATAACGGTTTGCTCTAATCTAGGTCCAGCATTACTGGCTGACAAGTGATGGTTCTTCTTCCACAGCTTATTTGCTCCTCTCATTCTATGCCTGCTGCCTCCTCATGTATTGCACTATTATAATACTTGTTATGTGGATTAAATACCAGATTTCAGCATTATTTGGGAATATAATTTAACTTTTTTTCTTTGTTTCATTTTTTTCTTACATACACATCTATAAATAAGGCATTCTGTCTTGTCATGTCTGTGTAAAATAAATCTCTCTCTCTCTCTCTCTTCCAGTATCGTTCTGAACATGCTTTGATGACTTGCTAGCTGTTTGTAATACCATATGTGTGCATGTTTGTATATACATGAAGACTCTATTTTCTCAGCTAATAACCTAAAAGGCCAAGGGCATATTTACATGTCTGTGATCCTCTTTAAGACATGTTGCATTGCCACAAGACAACTTAAGGACTATTGAAGTGAATCACCCACTTAAATTCTTACTGCGTATTCAATGATGAAGTCTGTGAGAGTACTTCTGCTGAGTAAACAACACTTCAATACTTAATGTTATAATTAACTGATCAAAGAATGTATGTGAGTGTTTGAATGGATTAAATCTAATAATCGTGCAAGGAATTACATGCAAAGAAGAAAGAACATGTTAGGACATTAACATGGAGGTATATTAAGAATTGGATTAAATGCATGCTAAATTATTTATACACAGTTAAATCAATGCTTTTCTCATTGATAGCTTCCTTTTTCTAGCCATTTTATATATTAGTATTGTTCTTCTCCTTTTTAAAGTCACAAAACTCAAAACATTTAATTTTTTTTATCTAGAAAAGCATTATCTTGTATTAAAAGCAGTATAATTAAAGGGCAACTGTAACACCCTAACAAGAACTAGATGTTTTAATTAGGTACATATTATATTACAATATTTCATATTAAACATATTGTCAAAGATTAGCTTCACCTGCAGTTCGTCTCTGCCAATTATAACCCCATTGGGGAGGCAGTTTTGTCTAGCAGGCAGTGCTAAATGATTCAATACTCCTCCCACTACCTTTAAAATTCATAGACACTGATTATTGATTAAAATTACAGAATCAACTGCCAAATGTGACGCCAAACCATAATGACCACATCCCATCTAGACCACAACATCATGATAAGGCATAACTCTATGCAATATCTTAACAGTCCAGAAGTCATTTAGAAGAGAATCAAAAGACTTGAGAGAAAACATTCCTGTTGCAGGCATTTGTTGATGCCATGACAGCTTCTGTAAAAGACTTAACCCATTATGATAATATAACATGCTGAAAAAAATGCATGTGTGGCAGAGCCCGACTAAGGCAAATTCCTTGCTTAATGAATATAGCCAGATCCACTACTTTCCAAAACCCGAGGAACCCACACTACCAAGATGCCAATCTAAGGATCAAGCTGGAGCAAACCTGGTAAGACTGAGGGAAAACCTCACATAAGATGCAACCCAGAGGTTAACAATACCTGCAGGCTAAGTAGATGCCTTGGCACAACTAAATGCAGATTATGCATGAAAACTGGATAAATAGGCATTGGATCCATAATTTAGAATTCAAACTGGATTACTAGAGCTGTGTATATGATTATCTGGAACATCTCCCGGACATGACCCAGTATCTTTCCACTGAATTTACTTCTTTATGGAAACTGAATTACTATTGATGATCGTCACATTTAAGCCTTGCTACAGGTTTTGGAATTTTATTGAGGACAGTATACCACTGTTACACACTCTGCATTTTCCTATGTCTTACTCTCCGCGCCCCCCCCCCCCCCCCCCCCCCCATGCGTTCTTAACCTTTCCTTCCCAATTGCCTGCCCTGTCCAATTTACCTTTATCCAATGTTTTTCTTCCCTGTCCCATACAATGAAAAAAATAGAAGTATGTATTATAAACTAATGATAATGGAACAGTTTATTCTGAAAAGTATCTAATTGTACATTCTGTAAAATCACAAATGTACCATGATCATGTGTCTGATCTTTGGCATCTTGTGCTTCTCTAATAAAGAAGCTATTTAAAAAAAATTAAAAAAAATCAGAAGACCACTATCTTCCCCTGGACTTCATTAAACCAACTAACAGCAAGAAAATAATTCTAAATACTATACAAAGGAATATAAAAAATATAAAATTGTAAAAATAAAGAGAAAATGCTTTATTAGATAAAATTATTTTGATTTTGCTGTACCAGCAGGAAAGTATTTGAAAGCAGCAAACAAACTGAATGTGCCAACAGTAGGGTACATACCGTTTCGTCTGTTAAGACATTACATGAAGATAACTACAATAAGTTCTAGTGCATGCAATAAACTGAGTAATTACCAACAGATACAGGCTTGCAGTCAATGTGCTGATTTACAGGGTCTAAGCCTTTGTGTTTCCAGGACTACTCCAGCTGAACCTGTACTGTCACATGGTCCACTTCAGGGGCTGTGAATGGATGCAATGGCAGTTTTCCTTATAGTACATAACCATTGCAGACTTTAATAAAGCACACTGGAGTCGTTGAGATGTTTAATGGATATGTACAATTGTTCTATCAAGGATTAAATGACCATTGCAGTGCATTTACAAAAGAAGCTTATGTGTTTGTTTCTTGGGCACAGACTATAAAAACTGCATGCAGTTTAAAATAAAGGAAAGTTAATAATTTTTCTCACTTTTGAACGTGTTTTCTTTTTTTCTCAAACTGAACTGCTTTTCTCCTCCTTTGTCTGGGGTGTGCCTTGGGGCTGGACCATCATTAAACTTGGAAGTAGGCTGGGCTAGGCATGTGATGACATTAGCTCAATCCCTACTGTATACACAGAGGTAACAGCTGTATTGCTTGTAGCTGCCCCATAGAACCTGCCCGTCTTTACTGAGCATGCTCAGTATAAACTAGAGTCTGAATGTTCAGACTTTTTTTTTTTTTTAGTCCAGCTCCAAAACTGAGTTGGCCACACCACAGGTGGGAAAAAAGATACACAACTCTGTTTAAGGGAAATCTATCACCCTCAAAAGGTAGAAAAGAATTAACTTTTTGTTTATTTTAATCTTCATACAGTTTTAAAAGTCTTTGCCCAACAATCCTACATGAGCTTTACTTCTAAATGCACTACAGTTGTCCTTTAATCTAGGAAGCAGCCTAACTTCAACTCTGTTCTTTGAAGATAGATTTGTAAAACTGGTAACACACCCTTGTAATAAACATCAGTGGGGCATTAGAGCTTCTTTGTCCTGCTGGTTGTTTTTCTGACTGCTCTTTTTATAGAAATCAATAAGTTATTCATTAGATGTCTTGCTCCGCACTTAAAATAAGCTGTTTCTTATTTGAGGGGTGCTTGGCAGCAGATGAAAGCTTCTCAATTCTATTAGATGCAGATACCAATAAAACAATGTTTAATACCAAAACTAAATAAGTTAAACTGATTTTGATGAGATCTAAAGGAAATGACAAAATGGGAGTTTTTTTTATACATTTCATTTAAATGTTTTGTAAAATGTAATGAAAACTGTTTTGTATTTAAGGAAAAATGCTTTGCTGCCCAGATATCTTTCAAAAAATATATTTTTCCTTAGCGACCAAACTATAAAGCAATATTATGAGCAGCGCGTTATTATTTCATAACATTTCTTAACGCCCATGCTTATATTAACTTATGATTAAACAATGTCTATATCCTAATGGTTTGTATATTGCTTAATAGACCTCATTGGGACGTAAATACATTATTTCTGATTACATACTTAAAAGGCCACTGTGGTTTTCTTTATGTCATTTTAAACTATTGGGCTTTCTATTACACTGAAACACTGGCAGTTGTTGCTACCACATTTCCATTGTAAAAGTAGAAGCTCCCTCTGGATTCAAAGAAACCTCCCACTTACGTAAGATGATCAGTATAAACCTAAAATGCTAGTTTACAAGCTTAATTGCATATAATGTTTTTACAATCTAAAAAAGATACCTATTTTTAAGTGTATTTGTTCAAAATAGAATATTTTATATATAAGATTTAGGTGGTCTTATAACTCTCTTGGGGAAATGTGTGCACAGAGGCCAATGAGGCATGGGTATAGGGAGGCAACCTAAAGCAGCAGCCAGCTATTAACTAGGACTGAGCAGTGCAAGCTTATAATAAGACCACAGCAAGGAAGAACCAAAGAAGCATGTAGTGTTCAAGCTATCATTACCAACAAGAAAGTCAAATGGCCACAGAAAACAGGTAAACTCAGTTATTCTGTGCTGTGAAAAGGTCATGCAAGCCAACCTCTCTGCAGCTGAATATATCAATGTCCAAATTTCAATGCACTGAATTTGCCCAGTATTTCACAGACAAAACGTCTTTTATTCAAAGTGGCATTCCAAGATTGATGGCTTATGCACGTCAAGAGCAAGGCAGGTGAATCTGAACCCTCTGGACTTATGGTTATGAGTGTGCTCAAGTAGACATGCATGCATGGTTTAGATAATAAAGCAGATTCTCTCCACCAGCTGTATCCTGGATCCAGGCCCAACTCATCTTCTCAAAGGTTGTCCTGATCTGATTGGCCCAGTATTCACATAAAAATGAACTGTTAACCGCAGAGTGACATCTCTCTCGATTAACTAAAGGAAGCAATTATCAAACTGCATGTCAAACTACAGACCTGTTTCATATCCTACCTTTTTAGGAAAAGTTATTGAAAAAGTAGTTGCAGTGCAACTCCAAACCCACCCTCAGAATCATGACCTCTATGATCCATTGCAATCTGGGTGCAGGAAAAGACAGCACAGAATCTGATCTGGTTTGTGTTTTTAATGATCTGCTGATAAAATGCAATAGAGGTGACTGTTCAGTCCTAATTCTTCTTGGCCTCCCTGCAGCATTTGACAGTGGACCAAGGAATATTAATAGAGCAGCTGAAGAACTAATGGCCTCAGCAGGTTTAATCTGGATTGCAGATGGTTTTCTCAGGCACATGCTACTCTAAACCCATGCACCTTTCATGTGGCATTTCTTAAGAATCTATGCTGTATACATGTTACCAGTGGGAGAGATCATCAGAAGACATTGCCTCAACTACTACTGTTAAGCCGATAACGCACAACTTTATCTGTCCTTTGTCCTAGATGCAGAATATGCAACCTTTGCTCAAAACAGATGTATAAAAGAGCTCCAAGATTGGATGAGTAGGAACTGGATGAGGCTGGACCAAACAAAGACAGATGTACTTCATTCGACCGGGATCCACTTAGGCCAAACAGGACTGGGCCTTCAGCTTAGGGGTTCCCAGCTATTAAATTCTGAACAAGTTCACAATCTTGGTGTACTTCTAGAATCTAGATTGTGGTCTGAAACTAAAACATCAAGTGACAGCTGTAATTCTTGTTTTACTTTCTGAAGAACATAGCAAGTGTGGCTATCCGGGGGTAGGGGCTATTACTGCCCAGGCCCCTAGACTACCCACAATATAACATGTGGCAATCTCATTCCCCTACCCATTTTCCAATGGGGCAGTCTGTCCTCTATGGTGGCTCAATGGACCAGAATCAAGGCTCTGGAAAGGTGTCTGTGACAGCAATGATAAAGCACTTGATACTCCCAGAAGACCTCTCTACTTTTGGTTCATGCTTTTTATATCGTCACTACTGGACTACTGCAACCGCCTTTATTCTAGGACTATCAAATAAAGAGCTATATGGCTTACAGATGGTACAGATTGCTGCATTGAGGTTATTAACAAACCAACCTTATTCCTGCCACATAACACCTGCCCTCTGTGCCATACACTGGTTCCAGTGAAAGACTGAATATATGTTAAGCTTGGTCTGATGACACACAAAGCTTTACATGATGAAGGCACCAGCTATCTGAAGGAGCTCATCACTTCTTATGTTCCAACTCATGCTCTGAGATCTGCAGCTAAATATCTGTTAACCATCCCCATAAGTTCCTCACAAACTTCAAGGTGCACATTTTTTTATATGCAGAATTCTCTATCACACTCCGTTATTTGTTATTAAGTGCAAAGTTGAGTCCTAAAACATGGAATAGGTTAAAAAAGACATTTTACATTGCACTCCAAAATGTTCTACCATGTATGTAAAGCATGCTTTATACATTACACATGTTTTATATTGTGTGAAAAAAAAATATTATGATAAAAATCAATCAAATATAGATACAATCAATAAAGAGACATAAGTGCTCATATATGGAGACATTGTTCAAAAGTAATTATTCTATATAATTAAACTGTTTAAAATATTGAAATAACAAATATTTTTATTAAAATAAACTGCTGGCTAGAAAATACTCCATATTAAGAGATGAATATTATTATATATATTTATTTTTTAATGTTTTCCTACGGTATGCCAATATTGGAGTTTGCAGTATTTAGCTGTCAGTCAGCCTTGCTGATCCACCCCAACAAAGATTATCATCTCTTGTTGATGAGATCATTACCAGTAATTACTGATTACCCCCTGGGGCTCCAGGTCTGTTATCTTCCGTGTAGCTCAACTGAAACACAAAAGACTGGGGGCCTCATTCAATTGAGATTTGGTCAATTGAATAGGGCTCTAAATAAGCATATAGCATATTTTTTTTAAAGAAGTTTTTAGTTAGTGAAAAACCATTTGCCCGCCATGTCAAATATTGTCACAACAATAGAAGTGAAGTTTTATCTTTTTGTGCAATAGACCAGGTCCATATAGGCCCAAGACAGGGTGACCTGGAGAGAAAATTATTACAATGTGAGGCACGCTGGATATATCATTTGAAGGCCCAAGTACCTCATGGACTGAATGAGGGGTTCATCTTTACACCCTTCATTTAATACCTGGCTCTTTTCTTTTTCTTATGACATTTGTTATTTTGCCTATCTATGTTAGGCCTTTTACTTCCACATAGACACATGTACACTTTTAGCCCCTAATAAATCACATCTTTTTCACATGTATGTATATTTCTCCCAGTGAACACATTTATATCCTCTCTTGTTCATCCCATTTGGATGGACTCCTAATGCATCAGCAACCAAGACTCTGTCTTTTGGACACACTAATAACCTGTTACAGGCGTTAGTCAGATTAGCTAGCACTTTCTTTTAGAGCCCATGTTTTTCCTTTATTATTAGTTCACTAGCTCTGTTTTCATATCCCTCTACCCTTCATATTTTCAGATCACCTATCACCTCACACAGTCTTTTAATTTTGGTTTTCCACCTTCACAGTTATATAAATGAGCTTTTTCCTCATTTATGTAATGGTCCTATACACATGGATTTCTTTGCCCACTTCTCAATTTTTAACCTGTCATCTGTGGCAGTCTTTCACCCTATAGACTCAGTAGCTATCATACTGCACATTTGTGTTTCTTTCATTTAGCTCATTATAACCTTTTTTTAGTTCATCCATATGATCTGTATATTGTTATCAATAAGTGCATAATTGCACACATCATCTCAGTTCTTATGCCTTTATATATATATCTCTACAGCCTCTTGTATATATTATATGGACTATCTAGACCCTTTTGGCCCGTTATGGGCAACATATTCGCTATTTTTAAGGTTGCCTAGGCGACAGCTCCCTATATAAAGCTCTTGGAGACAGCGTTATACAACTTTTCCTTTGACAAAGACGTGGTACGTCGAAACGCGTCAGGCTCCTAGCAACGACGCTGCGCACGTCATCACGTTAGACGTGCGCATGTGCGCTGCAAACCTGGCGGTCGAGTTCCCTTAGGAAGCGCGATATTGCTCCTATAACGGCCTAGTGTAAAGCCCCTTATACCACACTAATGACATAGTAGTGACATAGTATGCCTGCTAGTATCAGATACTACTCATTATAACCCCTAGAAACGGGGCACAGCCTTAATCCTCTCTACACAACTTTAGGTACCTGTTTGTACCATATTACAGTTGGATACCAACTAGTTCTTATAGACACAGCTTGGATCACACGCTGGGTAACATATACCAGTTAAGGCAACCATGTATGCACCTTAGGCTGAGCCTCTTTGCAAGTTTGACCTTTTTAGGTACAATCCTCTAGTACCTCATTTAAATGCAATAGATGTATCAGTAAAGCATCCAGGTATCCATACTTCAGGTCTGTGCAAATATATTGCCATTTCTAATGCATCCTCTGGACACTTGGAGGACATATATTGAGGCATAAGGGTCTTTCACAGGTATACTATTTAGGACACTATAGGGTTTGTATACCCTGATACTTATTTATTACTTCCATTCCTCGCCCGCCAGGTGTGAATAGTTATACCCACCTACTTAAGGATTAAATTTTGCACAATACCAGTGCCTTAGGGTATTTTACTATTCCTTACATCTGCCCTTTTTTTACTCTCCTTACCAATGTTTTTACATTCACTGTTTTTAATATACGCCGCTGTCATCTATTTAATAAATTAATATCTCTTGTATATATTTATCCCACCTTTTTTTGTATACAATATTGGAGTTTGCAGTATTTAGCTGTCAGTCAGCCTTGCTGATCCACCCCAACAAAGATTATCATCTCTTGTTGATGAGATCATTACCAGTAAATACTGATTACCCCCTGGGGCTCCAGGTCTGTTATCTTCCGTGTAGCTCAACTGAAACACAAAAGACTGGGGGCCTCATTCAATTGAGATTTGGTCAATTGAATAGGGCTCTAAATAAGCATATAGCATATTTTTTTTAAAGAAGTTTTTAGTTAGTGAAAACCTTGCTTTTTTTAATTGCAATTTGGCCAATTGAATAAGGGTCTAAATAAGCACATAACATATATTTTTAAAGAAGTTTTTAGTTAGTAAACATCTATCCAAAAGCAAGGTTTTCACTAACTAAAAACTTCTTTAAAAAATATATGCTATGTGCTTATTTGGAGCCCTATTCAATTGGCCAAATCGCAATTGAATGAGGGCCAAAGTGATGGATTCATTTGTATAATATATCAAAAAGTGATATAATGAGAAAATTGTGTGCTGAAACGTACAATTTATCCTATCATATCAATATATTCACAAGAACCATTTACATGATTAATAAATTAAATCTGTTTTATTGCAAGTCACTCTAGCCACGAAAATCTTTAGCACAACATCTGTCATATTTCCAGTAACTAATGAAGTACTATTTGGTGGTTTAGAGTAATACAGTTGTGTGTGAAGACTTTTTATTTTTAATATATATTTTTCCTAACTGTGAGCATCAAATGACCATTGCAGTGCGTTTGCAAGTAAAGCTCATTTGTTTGTTTGCTGGGCTATTAAAGACAGTATGCAGTTTGAGATAAATAAAAGTTAAAACATTTTCTTAGCTTTTAAACTGTGTGTTTGTTTTCCCCTCAAGCAGAGCTGCATATCTCGTCCTACTTTTCAGGGACATGGCCAGCTCTCCTTGTGTACTGCACTCAAAATAAAGTCTGACCAGTGTAGGTTCTGCTTCAGAATGAGCATGCTCAGTAAAGTGGATGGTGCATTGGTTGCTTATATCACTGGGCGGGGCCTATGGGGCAGCTGCAAGCATGTTACAATAGAGCTGTAACCTCTTTGTAGTATGCAGGGTGGAGCTATTGATGTCATGGTGACCAATGACATCATCCCACAAGCAGATCTGACCACGCCCTTGATAGATACAGGTAGAAGGAGATACTCTACTCTGAACAGAAACCTGACAGCTTAAAAGCTACAATAAAATGATAACCTTTTTAATTTTAAGCTGCGTACTGTTTAATAGTGCTATCCGTGGTTACTTAATGATATGGTACCTCACCTACTACATTTTTTAATTTCTGACTGATTTGCCTATGAGGATTTTCATATATTATGCTATGTATGCTGGAAGCAGTAATCCCTTTGTTTTGCATTGGTTCCTTCCGTCAAAGGATCCCCAAATATGCTGTTCTTCATAGTGAGACGGTGTTGCCTAATGAGGTACTGTTAAGGCCTCTGAAAATAAGTGTTTTATACTAAGGACAGAATCTGCTTTGATCAGTATGAACCAGGAAATCCTTTGTAGAGACTATACATGGCTCTTTATGTGGCTGGATTTATATCCAGAATGTGAGATGAAGCCTCTGGGATGGAGGCTGTTAACAATTATCTAATTAAGCTCCACCCAATGGGGAGTGCTTTAGATTGAGGGTTACAATAGTTCTACAAGTGAAGCAGAACTACATAAGTGTTCAGTGTACATTTAAAGGACTATTGTATGATGAATGTGAGAGAAAGAGAGAGTGCTAAAAAACTGACTCTGACTAATAGCCTAATTAGACAGGAAGAGCGGCCTCTATTGCCAACTCTAGAGGTATCCATGATACTTTGGTTAAAGTTACATGAATGTGAGGGGTGTTTATATGTCAGCTTGATTTGTAATTACAACATGTGAATGGTGAACATGGTAAGTGTCAAATATCAAGAGGTGCAATGATTTAACAAACCCAGCACCCTTTTCCCTCCCCACACATTTCCCTCCACTCTTCTAATGGTAAGAACATTAGCCCAGGTTTCAAGCTATCAGGAATAACTCTCTATATACAATCAGAATCTTCAAAATATAAGATTTTAGTTATGAATTGTTATATGCTCATGATATACACAGCTGCTGATGTTTTGTTACATATTTCCCAAGCATGTGCTGTTTTTCCTAAAATTCAGTGGTCCTTTAAAAAAGAGTGGTTAGAATACGAGTAACGTGAAGGTTAGAAAAGGTCCTTAAAATGTACACTTACACAGAGCGGTGCAATTTTTCTGGTAAACAATATAAAGTGGGAGATCCTCCTTTAAGTATACATTTGTCTGCAAACATAGTAGCATCTACGTGAGATTCTTGTGTATAATCCTCTTAGTGCAGCACACACAACTACAGGTGTTGGTGGAGTAATATGAAGAAACACAGATGCACACCCAGGGGGTTGGCTAAGGAGTTTGTGCCAAGGGGCGCTACATATGTAAATTTAGCCCTGGGGACACAGGGATTTCCCTTGAAAAGAGGGACTGTCTCACACAAAGAGGGATAGTTGGGAGGTATGGTACCATTCAAGTTAAAGGCAAATTAACTCCTGACAATGTATATGGCAAATTAAAAGCCATATAGTAAAAATGCTGTTAAATTTCCCATAGATATTCTGGGGTGTGTGATAATCCAGGCTTTATTCAGTTGTGGAGTCCTTAAATGGGATACCTCCAAAATGGTCATGTGACATAGTCTTTAATCAATGACTAATAATGCATGGACTTTAATGGGATACAGAGACATCATTAAAGATCTCTTTATAAATTAAAGTTATATAAATTGAAAAAGAAAGTATTATGTAAATTATTAAATGTAAAATTCCTGATTCTCACCAGGAAACATAGTGACATATTTGCTTCTGCCAATGGAGTTTCAGCTAATCACATGATGTACCCTCTTTTATGTTGCAGGAGTTCAGCTGTCATTGATAAGTCATCAGTCACTAGGAGAGTATGGCATTGTATGGGCTTCAGGTACTTTATTAGTATTTAATAACTGCTTCCCATATATTATAGAGTCTTTAATGCTGTATATTCAGATATATTTTTCTGTATTTGTTTAAAACTTAATGAATTTGATTCAAAATTGTCTATCTTCATCAGGGGTTTTGTCTCCTCTTCATCTAGATTTAAGACTGAAAGGTTAATGACATCATCTGTTTCATGCTTCACAGTCCCGCCCTGATGATGACATCATCGTTCAGTCTTGGCTGCCAAATAAACAATGCTCTTAAAGGTCCTACAAATATTACTTGCCCTGTAATTATTTAATTAGTCTACCAAACTGTAAGATAATCCAGAGTCACTATGAAGCTGAGGGTTGCGTCTTTGACAAATTTTCTTTAATCCTATGGGTTCCATAAAGCAGGACCCAAAAAGACAGAAATCCTCTTGCTGCTGGATGATGGGCTTGATCACTTTATTACAGGTTCCTCTGCCATTAGCTTGCATTATACATGTCTAATTTACTTAGCTAATGGATCTGTACCAAAGTGCTCCATCATCTCATGCTTCAGCTCCTTGGGTTTTACATTATTGTTGGACACACAATGGTAAAACTGCACCATTTAAAACAACTATACATTAGTGAAAAAAGCATCAACCGGGAAAATGTACAGATTTGTCCACTTGATTTTGTCTCCTTTGCCTGATTGGTGTTTATGAGAACAGTGTCCCTTTAACTTTTATGTCTAATTATTATTACATTATTGAGCTTCATTCCTCAGCTTTGCCAACAGGGTATATCCTTCCAAAAAATGCACTGACATTTTGAGTGGCCACATTTCCATTGTATCAACTGAAACTTCTTCTGCATTAAAGGTCTCCTCTCACCTGTGTTAATGAATCTGCAGTAACAAAAATGGTAGCATCTACTGCAGCATAATTGAAAGTAATAGGTAACATAAATCATATATCATATATTATTTCCCATCATATATCATTTTATTTCCTGTTCTAAACATGTTGCATATTTTAAGTATATTTTAAATATATGACCACGGTCATAATACCCAATCTGTTGGCTGGGAGCTGCACTGAGTACTGTAACTATTTAGCAGACAAGTAGGTGGAGATCTTGACTTGATGCAGATTTATGCAAGTTTGGTAAGTAATTAAATAATTAAGTTTGTTTATTTCTTAAAAAAAACATTTAGCATATTATGTGGTGTGATTCTTCATATGTGTATATTCAAAACATAGTGCTACAGTGGTTTTAAAGGATCACTGCAGTTCAAGAAAAAAGACACTTGTTTGCCAAGTATGTACCAAACTAACAATATTAGTAGCTGTGTATAATATTTTTGGGAAAAATCTGAATTTTTGAGTTTTTAAATACAGTAATCCATTTTGTGTTTGTTTCATCACTTCCTGAGAGCTGAATCATATGGGTGTGTGTTTTTGCTATCAGTGGAGAGAGGGGTGGGGGAAGATGAAGAGCTTCACAGAGAGCTTCTGTTAAAATAACTGGATAAGACTGAACTTTACACCATATCCCTTCCCCTCACTGGTCCAGAAACAGATTCCTTGCTTCAGGAAATGCAACCACAGAAATACACAAATCCCTCACATACACACACACCTACCAATGTATCACGGATTCCGTCAGGGTCCTGCAGAGACATCATCATTTTTGTTTTCTAATTAGAAGCAAACTGCGCAACTTTGTATGCTTTAGGTTGTGTTCCATTTTGCAGCGGTCCTTTAAGTAAAAACACAATCTTGGGATTTTAGCACAAAATAACAAGTATTATTTTTTGTTATAATAATTTGTTATAATTCACCCAAAACATTAAATCTACAGCGGTTTTCTTTTTTTTTTATGGTACTGTGTATATTAGTGTAACTGAACACTCACAACTGTGCGCATGATTACTGCATAGGACCAAGACTCTATCCTTATATATAACGATATTAATCTCCAGTACAACAAAATAGAAGTGCATGGCAGAGCGAGCAGCATCCATCCAGGGTGTGAGATGTAATTGACTCAGAGCACAGCAGTGGGTAGAGAGCTGTATTTCCAATCTACTGAAGCAGATAATAGGTTTTGGTTTGGATCAACATCAACTTAGATCAGGGACAACAAAGAGGCTATTTACCCACCTAGCAGGCTGAGCAGCTGGGTGTCCATTATTCAATAGCCATGCTCATATATTTATTTATACCCCATGATAGCTTTCCTTGACTCCTGCATTTTGCTCGCTTGTTTTCTCTGCAGACAGGCATAAAGATATGATGTAAGATAACATAATGTTATCTTTGTGAATTTATGTATTAACACAGAGCTGGGATTCCTGCATGTTGTCTGCAAAAGTCAGTAAATCTTACAGAAGTTTTTTTGTTGGAGCCATGGAATAGCTTCATAAAGTTGCTTGTAAGATCTCCCTTAGCTGTATGTCAGCCTTGTGGGAGTTCCTACATGTAATCAAACTTTGAGTTACAAATAACATGAATAGAATGGAATAATATAACATGTCTGCACGTCTTCCTTCATGATAAAAATGTTTAGGGGCCATTGATTTTTCTGTCACCTCCACCCTCTCTGTCTCATATTCTCTAATCATCATCCTATTAACCACTCATCACCCCCTATCACTCCATACCCACTTACAGACACCCTTTCTCTGCATGCTGCAGCCCTCAATGCCAAATTGACTCTCCCATACCCATCACCACCTTCTCTTCATATAATTTCCTGCCCCCCTCTCCCTCCCTTATGTCTCTCCCTCCCCTGTGTCTCTCCCCCACTTCTCTCCCCTGTGTCTCCCCCCCCCCTGTTTTTTATTGTGAAGCAAACAACAAATAGGACAAAATAACAGAAAAAGTCAGTGTGCATAACTATTCACTCACCTAAAGGCAATACTTTGTAGAGCCACCTTTTGCAGCAATCACAGCTCCAAGTCGCTTTGGATAAGTCTCTATGAGCTTGCCACATCTTACCACTGGGATTTTTGCCCATTCCTCCTTGCAAAACTGCTCCAGCTCCTTCAAGTTGGATGGTTTGCGCTTGTGAACAGCAATCTTTAAGTCTGACCACAGATTTTCTCTTGGATTGAGGTCTGTGCTTTGACTAGGCCATTCCAACATATTTACATGTGTCCCCTTAAACCACTCAAGTGTTGCTTTAGCAGTGTGTTTGGGGTCATTGTCCTGCTGGAAGGTGAACCTCCATCCTAGCCTCAAATCACGCACAGAGTGGTACAGGTTTTGCTCAAGAATATCCCTGTATTTAGCACCAACCATCTTTCCCTCAACTCTGATCAGCTTCCCAGTCCCTGCTGCTGAAAAACATCCCCACAGCATGATACTGCCACCACCATGGTGATCTTTGGGAGATGTGATGTGTTGGGTTTGCGCCAGACATAGCATTTTCTTTGATGGCTGAAAATTTAAATTTTAGTCTCATCAGACCAGAGCACCTTCCTCCATACATTTTAACTACATACATCCATACATCCAACTCTATGTAGCGTATGGCTTATTGTCGTCCTATGTACAGATACTCCAGTCTCTGCTGTGGAACTCTGCAGCTTCTCCAGGGTTACCTTAGGTCTCAGTGCTGCCTCTCTGATTAGTGCCCTCCTTGCCCTGTCCATGAGTTTTGGTGGGAGGCCGTCTCTTGGCAGGTTTGCTGTTGTGCCATGTTCTTTCCATTTGGTTATGATAGATTTGATGGTGTTCAAGGGGATCATCAAAGATTTAACCTAACCCTGACTTGTACTTCTCAAAACATCGTCCCTTACTTGTTTGGAGAGTTCCTTGGTCTTCATGGCAGTGTTTTGTTAGTGGTGCCTCTTGCTTAGGTGTTGCAGACTATGGGGCCTTTCAAAAAAGGTGTGTATATGTAATGACAGATCAGATTACACTTAGATTGCACACAGGTGGACATCATTTCACTAATTATGGGACTTCTGACGGTAATTGGTTGCACCAGAGCTTTTTATGGGATTCATAACAAAGGGGGTGAATACATATGCACATGCTAATTTTCTGTTTTCTATTTCTAAAAAGTAGTTTTATGTATATATTTTTCTAATTTCACTTCCCCAACATAGACTATTGTGTTCTGATCCATCACATGAAATTCAGATTAACAAAACATTGAATTTAAGGCTGTAATGTAACAAAATAGGCAAAAAGTCAAGGGGGGTGAATACTTTGCAAGGCACTGTAATTAAAAACTAACTTTATGCCTAATTTCCTGCTTAATCATGCTCGTAGTCAGTCTCAACGTTTTCAAACATATATATATTTTGTCAGTGGCCATTTAAAGTGATCCCTGGGTTAGATGATTTAGAGGGCTGGATAGAAAAAATCTAATTTCTGTTATTGCTTTGTTTCCGTTTGTTGCAATATATTGATATTGATATGTTTCTTTGGTGACGTTATCTCATTTGTTCATGTAAAACGATGAACTATATATTTCAGGAAATAACCAAAGATGCCTTTATAACTTGGCAGAGCTTCACAGTACAAAGAAATGACAGTATAACCTCCTTTATTAACGTGTGTCTGTTACCAATTCAGGTCTGCCAGCATGAGCACAAAATAATTGTATCTGCTGAGTACAATATTCTTAGCTATTACGAAAGTAATAAATACATACAAATAGTCATGTTTCTTTTTTTTTCACCAATCTGTTTCTTATTTGAATCTGAGAGTTGAAATGAAACCAGTCTGTGAAGTGACAGTGCAGTAATTCAACAGTATAATATAATATGAACTGACAGGTGAGGCATGAAGTATGGTTCAATCAGGGGTCTAGGAAAGAAAACTGAATTTTATTCTGTGTAGTTAATACTTTATAATTGTCCCTTTTAGATATACGTGGCCTATAGTTTTATTTTGACAAGATGTCCCCTGATTGGTCTGTTCCCAAAAATGTATATCCTTGGAAATGTCCCCAGGCTCTAGTTAGGTAAAGGCTGATAGTATGCTCAAGAGTAAAACTGCCAAGCTATGCCTTTAGGGAAAGAGGTGTTGAAATAAAATTATTTGGCTGTGAGCTGAAAAAGGAAGGTATGAATGGAGGAAGTTAATGGAATAACAGAGGAATGAAAAAATGTGACAGTAGATTGAATAAAAAGGAAGGGAACTGGTTGAAGAATTAATGATGGGGCAGAAGATAATATGTAAGGGGTTGGAATTGGAGTTACTGATGAACCAAGATGGGGGTAAAGTGAATAAATAATTTTGTGTATTGGTGTATATTTATGTGTAACCTCTCATATAGTTCATATAGTAAATATAATAATTAAAAAACTGAATATTATTAGGTGAGGCTCATTACACTGTGCCATAGTACACAAATCTTTGGAAAACACTACACCTTCTGCGTCTATTTGCATTCTTACATTTTGCATTTTTGAAGAACCTGACCTTGATCTGATAATGGATACAATATTTTTATACAGTTTAAAATAAATTATTACAGCCTTTAATTTTGCTTTAATGAGGTCAGCCATTTTGTCTTTGTAAAAGGATTAGAAACCTAGGAGTGGTGGGAGGAACAGTGGACAATGGTGAGATCTGCATTCACTTATGTTAAATACACCCTCTCCAAATAGCCCTTTGATAAATTAACTCAATGGCAGATTTAGGTGCCAAAGGGTAACTCTCACACTCAAACTGACTAGTAGTCTGAGATGGAACCCCCCAGGACACAATCAGAGTCATCTGAACATAGGATTTACTCTGAAATGCCTTTATGTTCTTGCCCGGCATACCTAATAATGTTGTTATTTTATTACATATTTCACAACCATGTGAAGTTTTTACCAAACTGCAGTGGTCCTTTAAAACGCCACTCAATGATTTTTATAGGGCATACTGCCTATATGAGAATATATATATATTTAAAAAAAAGTAAACTTATTTTTAAAAAGCTTGATTCCATGTGCAGCTCTGATCAAGCACTACATTCCTACTTTGCTCCTGAATCACTCTAGGAGGATTCTATGTAAATTATGGAGGTGTGAGCATGGCTGTGCACAGAGCTGATTCTGGGCTCACAGAGGTTGGAGAAGCAGTGTGCACTGACAACCCCTATAATTTACATAAAGCCTCATGATCTAAACTATAAATGGAATCACATGGAATAAAAATAAAAAGTTTTAAATATATGTAAGTTTACTTTTTTACATAAGAATCTGGATTCTCATTATTTCATGTTCTGCCTACACGAGCAGTATGCCATTAAAAACAAAAACGGTCATACAATTTAATGAGGAGCAGCTGAAAAAGTGTGTCCTACATCCATCCCTGAGGCACATTATCTTTTCAGTTCCTCACCTGTATTATGACTATCTTGCAGCTTTACACTCCAGACTCAGAGTGTGCTTCAAGGCATTTCTACATCTCATTACGCAGACCATTTACTATTATATTTTCTGTCTTTAAAGGCTCTTTATAGAATGAATAGGAAATTGTAATGTACTGAACTAGAAACTGGTTATATGCTATCCAACATTTTAAAATAAAATAGGATTGTTTTATATAATGTTTCATTAATTTTAAATTAATTATACTGTATATTATGTAAACAATGCAGTCTGGGTTGTGGATAGCCTTTTGATAATCTTCATAAGCACTTCATGTTTCATGTTATCGCTGTCTGCAGGGAGTTGATTTAAAACAATACAAATAGAGTATCAAGCACACACATACAGATCAAATATAGCAAGTCAAAGGGCCTTATTCAATTGCGGGATGTAACTCGATCGCTGATTTGCTGCGATCTAGTTACGTCCTCACGTAGCTCTACATTTAGTCTGCTATTTAATTGGCCGGGCCCGCAGGCTTGAACTTGATCGTGGCAGCAAGGCCGTAACTCGTGGTTCAAGCCTGCAAACTCGGAGCACTGTAAATGCAAATATAAATTCGATACATGCACTGTAAAGCACTGTAAATGATGGGGAACACAATGGATGACATTAGGATTAAAAGCACAACATTCTCAAGCTTGCACATCGCCAAAACATGTTTAATTTCTGTCCAAAGTCTTACGGGCTTGAATGACCTCCAAGCCCGTAACTCGTTCTTCAAGCCCATAGGACCTCAATTAAATATGGAGGTTGCATTCCAAAGTCCTACAGGCTTGGGGGTTGAAGCCCGTAGGACTTCTGATGGAGAAAAAAAACATGAAATAAAGTATTATATTTTGGTATTTTGGCGATGTGCGAGCATGATAATGTTGTGCTTTTAATTCTAATGTCAACCATTGTGTTCCCCATCATTTACAATGCTGGATTGATTTTATATTTGCATTTCAAGTGCTACGATTAGTAAGTGAGCCCTATGTGACACCTAATTGGTACAAGTAACCTGTGGTTCTAATTTAGCCATTTACGGGCTTGATGGAAGGGTAATCGGGGCAACTGAATAGCAATTAGGGATTTTTTGCAGCTGCAACTCTTGCAGCCTTGAAAGATCAAAGGCTTTGAGGGAAGTAAGCTGCGATTGACAAAATTGCTAGGAATCGTAGCTTGCAGCACGTAACTCGATCGGAGCACGCAAACGTAAGGCAATTGAATAGCAAAGTAGCTTGCTGTCGGCATTTGCCAGCCAGTATCTCAAAATCGCAGCAATTGAATGAGGCCCAAAGTGCCTAAAAAACGTAGTAACTCAGAACTGAATGCGCTTTGATTTTAAAATACACATATTATTGTTTTATTTATAAATCAAAGATCATATACGTATCCTCACAACTGGGAATATAAACTCCTGTTGAGGATATTGTGCTCCACAGTTGTTCTTCTACCACTAAGGTCCTCCAATTCTCCACTCTGATCTTTAGCTTCATACACACTCATCCCTTCATCACCTCTTCCCAGTTACCCCAAAGAGCAGTTACATTATCCAGCCTCAATCCAGTATCCAGCCACTCTTGGTAATCCCCCTTTCTATTGTATTTACATCAATGTTTTATATGCTAAAGGGATTCTGAAGTCTCCAAAGTGCTATCATGCATTTAAAATAACAGGACTTAAAGGGACATAGAACACAACTGTTTAAAATTTAATTTTTTTACATGAAAATATATTAAGTAAAACCTGTTCTTCATTGAAACTAATAGGAAATTCAGCAAATATACTTTAGTCTGTAGATCTCATTGGCTGGCAGGGGCAAGCTCCCAAGAACAGTTACAATTCTGAATAATTGTTTTGTGCTCTGAGACCTTTATAAAAGAAAGAAAAGAAAATACACTGTTATACACTATCAAATATCCTCTTTCGGATGCAACAAGGGAAATAATTATTTCCATGTATTTATAAATGTTACAGAAAATATCGGGTAAAAATATCTGCTGTGAAGGATACAAATGTCCTTTTCGTTTGACTAATGTCACAACACTGCATGGTTGAATTATGGAGCTCTGTGAATAAATCAGCTATTACCCCCTACTGGATGGAAAAAAACGCTCATACAGTGCTCCTTTAAGGAAGAAGAGTTGTATAAATGTGTCCTACATCCATCCCTGAGGCACATTATCTCTTCAGTTCCTCACCTGTATTATGACTATCTTGCAGCTTTACACTCCAGACTCAGAGTGTGCTTCAAGGCATTTCTAAATCTCATTACTCTGACCATTTACTATTATATTTTCTGTCTGTAAAAGCTCTTTATAGAATGAATAGGAAATTGTAATGCACTTGCCTGGATACTGGTCACTTGCGATACAGCTAAAATTGGTATTGACCTTGTGACAAATGTACAAAATGCATAAGAAATTAGTTTAGGTACTTACATTGCAACTTACATTACAAAATAACTGCAGACCCCCACCCCCCACCAATACAAGCTTTGATCTGCTATGAGTGTTTTCTATATCTTCACCCACACTATTGTAACTATAATAAAATCCTACCTGCATTATACCTTGCGTGTGGCTAAAGTATAAGCAAATTCAGGGATGTCTAAATAAGGGCTTTCCAACAGGTATGAGCACAAACATGTTCATTATGTACAAATAAGGACAATATATTATGTGGTTGCAAAGGGATTGTTTGAGATGGCAAAATCTGTTTATTAAGTAAAAAAGGCAACTTCACAACCTCAGAGAACCTGGGTGAATATGGTCTGTTGCTGATACAATGTCCATCACCCATACTGTTATGTCAATGAATGCCACAATTTGCATAACTCACTGAGATACATTTTGAGTTTTTAGAGAATCAACGTGCTAGTTTTTTTGTCTTGCTTTTTCATATTTAAACAGATCCTTCTCCAAACCCATTCAAGAAGGATGCTATGTATTTGTATATAATTACACAATAAATAAACGGTGTATGTGTATATAATTATATACAAGACAACAAAGTCAGAGGCGCTCAATCAGAGAACTAACTGATCTTAATAGGTTAGTTCTATAGCCATGATACGCCACTCTGAGAGCAACCTCTTTTAGCTCACTTGTGTCTTTCACAGGGAGAAATATCCTGTAGTATATCAGTCTGGTCCCACTCATTAAAGTGATCCAGCCCCGAAATACCAGGCAATTCTACCCTGAACAGGAGAAACAGCAAACCCCAGACGCATTTCGGCCTTTATGGGCCTCATCAGTGAGGTGCAGCTGAACTCCCTAAGGCACAGTGAGCAAGGGATCCACGTCTGGAGTCCCCTATTACCCTTAGGGAGACTAAACCCCAAGGGTAATTTGAATAAACAAAATAACTAAGTCAGAGGCGCCCATCAGAGAATGAACCAACCTTAATATGTTAGTTCTATGGACATGATAATCCACTCTGAGAGCAACCTCTTTTAGCTTACTTGTGCCCTTCTCAGCGAGAAATATCCTGAAGTATATCAGTCTGGTCTCACTCAAAAGAGTGATCCAGCCCCGAAATACCAGGCAATTCTACCCGGAACAGGAAATACAGCAAACCCCAGACGTGTTTCCGCCTTTATGGGCCTCATCAGTGAGATACAGCTGAACTCCCTAAGGCACAGTGAGCAAGGGGTCCATGTCTGGAGTCCCCTATCACCCTTAGGGAGACTAAACCCCAAGGGTAATTCAGCTGCACCTCACTGACGAGGCCCATAAAGGCCGAAACGCGTCTGGGGTCTGCTGTTTTTCCTGTTCAGGGTAGAATTGCCTTGTATTTTGGGGCTGGATCACTCTTTTGATTGAGACCAGACTGATACACTTCAGGGTATTGCTCCCTGTGAAGGGCACAAGTGAGCTAAAAGAGTTGCTCTCAGAGTGGATTATCATGTCCAGAGAACTAACCTATTAAGGTTGGTTGGTTCTCTGATGAGCACCTTTTGTATATAATTATATACACCTACACCATTTATTCATTGGTGTTCTGGTTATCCCTTCCCATTTGTAATCTGCATAGTGGGGTTGAGACACACACAGGTTCTACTGGCTGATATTTTTTGTTCACTATTTGAGGTGAGTTCATTCAAGTAGGGGCAGCAAACCCTGTAAGTATGACCTTTCACCGATAGAGTGTGACTTTTACTGTGTACCAGTACCACCAGCATTGCAGTAGTTTACCCCATAGTTGTTATATCTCCCCTAGCGGACAGTTTCCCTCTTTTCCATATCGAGTTGGGTATTTGGACTTTACTATCAGGAATATACCCACCAAGGACACTATTACCATCTTGTGAAGGTGCTCTGTTGCGACATGAATATATAGAAGAGTGGGAAGTTACAGGTGGACCATCATTCAACACTTGTTTTGACTTTCTTAAATGTGAGTGCAATAGAGATTGTTGTTTTTTTGAATAAATAATTATCTTACATGATCTATTACCAACTAAGGTGGTGTCACTTATTTGCACTATATTGTCTAGTGGTTACTGTGACCAACGCTGTAGATCGGTTCAGTGTTGGTTTATGCATTACCATATATTCATCTATTGTATATACTGAGTTTATATTTGACAGCAGGCTTATGTATTGCCCCTTTTTAAGCGCTGTGGGTGGAGGTCACAATCTTATTTAGGAGAGTGACACCATTATATTTATTGCTACCTCTAAGACAATGATTCCTGTAAGAGCAGTCTAATGGCAGACTTCTCAGTTGTGATTGGTAGATCTCAGAGTGACAAGGCAGTACACCATGTACCTTACTGTGTGGGAAGAACAGCCTCCTAATTGGCTGTGGAGCATGTGTGTGGAAGACAAACAAATAATCAATATACATTTAAACTGCCAATTAGCCACACTCTTGTTAGTCTACAGCTGCTCCCATATTGCACCCTTGAGCATTCAGAGTGGTCAGTAATGTCTCATTACCAGCTTCAGAACACAATAGCACTAAATCCCTATCTAGGAGGAATGGGCTAGTGGAAATGATGTTGTATTCTTTCTGAGCATTGCTAATCACTGATATATACTGAGCCCCCAGACCTTATTATTAAAAAAAAATAGCATTTTGTCCAATTTGCCTTATGTAATGTCCATAGTACATTTGCATAAGGCAGGAATAGTCAATTATGTTTTAATAAGATCACCAAGATACAATGTTTTCTGAATATTAAAAGAGTATGGAGTTAATCAATACTGATATCATCAAGCACAGCACTAAACATTAACAGCCTTATTAAATTGCGATTTGGTAAATTTAATAGGGCTCTATTTAAGCACACAGCATATTTTTTACAGAAGTTTTTAGTTAGTGAAGACCTTGCTTTTGGATAGAAGTTCACCAACTAAAAACTTCTGTAAAATAAATATGCTATGTGCTTATATAGAGCCTTTTTAAATTTACCGAATCGCAATTTAATAAGGCTGTAAGAATATATATATTTTTCTTAATTGATGAAAGTTGTACTGTTTTACATAATCTAGTTATTTCTTCATTTCCCTGCCTCTATGTGTGAGTCTAGGTTCTGCAATGACAAGTTCCCTGCAAATGGTAATTAAACTTTAATTGCTGCAACCAAAAAATGGAAGCTTATTCTTCAGATTTTCTAAATCCAAAAGGAAAATCAGTAAAATGTATTGCTGCAGTAAAGACAAATATAAACATTTAGAGGGAGCTTGTAATTTTGGCCCATTGAGGAGGTTAAAGAACTATTGATGTTGTTTTTGCATCTGAAAGAGGGCATATGATAAGTATTATTATTATGATCCTTTATTTGTAATGCGCCAACATATTCGGTAGCGCTATACATGCGTTGTGATCAAGGCAGAACAATATTAACACATTACAAAGATGGAGGGCCCTGTCTTTGAGCTTAGATTTCAGTGTCCATAGAGCTTTCCCCAAAGCACATTGCAAGATTGAAAACTCACAGACTTACAATTTAAAGGTTTTGAGTGTGGTACAGTAGGGTGAGACATGCAGTGTGCATGTTAAGGAGGGAGGTTTTAGGCTTCTTTAAACAGGTGTGTTTGTAGTGAGGTTTTGAAGGATTTGACGCAGGAGGATAGTCTAGTGGAGCGAGGCCAGGAGTTCCAGAGAATAGGAGCAGCGCAAGAAAAGTCCTGAAGGCGGGAGTGAGAGGAGGTGATGAGAGAGGAGGAAAGAAGAAGGTCATTAGCAGAGCGAATAGGGAGGATGGGGAGCAGAGATATAAGGGGGTGCAGTGTAGTTGAGGGCTTTGTAAGTCAGGGTCATGGTTTTAAATTTTATTTGCGAGGCTACGGGAAGCCAGTGAATGACTCAGAGAGAGGTGCTACAGACACTGAGCGTTTAGTACTGTAGATGAGTCTAGCGGAGGCATTCAATATGTATTGAAGGGGGATAGACGGATGGTGGGTAAGTGAGTTGCAGTAGTCAAGACGGGATATGATGAGGGAATGTATTATAATCTTAGTTGTGTCTTGTGTAAGATAGTGACGTATTTTGGAAATGTTTTTTAAATTGAATAGATAAGATTTTGTTAGTGACTGTATATGAGGAATGAAAGAGAGGGCAGGGTTCAGTGGAACCCAAAGACAATGGGACTGGGAGGTGGGAGTGATGATGGCGTTGTTGACAGTGAGAGAGATGTGAGGAATTGACTCTGTAGTAGATGGTGGGATGATTAAGAGTTCGTCTTAGATATGTTGAATTTGAGATGGTGGGCGGACATCCAGGAGGATATGCTTGAGAGGCAGTTGGAAACACGGGCCTGAAGAGAGGGGGATATATCTAGTGTTGAGAGGTAGATTTGAGTGTCATCTGCACATAGATGATACTGAAATCCAAAATATTGTATTAGGGTTCCAAATGAGGATGTATAGATGGAGGATATGAGGGGGACTGAGCCTTGGGGTATGCCAACAGACAGAGGGTGAGGAGAAGAAGAGGTGCCAGAGAATGAGACACCAAATGTTCGATCTTGTAGGTATGATGTGAACCAAGAGAGAGCAGTATCTCTGATTCCAAGGGAGTGGAGAATTGAGATTAGAAGAGGGTGATCAACTGTATTAAAGGTAGCAGAGATCCAGGAGAAGCAGAATAGAAAACTGACCCTGTTGGGGTCGGAAGCTGGATTGGAAGGTGTCAAGAAGGGAGTTGGAGGAGATAAATTGGGTAAGGCGATTGTAGACAAGTTGCTCAAACAGTTTGGAAGCCAGGGGAAGTAGTGAGATAGGGCAATAGTTAGTTGCGGAATTATTGTCAAATGAGGGTTTTTTAAGAATGGGTGTAATTATGGCATGTTTTAGAGATGATGAAATGTGCCAGTGTTTAAGGAGAGATTGAAGAGATGTGAGAGAGTAGGGGTAAGTGTGGTAGAGAGGGGAAAGATAAGCTGTGATGGAATTGGATCTAGAGGACAAGTAGTAAGGCAAGAGGCTGATAGTAGGCTGGATACTACATTTTCTGTTTCAAGGTCAAAGGAATGTATAATGGCTGTGGGCTTTGGGGAGGGTAAAGGATGGGTGTTATCAGTTAGTTGAGAGGAGGGGGTGTGTGGTCCATGTTGAGAGGAGAGTTTGTTACGAATGTTTAAAATTTTATGCTTAAAATGGCTGGCAAAGTCTTCAGCTGGGAGACAGGAAGGGGCGGGAGGTGGTCGTGGGCGGAGGAGAGTGTTGAATGTAGCAAACAAACATTTGGGGTTAGAGGACAGTGTAGATATTAAAGATTTAAAATAGTGCTGTTTAGCAAGGTTGAGGGCAGATACGAAGGAGCACAACATAAACTTGTAGTGGAGGAAATCTGCTGGAGTGCAAAATTTCCTCCATAGTCGTTCAGCAGTGCTGGAGCACCTCTGGATGTATTGTGTTTGTGTAGTGTGCCACATGGTTGTGGATGAGAGCGAGGGCATCTGCTTGTGGTTATGGGGGCCAGAGTGTCAAGGGTGGAAGTAAGAGTCATGTTGTACTGTGAGGTGGCAGGACAGGTGAGATCAATAAGTGGACTGAGAATAGGGTTGTAACACAGTGGAAAGGTGTTGTGGGTCAAGTTGTTAAAGGTTTCTGTGGGTAATGGTGCCTGGGATAGAAAAAGGGCAGTGAGAGAAAGATGTAGTGAGGCTGCAGGATAGAAGGTGGTGGTCAGATAGAGGGAGTGGGCAGATGGCGAGATTAGAGATAATGTTAAACAGTGTGTTTCTTTCTCTTTTTGACAATGAAGTTCCTGAAGCAGAATAAAATGCTTTGAATATATAACTGTCTTTGGGGGTTTGTCCCTGTATTTCAATGTGCAGCAATATATATGTATGAGTCATAAGTGTCAGCTAATGAGATCTAGAGTCGTGTGTACTCTCCCTTTAGATTTTTTTTAGATGTTTTAAAAAGTTTTACTAAATATTGTTTATGAAAAAATACACTTTTAAAATATATATATACGTGCTCTTTTAAATGCATGATAGAAAACGGTGCATTCTATGTCACTTTAAGGAATCTGCCTGCATCTTGAGGTGTAGATAGTCCTGCTTATTGTCAGGGTAACTCCCCAGTTTAAATGTCATGATATCTATCACAACAGCATTTTAAATAACTATAAAATTGTGAAAAGAACTTCCAATGGAAAGCTTTTTGCAAATTCTCTGTATGTTTTTAAGTGCCCTGAGTGAAGGCGCAGAGCAGTTTCAATTACTTCAGCAGGGGCGGAGCTACCAGTGGTACAGGTGGTGCAATGCACCAGGACCCTCCTCTGATGGGGGCCCAGCTATGGAAAAAGGGTCTTTGGAAGCCACAGCTATGGGAAAGGGTCTTAGGGAGGGGTGCTGTTATGGGAAAAGGTCTCAGTGAGGGGAGCTATATAACAAGGTGAGAGGACCAACGCAAAAATAAATTACAGCCCACTTTTGTGAGGAATGCTCCAATTTAGTTTTTGCTCCGGGGTCCTCCATTCTCTAGCTCCGCCACTGGACTTCAGTGACCCTTTAACTCCATAGTTCATTTCATAGTGATGTAGACATTGCCCGTAAGGTATGGCCTGGGGCCTAGAATTACACCTATTTGGTTACATTACCATTAGCAGGAGCTTTAGTTAAGTAAGACCTGTTCAGTTCCTGTAACTTAACCAATATTGGGAGAAGTCTTTGGGGACATTAGACAGATTCCTCAGGTGCTTCACCTTTCCCCTATCCCTTTTATCTAAAAGTCTTCCCTCTAGAATCAATATGTGCACGTGAGGCTATAAATCTCATAGAGTATAGGACAACCATGTTTTCAGCATGCAGACCCTGACAGACACAAGAGGAACTGTACAGCTGTATCAGAGAGTACATGGAAGGACAGCAATAAGCACAGGTTCTTAATAGTATAAGGAACGGGCTCCATAGAATACCATAGGACTTAGAGAAGTATAGAAAGCTTTAAATGTTGTGAATACAGTCCACGCTAAGGTACATTCATGTGTCTAGTAGTGCCAGATGGTCTCTCCTATAAAGCCAATGCTGAGTAAATACAGTTCTTTGGATTACTATAATTAGGATTACCAAACCTCCTGTTTACAAGGGAACTCCAATGAAAAGAAAACAGTACATGGCCTCTAAGGTAACTATACTGTAGAAATGTCCAGCAGAAGTAATAGGATCAAATAAATTAAACAATTTCAAGCATGCCTGAGGTATGCAGAAGGCATTAATACTTGGATGTATATTTTACAAGGTTTTTCTCTACAACATGGTTTTAGCTGATACTGTGCAACTCGCTATGTTAATTTGTGTCGCAGAGTACTTGTAAGGGAGGGAGAGTGGTTCTAACTGAATTACAACATTGGTGGTCATTGTTTTGGCAACCACAGAGACAGACAAGCAGGCTACAATTCTAATTAGCACATCAAAGCGGATATTTAGTATCCGGGTGCTGCTCATTTGCATAAAAGCACAGCACAAACAATACTGAATTTATTAAGAATGTATCTCTTTTGCAAAAAAAAAATGCAGCTCTATGTTTAGTCAGTTTTCATGCTCTTTAAGAATACCATAAACAAAACAACAACTTGGGTGAAAGTGTCCCTTTATGCCAATATTTAGGTAGATATAATGAGTAGTCTAGATGGGTTTATTGGTTCTTATCTGCTGTGAAAATGTGTGTGACAATGTGTTAAATCTAGTGATGCCCTGTATGTATGTTTCATAACTGTAACTAATAAGCCTAACTATACTGTTTATGAAAATGTGTATATAAGCACCTATACCACTGAACATGCACTGTAATCCAATTATTTATAAAGTATTCATTTCTATAGCCTTATACAATGAAATGACTAATGATTAGTAAATTACTATAATATATGTATAATCCATCCTGAGCTTTGCAAAAAAGCTGTGTTATACAGCAGGCATATGCTTAAAGGAAGTCATGTTTAAAATGATTATGGATTGCAAGAGCAAAGCCTTTGTGGGCACATTTGCATGTCCCTGCCCAGGTTCCCAGAATTCAGTGTAATAACTGTATTACCAGAATTCTGAGCAGGAAACATGTTTTTTAACTTATTTTAGACATTCAAATGTGAACACAAATGTACTATTTATATAACATATATAGTTGTCAGCAGCCGGGCTTGGCAAAATCCATTGCTAATGCAACAGGGAAACTGCGGCCCTCGCAAAGCGAGGGCTGCGGTTGCAGCCAGGCAAGGAGCACCAAAGGCGCTCCTTGCGCTGGTGGAGATGAGCTCATCCCTACGGCCCCGTGCGAGTTTCTGACCGCAAATGCGGACCCTCGCAAAGCGAGGGGCAGCATTTGCGGAAATGGAGGCTTCCACGTCGAAGGCTCGTTGCAGGCCGCAAATGCGGACACTCGCAAAGCGAGGGGGTGCATTTACGGAGGTGGAGGCTTTACGCCGCCTCACAAGCGACTACAAACGCCCACAGAAGCGGCACTTTAAAAAAAACACGCAATGACTAAATACGGACTTAAAAAATTATGACCCGCAGGACTTAAAAAAAATCCATTACGGACTCGCAAAAATACGACCTTAACGGATAACCCGCGCACAGCGGAAAACGAGGCTACACGACCACTAAAACCGCTAAACACCGCCAAGCACATACGACTGTTACAAAAACATTAGCAAAGAACGCTAAATCATCCATTCGCCGCCATTTTACAACACTAACTTACAGAATGTGGAAGTACCCAGTTACACAAATGGCTTCCCCTCGGGCACACAGCCTATTTACACAACACACTGCACACATTTCTGACACTTACACCTCAGCTCAACAACAGTGCAAATCTACATTGTATGCTGCAGGAACATGAAAACAGATTGTTAGCTCTTCAGCACATTCCTTGCTGCATATATTAATTACAAATAGGTAAAGTATATTAATTTATCATTTCATTAATTACTTAATTATCGTGAAAAAATACATATACACAAAAAAAATAAAACAAAATCACAGCATCGCAAAAAACCACAAACACCTTCAACGCGCGCCTAACAAGGAGCGCCAATGCTGCTCATAGGACACAAAGTACACCAGGGGAGAGGCTTGCAATAAGCGCCAAAAGGAGATCAGTGCGGACCTTACAATGAGAGCAAAAGCGCCTATCATAACAATAAATACACCAACCAAGAGGCTAGCAATAAGCGCCGAAGGCTCTCAGACCACCAAAACACTTACTCTCTATGGCAAACAGCATTACCTTCCTTACAATTTTATTGCCATCATTTTTTGACGGGCAAGTCACTAGTACTATATATATTTCTAAGCATTACGGTGTATCGTTTAGATTGTAAGTTTTCAGTCTTGTGTCGTTGCTCTTGAAACAAGCTCCATGTGCATTTGATATTAAGCTCAAAGGCAGGGCCCTCCATTCTTTTGCCTTGTTCTTAACCACTGAAGAGCGCTATGGAATATATTGGTGCGTTCGAAATAAACAATAATAATAATATTAAAGACAAATATGTATAATAAGACTTTCCATGGGAAATGTGGCATGCTCTTTATATATTTATGCCTGTGTGACTGACCACAATATTCATTTTGATTTATACTTTGTACAAACTTTGATCAATCTTGTTTTTTCACGCCCTGCGCTGTCCGTTCTTAATAAATGATGTATTTCATCTGTGTGGTCATTCCGTATCTGTACCAACATGCTGTGCTTTTATCTTTCCCAGACCACACGCCCTCCTAGCACTGCGCCCTCCTAGCACTGTCTGATGCTATCACATGGCCTGCCCCATATTACCATTGAAGTGGTTAGAGAAATGTCTTCAGACATTGTGTCTGTGCTCCTGTATTGGTTTGGGTACAGGGTAAAGGAAATATACTCATTTAGGATTCTCCATATGGTTCTTTCAATAAAAAAAAAAAAAATTGATAATGGGTAGATATTATTGAAAAGTAAAAAAAACAGCCTTTAATTGTATCACTTGTACTGGACTGCTTCTTGCAGTTTATGTCTTAATAGTGTGTGACCTTATAAATGAATGTACTTCCATTACAGTTTTAGCTGACACATTTCCAAGTACCAAATAGAAGCTTTGTTTGCATGCCGAGTTTTCTCCAATTTCCTGATGTTGATCAGCACAAACCAAAATGGCAGTTTCCATTGAAAACACATCTTCATATAAAAGGTAAATGAATTCTCCTTTGTGGATCACTACCATGTTGTGTTGAAGGGACTTGTGTACTTCAATGAAACTGTTAGCTGTACCATGTAGGGGCACCCAAGATGGGCAAATAATAGCAAACAGATCAGACACTGGAGAAGGAACTGACAACCCACTCCAGTTTCTTTGCCAGGAGCACAACCAGATATAAGATGTGCCTGGCGGGCTGTGGTCCATAGGGCCACAGAGAGTTGGACATGACTGAAAGATTAAACAACAATAAATGAATTTGCTATATTCTTATTTACATGCTAAGCATCATATATATAGCTGTCGTAATTCTTAGTTTGTCAGTAATGCTATGTTAAAAGTTAAGGACTTGAGCATGCGCAATGAGCACCAAAGGCGCTCATCGCGAGGCCCGCAAGTTACGGGTTTGCTCTGGTCTGCTGAGCACCGAGGCCCGCGAAGAGCGCCAAAGGCTGAAGGTGCTCATTGCGAGGCTCGCAGGGTAGAGGCGGTAGAGGCTCTGAATGTCTTCCGAGTTACGGGCTTGAGTAAGCCTGTAACTCGGATTTAACCACCGCCATTTCTATTTCAAGCCCGTAACTCGGAAGCCGTTGGGAGGCCGCCAAAAGATGCCAACTGAATAGCAAATTAGCTTGCAACCTCACTTACGCGCTCCCTGCCTCGCCCTGTTGCAGGGAGCCTGTAAGTGAAGTTAAAAGCTCATTAGCCAAAGGCTTCCGAGTAACGGGCTTGAAAAAAATGGCAGAGGTTAAACCCGTAACATTTTCTCAAGCCCCAAGGCTTTTAGCAATAATGATTTAAGATTTAAGCCTTGCAGACTTACGGGTTTAACCGCTGCCAAGCCCGCAAATGTTTGCAAACCGTAAATGGCAAATGAGAGACAAGGGGAGAGGGAGCCAAAGAGACAGGGGAGGGAGAGGGGGGTAGGAAGAGACACAGGGGAGTGTAAGGGGGTGGAGGCCCAGGGGAGGCAGATAAGGGGGGGGGAACAGGGCAGGGAGGGGCAAAGAGACACGGGAAGGAGTGGTGGGAAAGAGACACAAGGTAGGGAAAGGGGACACAGGGGAGGGAGACAGGGGCAAAGAGACACAGGAGAGGGAGAGAGGCAGAAGAGACACATGGGAGTATGAGGGGGGGGAGACGCAGGGGAGGGAGATAAGGGGGGGGAACAGGTCAGGGAGAAGGGGGGCAAAGAGACACAGGGGAGGGAGACGGCGGCAAAGAGACACAGGGGAGGGAGATGGAGGCAAAGAGACACAGGAGAGGGTGAGAGGGGGAAAGAGACACAAGGGATGGAGCGGGGGTAAGAGACACAAGAGTGAGATAGTTTGTCTGTAACGCTCAAAGTTACGGGCTTGCGCATGCCGCGGCCTGCAATGAGCGCCCACAATGAGGCACGTAAAATAGAGTGGGGGGGGGGGTCATTTTTGAGGGGCAAGACACAAGTAATACATAATTTCAAGTGCAGCTCTTCACAGTAGTGTATTTTACATTTATGACCACAGTGTGCTGTTAACTTTTGCCATGATGTATGTGCACATAAGCCAACAAGGCAGTGGTATAGGGAGGCAAACTGAAGCAGCAGCCAACAATCAGCTACTACAGGCAAGTGTAATTATTTTATTATTACCTGAAAATTTAGAATCAAAAAAATTGGCACGGTGCAATAAATGAGTGAGCGCAGGTAATGTCACTAATAAGGTGTGATAGACTCAAAGAAAGTATAATAGGTCTGGACATGGGTGTGTTTCAGCCTAAGACCAAGAGGCCCAGGCCTAGGGCAGCACATTTTCAGTGGGCAGCAGGCTGCCTGAAGTTGCTGATGCAATGCCATGATATATGCACAGAAATGTCTATATGCAGAGACTATTGTGTCTGTAAGTGTACCTGGCACTTTATGACACTGTATACTTACATACACACGCACACACATATATATATACTTGGGATTTTCTACATAGGCATATGATAAAGGGCTGATTGGAGAAATAACAAAAGGACCAGGATTAATAGTAACTGGTTCAATGTAAAACACCAAACTACACCCCTGAGTGTGGACATTACTGAATGTGTTAAGTGCAGCAGTCAGCCAGCTTCTTGTTTCCTGTCCCTACAGGGCGCAGTCCCAGCAGTGTCCAGCAGGGGGCGCAGTGATATGAGCAGAGTGAGACACCCACTAGTGCTGCTCGTGTCTGTTCCTGCTGGGACTGATCATTGTATCCTTCTCCTGCCGTGATCACGGGGCTGGCTGCAACTTTACACAACAACAACAAAACCAAAAGAGAAAGAGCTGGGGAAGCTGTGGATAGTAACAGAAGAGAGTGCATTACAGGAGTGCAGGTAATATATATATATATATATATATATATACTGTATCATGTATATGTCCCCATGTGAGCACTGGCAGGATGGGCACTTGGGACAGTCCCCTGCCATTACTTGTCTCCAGGATCTGTTCCTGTCTCAGTGTTAAATGCTGCTGTAGTCACATCAGAAAAAAAGCAATATCTTGAATGATTTAATAAGTATTTAAATTGTATTGCTTGATTTATTACATTATGTTAAGAATTAAAGGGAGTAATGTGTTGCACGTGATGTGCTACAAAGTAATATAGCTGGAATAGGGACACTATTATTTGTATGTTATAGGATTAGTCCTTTTTAAACTTTAGTAACCTATTTGATGTCATTTGTGAAAGGGTTAAACAAAACAGTCTTATAAATGCTGATGGATGGACCTATGTTATTCTATGAGTTTTATGTATTAATACCTCCAACTCTTCACACTTTAGTATATATGGCCCACAATTTGATGTTGTTAGATGGAACTGCTGTAACATGTCCTGCAAGTTAGACAGCTACAGGTCAGTGCTGGCAAACATGAGCACCCACAGCACACATATATTACCTTTAACTCAGGGCTTGACATAGCCATGGCTACTAGCATTTAACTGCTGGCTCCTAACTTTGTAGTTAGTACGCATACATTTGTAGTAATAAATTGTACATTTTTCAATATATAATATATAATAATTAGTACTTATTTTTATATATATACATAGCTTGGCTACTAATTTTTTTTTGTCTGGCTACTAACTTGGCTGGTTAGTTTGAGATGAATGTGTCACCCCTTCTTTGACTCTATTTGTTGTACCTACAGCTAACCTGTTTGAATGCATTGTAGCCTGAGGGGGGAGTGAATTAAGGGACATGGATAAAAGACTAGAGACTAGGGGCAAATGTTGTGTGAGAGGGGTGTTTGTGCTTTGATCATATTATGGGGGTAGTTGCCAGTCACTGGTGTAGTTTGTACATGGCTCTATGGTCTAGATTCACTAAACTTTGCAGCGAAAGCCAAAACACCACAGTGCATCAAAATAAGTTTTTGTGCCATCTTCAGTATTCCCAGTAACTTCTGAACCCATTGTCAAGTCTTTACCATGGTGGACTGTTTGGGTCTGTGTAGTATGTAAAACATACCTGTGACGAGATAGGTTGCTGAGAACATCTTTAAGTCGTCTCGTTTGCAATGTTGGTAACGAAGTTACGACCTCGCGAGGCGAGCCAGCGGCGCCGTCACATATGCGAGGCGAGCAAAACGAGGCCAAGCACTTAGGCTGCAATGAGCGCCAAAGGCATTGCAGCCAGCGGCGCAGTACTTAGGCTGCATGAGAGCCTTTGCCGCTCATTGCAGCCAGCGGTGCAGTGAGGGTCGCAACTGCGAGACGAGCATAAGTCAAAAAACACAAAAATATACTTTAACAACTATAAAAACACTCACACACAGCACAGGGGGAGAGCCAGGAAGCCTGGGAGTGAAGTTACAAGCAATTTTGAGCCATATTTTGGGTTTTTCGTCAATCCAAAATCAGCTAAGCGAGGAAAAAAATGGCGGCCAAAAACGTAAAAAGAAAAAAAAATATGGATGATAACAAGGCTGAGCAAAGCCAGGCATGCGGGACTTTGAAAATAAAACAAACGGCCTTCAGCGCCCATCATGCAAAAATTCAGCAGACACACAGAGGAGAAAGACACAGGGAAGGGACAGGGGGAGATGCTGGAAAGAGACACATGGCATTCCCAAGCGCAAAACTTGCAGGTTAACGAACCCTGCAATGAGCGACCCGTACAGTAGGCAGGAGAAAAGGCTCACAATGAGCACCAAAGGCGCTCAGTGTAAGCCCCACTATGAGTGCCAAAGGCGCTCAGCGCCGGGCTCGCAATGAGCGCAGGAGGTGATCAGAGGAGCATAAGCCATGGCAAACAGCATTGACGGGCAAGTAGCTAGTACAACATAAAGACAAACTCATACAAAAAGCCTTGGAGCCCGTTCTTAGAAATGGGTCGTCTGTAAGTTGGGTCATCTGTAACCCTGGGACCTCCTGTTCTGCTAGGCAGTTCCCCATATAATGTCTCACCACAAACCTTTGCAACCAGGATGATGGCGATCTGTATCGTATTATAACTAATTCTTCTGGTTGTAAATTACCGTAGTTGCGTATTATAATAAAAATAACCAGCAAATATAACATTTTTGTACATTTTGCCTCTTTATTTCTATTAAAATAAAAGGTAGAATTAGTTTTACCTCAAAGCTTATATTTTAATAGATATCACAGGAAATATAATTACTTTTATAATCATTTTATTACAACACTCAACAAATACAGGCGGATGTTAGTGTGGTTGCTACAGCAAAGTGCGTGGAGAGTTAGGCCTCCCTCGTTCATTGCAGAGATCATTATAGTAAAATCTAAGGCCCTCATTCAATTGCAATTTGGCCAATTGAATAGGGGTCTAAATAAGCACATAACATATTTTTTTAAAGAAGTTTTTAGTTAGTAAACATCTATCCAAAAGCAAGGTTTTCACTAACTAAAAACGTATTTTAAAAAATATGTTATGTGCTTATTTAGACCCCTATTCAATTGGCCAAATCGCAATTGAATGAGGGCCATGGGAATATTGTTAAAGTGATATAGAAGGTTACTGGATTGTATTATGTATGTCATATACCTGTGTATTTAGTTACTTGTTTGTACTTTGTTTTACTAAGAAGTTCAGCTTTACTGCCTAAAATCAAACAAATAGTCCCTGTATTGGTTTGCCCACTGAAGCATATGCAGTCAAAGACTCTGTGGTTCTGGATGATCACTGTTGTGTTGTAGCTTATCAGAACCCTTTTTTTCAGAAAATGTGCTACTGAGACGTGGTACCTGATAGGCTAGGACAATACACTGCAAATCCAGCACTACAAAGACTGTGTACATATGCTGCAATTGACAGACCCATACAGGGAGCTTTTTAATAAAACAACGTACATAAAACTAAATAGATAAACAGGTATATTATATACCTAGTAAAATTCAGAAGCTTTTCATATCCATTAAGGGATTGAAGCTTTGTGCTCCATCATAGATAGCTGAGCTTAGTGAATCCATCCCTACATTTGGTTCTTCAGGGTCACTGTGTATATATAGTGCCAATGGAAAATCCCAAAATATCTACACATGCAACGCAGTATCCACGTGTTAGAAAGGCATATGTGAAATCCAGATTCATTCACAAGGGGAAACCTGAATACTAAAACCACATGTGCAATGTGAGGGCAAGATGCATGTTTGAGATCTAAGGGCCCACTTCCCATATGTACATGAAGCCTCCAATTCATGGAAATGCTGTGGGGTCCAGCCCTGCAGCGAGTGGTACTGATTGGGAGGGGGCTTTCTTATTATTCAGCTGCAGCGTGAAAGGGTCACAGCATGTCCAGAGGACATCTGGAGGGTGGGGACTTGCTGAGAGGCCAACAGCACTGTGCAGAGCAGGACTCATCTTTCATATTTATACAGGCTGCAAATAACAGTTTTATCTGTTATTTTATGTGGCAGTGTGCTGGTGTGACCCATACAGGGCTACAAACATAAATACACTCAGATACAACCTATAGGATTGTCATGTGATTGCAGAAAACAACAGATAAGCTGTATTTACATACAACATCATGGTAGTAACATTTCATGGGGCACTTAATACTGCAGAAATGTCAGATATATGTTGGGAGAAGGGGAGGGCGTGGGTACATGGAAGATTCTCTGTTTGTCATGTTAGAAATAATCTACTAAGGCCCTCATTCAATTGTGATTTCGCCAATTCAATAGGGCTCTAAATAAGCACATAACATATTTTTTTTTAATAAGTTTTTAGTTAGTGAAAACCTTGCTTTTGGATAGATGTTTACTAACTAAAAACTTCTTTAAAAAAATATGTTATGTGCTTATTTAGACCCCTATTCAATTGGGCAAATTGCAATTGAATGAGGGCCTAAGTATTTATTTGCATATCTAAATATAATTTTATTAACAAATTCTTAAAAGCTCTGTTTTTACTCAGAGAACTTCCAAATGGTCCCTACAAAGGTTTGCCCCGTGTAATGCATGCACATAGTGTATCTGTAGTACTAGATGTACTAGCCAATCACAAACTGTTTCTCAACAGCGTGTTTTTGAAATGCTGCTAAGAGACAATCTGTAATTGGCTAGTACATCTAGTACTACAGATACACTATGTGTATGCATTACACGGGGCAAACCTTTGTAGGGACCATTTTGAAGGTCTCAGTGAGTAAAAACAGAGCTTTTAAGAATTTGTTAATAAAATTATATTTAGATATGCAAATAAATACTTAGTAGATTCATTTAATATGACAATCAGGGAATCTTCAGTATTCCCTTTAACAGTAAGATTTACATAGCCCTATTGAAAATACTGATACTAATAATTGTCTTATTGAATTTTTAAGATGAAAGCATCTGTGCATTCAAGTCTCTGCACACAGAAACAGATCAGTAGAAAGACCAGTGTAATTATTAGTGAATTCAATATATATATATAAGATTTACTTTTGGCCACTATCATGTTGTTATTTAAAAGTACTGAATGTAAATATGGGACCACATTAGCTGACACTCCTGGTCACAATATCATACTATGATTAACTCATTAGTCTGAAAGAAAATCCCATAATTGTTAAGCCTCTTTTCTAATTATGTAGGTTACACGTTCTTTGTGTTTCATATCCATTAGCAATAATGAAGTGGAAGCAATATGCATATTCTCCTAGATTTACTAAACTTCACATGGTCCTCATAGAAAATAGCCATCGCATCCATCCGCTGTGAAGCTTAGTGTATCTTGAATGGACTTTTACAGCTTCTCTCTATATGCATAGGCCCTCATTCAATTGCAATTTGGCCAATTGAATAGGGCTCTAAATAAGCACATAACATATTTTTTTTAAATAAGTTTTTAGTTAGTAAACATCTATCCAAAAGTAAGGTTTTCACTAACTAAAAACTTCTTTAAAAAAATATGCTATGTGCTTATTTAGAGCCCTATTCAATTGGCCAAATCACAATTGAATGAGGGCCACAGTGTGCAATTTATAATGAAAAGAAGTGTACTACTTTGTATATACAGCTGCTTCAGTTTTGTGAAATTAGATTAATACCTCTGAAAACTGATAATTAGTAATATATTTATATGCAACATAATAATCCTTAGTATTTTCCTTTTTTTTTTTTTTCATACACTAAGGGGGTACTTTACTAAGCACGTTATCCCCTGATTTACAATTTATTATTTCCTACAAGGAAATACAATCCGTCTCACATTATCTCAGCTCTTCTCACTTCATCTCAGGTGAGATAGTGCTTAGTAAATTATCCCCCTAGATTACTGGCCATCAAGAAGTGTGTTATACATCTACAGCCTTATTAAATTATGATTTGGCCAATTGAATAGGGCTCTATATAAGCACAGAGCATATTTGTTTACAGAAGTTTTTAGTTAGTGATCTTATATCCAAAAGCAAGGTCTTCACTAACTAAAAACTATTGTAAAAAAAATATGCTCTGGGCTTATATAGAGACCTGTTCAATTGGCCGAATTGCAATTTAATAAGGCTGTAGATCTTTTATTATTGGTATTATTAGTATTATTTAAAGTCACACAGAAAAGTCCCAGTTAGAAGCACAATTGGTTGTCATTACATTTTTTTAGTGGAAGTGTTAGATAATTGACCTTGCAAGAAGGGTATTTAAGCAAAATTTACATGATCAATTGTTATTTATTTCTATGTGCACTTTTCATGTCTGTAATAATTGGGGCCTTTACCGTGACTATAAGTGGTGTGATGGTGTTCTTCCTCTATACACTTAGGGCCTCATTCAATTGTGATTTGGCCTATTGAATAGGGCTCTAAATAAGCACATAGCATATTTTTTTTAAAGAGGTTTTTAGTTAGTGAAGACCTTGCTTTTGGATAGATGCTTACTAACTACAATCTTCTGTAAAAAAAATATGTTATGTGCTTATATAGAGCCCTATTCAGTAGGCCAAATTGCAATTGAATGAGGCCCTTATTATGTGAGGTTTACACCAAGACCCTGACCCTTTTTGTGCGTTTTACCAGAGACCTTTTGTATAAACATGTTTGGTGGGAGCATGACACCTGCTCATAGTTAGATAAACTGGTGCTGCTGGTTTATATTATGTGCAGTAACAATGACTAAAGATGGCTGCCACAGAGCACTGTGACACACTGGATGCTGTATAAACAAATAACTGTACCTTGGATAAGGTCAAAAGTGCAATGTACGTAAAACCTGAAAAACATGAAATATTGCTAAGGAAGTCTCACTATCCTTTACACAATAATTCTTCCAAATCACAAACTGTTATATGGCTTAACAGTGAAATATCCCCATTACAATTAAACAGATATTGAAAGTAAGATTTGTTAGTTTGACATAGCTGGAGAGAAACTTGTGCTCGTGTGCAGTTTTACATTTTGTAGGAATTCTGTTATTTATCTAAAACTATAAGTATTTTCACATAACTAATGGTAAGTTAGTTTACAAGACCACACCCAGCCTCCTGAGAAAGTAGTAGGAAGAATCAAATGAGAAAAGAAAACGAAACCACACAGTAAAGAATCGTTACATATAACATTTACAGTTATTTATCATGTAGGAAATAAATTGTAATTTAAATAAACTCAAGTTTCCAGGATGCCCAAAATCATTCTCATACATGGCTCTCGCTTTTTGCAAAGAAAACTTAAAAATAAACCCACATAGTTATATAAATATATATATATATACACCTACACACATAACTGGATGTGTTAATGACAGAATTGACTGCCCGTTGCAGGGCTTGAACCAGCAGCTCCAGAGATTAGAGTCTGAAGCACACATAGCACTACAGCAGGATCTGTTATAGGGTAATTACACCAAGTACTGGCACTGCCAACATACAAGATGGGAAACTGATGACTTCATTAGTGTGTCCTATAGCCCTGGAGCAATCCTTGCTTCTTTTCATTATTTGCACTCTTAGGGCCTCATTCAATTGCAATTTGGCCAATTGAATAGGGCTCTAAAAAGGCACATAACATTTTTTTTTAAAGAAGTTTTTAGTTAGTGAAAACCTTGCTTTTGGATAGATGTTTACTAACTAAAAACGTCTTTAAAAAAAATATGTTATGTGCTTATTTAGAGGCCTATTCAATTGGCCGAATTGCAATTGAATGAGGCCCTAAGCAATTAAGAAAGCACATTTTATCTGAGCAGAAAAGCCAGGTAATATTTTATTATTGAAAGAGAAAAAATAACAGTAATTGGCAAAGATTAAGCAAAAGACGTGTCTGGCAGTTGGTTTCCATTCATTTTCACACATGGTAACAAAATCATTTTTTGACAATTTTGAAGGATATTTTCATGGAGATGAAGAAATCAAGGAGAGTGATATAAATTAAAGGGACCCTTGCAGTATAAAGTTGTCTCCTTTGACATGACAATGGACACATTTTTTTTTTTTTTTTCAATAGTTTTTATTGGTCACTTCCAACATTAAACAAACAATATATCAGTAAGCCATGACTCACAGGTCAGGATTTAACCTTCTACAACCATTTTTATAAACATATGTAGCCTGACTCTGCAATCAACGTGACCTCTCTCCTTTCCTTTTCCGTTTTCTAGTGATACAACACTAACCATAAATGGGTATAACTTGTTTTTTTTTTTCCTCTGTAACTTTTCATTTATCGACTCAGTAATCCATAGCTCGCAGGCTAGGCTTAATGGGGCCTATTACAATTGGCAATAATAACCTTAATCCCCAAATGCCCCTTCTAGTGTTCCCTGTATTTGCCCTACCTGCAACATTCCATATAGCATTTAACTTAAATAAGTCCTACCCACGCCAACTAAACTAACCAAATGTGAAATTCTAAAATAAAACAAAAAAACACGAAAAACAATCTCCAATAGGGTTTTTTTGTCCTTATTTATACATACTCGGGATTAAGCCTGGTCATTTAAGTCTATAGCCCTTCCCTCCTTACTACCCTTAAAAAAATAACCTTCCTATGTACAAGTTATCTATTCTTGATCCCAGAAACCTAATTCAACATAGCAATCCCCCATATCCTTTATTCATTCTTACACACCTAAACTTGAACAAAATTCAAAACTGTAGTGTCATCTGTATTTCACATATAATATATAAGAAAACAAGAATTATAATTTCTATTCATTTTACCTTGCTGGACTTCATAGCTCCTCGCCGGACTCTCCAGCGCCTCTCACGTTTCCTCCTCCTCCTAGTTTTTCCCCTTCTTTTTTTTCCCTTTTGTTTACCCTCTCTCTGTTGCCTTACCCACTTGTGTTCCCACCTTGCTAGCCCGCATGTGCTAACCATGGGTCCCATATGTCTCTGTATTTCTGGACCGAATCTGCCAAAATATGTGTCATGTGCTCGTTTACTGCTAGATAGTTTATTTTGTTTTTTATAGCCTGAAGCTCAAGTGTATCCGTTTTCCAATGTTTAGCGATATGTGACTTGGTAGCCATGTACATAAACTGTAGTAGCCTATTTTGTGTTGGGGATAGCCGTGGGTCTGGGATTCCCAATAAACATGAATCTAATGAGCCCCCTCCTGGGGTTTTGAAAATGTCAACTGCAAGATCTGTCACAGCTGTCCATACCTGAGCAACTTTAGGGCATTCCCACCACATGTGTATGAATGAGCCAGGGGTCTGACAACCCCTTGTACAATATATCCCCCCTGATTTGTTCCACTTCGCCATTCTTACAGGTGTTAGGTAAGTTCTGTGGAGGACCTTAATGGCAGTTTCTAGAAGTGTGTGGTTTAGTGAACCTTTATAAATATTTTTCCAAACTTTCTCCCATTTCTCCGTTTCCCAGTGTTCTCCTATGTCCCTCTCCCATTCCTCTATGTATTTATCCCTTACCCTTTCTGGAGGTGTATTATAGATTTCGTATATACCCCCTATAATTCCTTTAGTCAGAGGAGCTTTTTGACATATTCCCGAAAGCCATGTTTTTTTCGGGGAGCCTTGCATTCTACCTATAGTATTGACCAAATGTCTGATTTTGCAGAAATTAAAATGTTGGTCAATAGGGATATCATGATGATCTCTCAAGTATTCATATGTTATTGGAATGTCCGTTCCTAGCCAAGCTCCTAGCCTATCCAGCCCCCTAGATTTCCACCACCATTTTGCCTCTGAGCTGATCCCTGTTGGAGACTGTGGATGCCCAAATACCGAGAGCATCGGGGATGGGTGTCTAAAAAGGTTTGTGTGTTTCAGGGCCCATTTCCATCCTTGTAACGTATTGGCTATAACCGGGTGCTTAATCTTTCCCACACCCTCCGGCACCCCATCCAACCAGACCAGGGTGTCCCAGGAGTATGGGTTTAGCCACTGGTCTTCTAGTGTTTTCCATAGCGGTTGGTGAACCCCTGAATGAATTAAGGGAATAAACGATAGTTGCGCCGCTCTATAGTATTTCTTCAGGTCTGGGAATGATAGACCACCCCTATCTTTGTGCTTATACATTATCTCCTTATTAATTCTGGGGGGTTTGCCCTTCCATGTAAATTGGGATACTTTCCTTTGAAACCCTTTCAGGTCTACCTGATTGACGGGGATTGGCAGGGTCCTAAACAGATACAACAGCTTCGGTAGAATTGTCATCTTAAAGGAGTTAATCCTTCCCAGCCATGAAATAGGATAGCTAGACCATTTATGCATATCTTCACTAAGTCTTCTATAAAGCGGGGGATAGTTAGACCTATATAAGGAATTTGTATGCGGCGTGATTTTTATCCCTAGATACTGAATGTAGTTCTTGGCCCATTGGAATTTGAACTTGTCTGATATTAATTCTTTAGTGTGAGAATCTAGATTTATAGCCAATGCTTCAGTTTTCCCGACGTTAATGAGGAGCCCTGATTTGCGACCAAACTCTGAGAGGGTGTCCATCAAGGTAGTGATGGACTGTTCCGGTTCTGTTATTGTGCACAACATATCGTCTGCAAACAGGTTAAGTTTATGGTGTTGTTGCCCTATTACCAGACCCTTGATCCCTGAGTTCATCCTAATTGCCTGTGCTAATGGTTCAATTGCGATAGCAAAGAGTAAGGGGGACAGGGGGCACCCCTGTCTCGTACCCCTTCCAATTTTGATGGCCTGATTCAGTGTGCCCGGGAGCTTCAGATGCGCTTCTGGGTTTCTATAATATGTATTAATTAAGTTTAGGAATCCTCCTGTAAAACCAAATTTCTTTAAGACCTCCCCAAGGTATGGCCACTCCAAAGAATCAAAGGCCTTCTCAATGTCTAACGCCAAAAGGCATGCCGGGATATTGTATGGACACATTTTTTAATTACTGTTTAATATAAATATTTACAGCTTTCCATTTTCTCTGATCTGTTCAGTTTTGCTTTAATAATGATGGACATATTATTTGTGAAAGGATTAGAAACTAGGGAGGAGCAACAGTGGACAGAGATACGCTTTTGTACCGTTACGAAAGACATCTTCAAATAGCACCTTGACAATAGTAGTCAATGGCAGAATAAGGCTCCATAGGATAACCTTAAGCTAAAGCAGACTAACCATATAAGATGGCTTCACCTATTACACAATCATCTAAGTATAGATGTGCATACTTATATTGCTGATGCTGTTGTTTTGTTACATACTTCCCAAGGATGTGAAGTTGTTACCAAGCTACAGTGGCCTTTTAAGTATTTTCTTCTCTATCATATACAAAATATGAGACAGGATTGTTCTTTTGCAATAAAAATGCCAACAGTAGCGCAAACACTGTAATAAAGTATACTAATAATATTGCTCTTTTTTTATGCATCCATTTATTACGCTGCAGAAGATGATGTATGGCTACCATAATGGACTATTCAGCACGTTGGATGGGATATAAGTAACAAACAAGCCCTGTGACTGGGAATTGCTTCCCTGTATTATGTCAGAGATGTACTATGACATATGTTTTCTTAAACATTTCCTGCACTACCATTTAATACTTAAACAGGGTAGCTAATAAAATTATGGTGACAGCTTATTATTCTTACATTTAAATGGATTACATGATACATTTATGATTATGACACGGTTATTATGTTTTATATTTACACAAATGTTCATGGTTTCATTTGCTTTTTATTGATTTGAATTTAAAGGACCACTGTACAGTGAATAATATATATTTTTGGAAATCTTAGAGTATGGCTGAGAACATTTTTAATTGCAAGATTTAATTGTATTTGTGAGCGGGTCCTTTAAAAGCAGTCTTCTTTTTGGGCCACTGAGAGCAAGGCATGTGATGTCAGTTTTGATCAAATCCAGTTATCAAAAAAAGCTTCCTGACCTCTCCATGTCTTCTCCTCTCCTTCCCCTCCTTCAAGTGATAGACACGTAAACACATCTTAATGATCCAGTTTCCAGGATCTGATGTAACAAACACAAAATGGATTCTTGAAAAATTCAGATTTTCTCTAAAAATCTTTTATGTTCATTGCTTACACAATGGCTAAAGTTGTTACTTTTTCTATGCTTAAAGTTCCAAAATGTTATTTACTTCAGACAGAAGCTGAGTGAAATAATTTTTCAGCTTTATTACCCTGTGAGCTCTAACAGGCCTGGCTACCATGCTAATAGTTAGGATTTCTCTTTAGTGATCATGTGATTAAGGGCCCAAACAGTGGCTGAGGCCTTCAATCATATCCATGGATATGACCTTAACTGGAAAAGGAGCCTACAAATCCTGATGTGGCTGTTCACTGAGTGATTTTCTAGAGGGCCACCGGTCCTTTCCGATTATGAGTACTCAAGCACACCGCCAACAAAGCCATCAGCAGTGGCGGTGAGCATTCACTAGATGTCACTGCCAAGATTTTGCTGATGATGTCACAGCTTTAAGGTTAGGGTAAGGGTTATGGTTTAAGCTTGGAAATTGTGTACAATCTCAGCAGCGCTTACAAACTGTGTACAATTTCCGCAGCGCCATCTAGCAGCTCCTTGCTGCAACTGTTGCTGCCACTGTGTGAGTACTCTGGGCCACCTATATCAGCACAATTTGTACCACATTACAGTAAAAGATCTCCTAAGAGCATGTTGAAATACTTTTTTTTTTTTTTTTTTTATTTGTGCTTTTTTTCACTGAGAAATCAGTTAAAAAAAAACGTGTTTATGTGTGCGCAAGTCTGCCCACATGCTGTGGCATTATCACAGCCAATCAGGTTGCAGGGTTGTGTGTCCCATTCGACTCAATGGTAAGACTGCTTACATTTCCAGTATGAAGGGAACAGACAGGGAACAGATTTTTCTCAAATTTCTTAATCTCTGTTATGATTTATGCTACAGCCAATAGGCAGGATACACGTTATGTGTAAACATAGACTTAAAACTTAAGATTTGTTATCTGTTATTAGTGCAACTAGAGAATTGCCCATCAAAAAATGACGGCAATGAAATTGTAAGTGAGCTAATGCTGTTTGGTGTATGGTAATCAAATAAATAATACATTAATAAATTAATATACTTTACCTATTGGAAGTAATATATGCAGGAAGCATTGTGTTAAAGAGCTGACAATCTGTTTTGATGTTGCCGCAGCATACAATGTGTGTTTTTTAGTGCTGTGGAGCTATTGTGTAAGTGTCAGCAATGTGTGCAGTATGTAGTGTAAATAGTGTGTGGGATTTTCGGGTGTCTAAACTCTTTAATTTCTACTTTAATTGAGGTGTAACTTCACTTTTAGAGGTGCTGGGTGCCCCCCCTTGCTGTGGGTAAGCTTTGTATGTGTTTGTTGTGTGTATTTTTTGTGGCTTTAGTGTTTTCATGTGCGCGGGTCTTGGCCGCTAATGTCGTATTTTTGCGAGGTTGTAATATTTTTTTTTATATAAGTGCCGCGGCTCGTATTTGCGGATGCTAAGTCCGTAAATGTTGCGGTCGCGGTGGGTGCCTCCACCCCGCAAATGCGGCCCCTTGCTTTGAGGGCCTAAAGTCAGCAGTTGCTGGCAAGGAGCGTCGGCGCTCCTTGCCAGCAACTGCGTTCCTAGCAACAACTTTTGACAACCCGCACTGATGACAACTATATATGTGATAAAAATGTATTAACATATAATCTTGTGCTGTTTCATACTATAAAGAACAATTACAGTGGGGTAAATGTCCCTTAAGGATTTAGAAACTCAGCAGTTAAAATGGTTGTATTTATTGTGTGGCGGCAGGTGCAGCATTTTGTAACAGTGTAATAATAATATAGCTTCTTATAAAAGGGGTGAAGGATTATTTGCACCCTGTGATTTTCCAGAATGTGCTGCATCTTTTTTTCTTGGGGCACTCAAGTATTTTTCATATTTAACATTGCAGAGACATGTGTGCCAAGTGCATATTAACAGAAGTAATTGAATGAGATATTAGATTTTTATTTTCATACCTCAAAACGTTGAAGTCTTTAGGAGCATAAATACATAAATAATAAATGTGTGAGAATTCTGCTATTTTCCCAGATTTTTTTTAGATTTAAAGGTGAAACGAGCGTTGACTAGCAGTGTATATTGGGTGTGATGGGAGCAGCAAGTATAACAGCTGATCAGAGACTAGGGGCCCGATTCAATTGCCCAATTCGTAAATTTATACACACTTAAAATCACTAGTAATATTGCTTCATATTCGGCAAATAAATCAGGCACTAATGAATTCTTAAGTCAATAGAATGCATATAAACATTTATAAAAACAAACAAACACCCAAAGCCAAATGTATGAGTTCAAGGCATTTGTAAGTAGCTAATAGAATAAGACTATAACTGTGGGTGGGGTAGGCCTGACAGCGGTCATCTGATGTTCTCCCTTGTAAACAGCTATTGATCAGCAGCTGTTAGGATAAATATGTCCCCTTTGTCTGGGGCACCAAGCAAGGGTTACCTCCTGATTGCATATCTTCAGGGACAGACCATCCAGTCAGGGTTTTATGACACCGCCATTGTGCTGTGAACAACAGATTTCTAAGTGTCAGAATGAATGATGTTAGGAATTCAAACCCACGTCTCAGCTGTTTCTCATGACTTGAAGCAAGGTCAGACCCTATTCAAGACACAGAGGAAAAATTATTATTACTATATAATTTACATATAAAAATCAAAAAGATAAACAACATATAGATCTGTCAAATATTCAATACTGAGTTCATGCAAAAGAGTTTTTTAACAATGTACCATTTCTTTATAGTGCACCATAATAAATTCATTTTAGCTAGATTTTTAGATAAAAAAAAAAAAAAAACAAGAAGTGAGGAACCTGATGTTTGTGAGCAGTTATGATCTGGATCAGCACATATGTTGTTTTCTACCTAGGTACATTAATCATTACCTCTCCTATTACATGTGACATCATAGCTGGACATCATCTGACTCAATTGACATTTTGCATTACATCAAGATCCATAAATAACAAACAAAAAAAATAGTTTCCAGGGGCCTCATTCAATTGCGATTTGGCCAATTGAATAGGGCTCTAAATAAGCACATAGCATATTTATATTAAAGACGTTTTTAGTTAGTTAAAACCTTGCTTTTAAATAGATTTTTACTAACTAAAAACTTCTTTAAAAAAAATATGTTATGTGCTTATTTCGAGCCCTATTCAATTGGCCAAATTGGAATTGAATGAGGGCCCAGATATATTGATATGGGGGAGAGGCAGTATGATGAGGGAAAGAGCGAGTTAATAGCAGATTCATCAAGTAGAAATATTTTCAACCATCAGATAATATTTTAGTGAGTGTGCTAGATATTTTTACTCAGAAAGTGCAATTGGGCACAACATTTTTATTTGTTGCATATGAAAGAGCGCATTTGTAAATGTTGTAGAAAGTGTTTTTTTTAAATATAAAATAAAGATCCCAGTGCTTAATAAGTTGTTTTTTAATGTATGCTGCCCTGGAGGGAGTGTCCATGTCAGCTAATGAATGTGAGTAATCGGTGAATGGGATACCATATGGGATATGATCACTATATTTATTTAAATCTTCCAGCAGTTGTAAAAACATGTTTATTTTAACGTTTAGTTTTCAATTTGTGTTTTTTCTTTGTTACCATATATATATATTTTTTCTTTGGCCTTTGATTGATAAAAGGATTTTCCATCCCAGATTCACAACTTGCTCTCAAATCTGCAGCTACTTTTCATATGCTGCCTGGACAAGTAGGAAATGAAATGGCCTCCTTGCGTGCAAGTGTTCTCTATTAGTCTGTCTAATAATAAATATTTCTTCTCTAAAAATAAGATAGACAGGATGTAAGATCCAGAGGTTTGCAGATGTACATCTCCCAGCTGTTGGATAACACTGCAGTTATCACTGTGTATCCTACTGTGGGTTGTGTAAGACAGTGGAATATATTGATGGGTTGAAAATAAAACTCCAGATTATTCTATTGTGCATTTGAAATAACTTGTAGCAAACAATGTATTGATTGTTCATCGTGAAAAACAATGCTTCTAGTGTAATGAAGTTGCATTCTGTCCTAGGGCAGCAAGTTACAGTGGACCCATGCTACTCGACTGCCTCAAAAAATACTTTGGCTCACAACGCTTCCTTGGTACTCATCATGCTTACTAAAATCAACTTCCTTATGGAAGTTTGTCACTCGTCGTGCCAAAGTACCAAGGGTCCACTGTTTTGTCCTGAAATGTTGCATAGACTCCTAGATTTTTAGTAATTTCACATTTTTATTATATTCAAGCAGCACTCTTCTTTTTACTATTGACATCTTGTTTAGAAAGAGCCTTGTATTGTTCATCATTGTAGTCAGCAGTGCCCTGAATACCTTTGTATAAGTCCTGATTGGTTGGACACACAATGGTAACATGGTTTATCAAACTCAGGGTGGATCTGCCAATGTCTCAACGTAAATGTAAGGTTTATAGGTCACATCACTCAGTTTTCATAGAAAAGTTGTGTATTACTTTAAAATATAATCTTTTAAATGCATCATAGTAAAGGTGGATGATCTATATTCCAGTAAATTCTGTATTTACAAAAATGAGGCTTTATGTTATATTCAAAAGTGCAAACTCTCTCTCTTCAAGCCTCGTATTTGTATTTATAGAGATGCTGCTAATCTTTACTTTGCTTCTTTTTATAATTATGAGTGCAGCGCTACATTATTAGCTGAATAAAAGGTCAGTGGCCACCCATTAATGCCACAGCCATGTCATTTCAATGCATTACATTGTGAGGCCAGCTTTTAGTATTTCATACACACTCCTTTCTTCCACACACTTAGGAGAATAGTTACCGGTAAATAGATGCATTTCAAACCCTGCTCCTGCAGAGATAAAAAAAAATAGAAACCTTCTCTCTTTAAGTTTTTAGTTAGTGAAAACCTTGCTTTTGGATAGATGCTTACTAACTAAAAACTTCTCTAAAAAAATTATGTTATGTGCTTATTTAGACCCCTATTCAATTGGCCAAATTGCAATTGAATGAGGGCCATGGGGCCTTTGTAGTGACTGTGCTGGGAATAAAAGGGGCGCTGACCCGTGCATAATAGGCTCTGCAGCATGTTCCAGGCAGACTCTCTCATTGCAGGGAATAATTAAACAAGAGCGGACATGCAGTGTTTTGATGCTTTAAGGTAGGATTAACTCATCCATTTCAAAACCTCTAGTAGTAATGCTTATTATTAGTACAGTGAGGTCACATTATAGTGTAAACACCAGGTAAACGGTGAGCATGCAGGTATATATTTCAAGCTAACAAGCACAGGGATGCTTCAGATAAAGCTTCACTTGTTATTTGATAGTTTTATGGAAACCTCTGATGGGAAAGGAATAGGAAATGAGGAGAAAAAATGCATGCTCATGGTAACTTGCCACTTGGAGCAGGGTTTGCTAAAGGTTGATGTTGGAGTAAGGTGGCTTTCATGAGATGTGGTGTATTACCTCATTATGCACTGAACTATAATGATGTCCCCATAATAATATATGACTCGCCATGCATCTTCATGTAAATTAAAATAAAAATCTATTTTAGGTGCCTTCAAAACTATTGTATTAAAAGCTGCAACATTGCTATTATAAGTTAATGGCATATGGATGTTACTAGATAATGTACCTGTATATCTATTTATGTGCTTATAAGCTCTGTTTTTACTGCCTAAAATCAAACAAATAGTCCCCACTGCAGCTTATGCAGACATAGACTCTGCTGTACTTGCTGTACTAACCAATCAGTGGCCATCTCCCAGCAACATGCAGCTGAGACATGGTCCCTGTTAGGCTAGGACACTACACTGCACATCCAGCCCTACAGTGTCTGTATCTACAAATGCTGCAGTGGGCAAACCCATACAGGGACTATTGATTTGATTTTAGCACTTCTTAGTAAAATAAAGTACATAAAAGTAAAGAGATACACATAGATATAGAAAAATCCAGAAATCTTCCATATCTATTTAAGTAGGGAAATATTTACCAAACTATTGCAGGGACTTTAATGAAATATATGAATTGCTGCAATGTAATTTTACCCATAGAGACTCAAATACACTGAATAGATACAAAGCACACCTCACCACCTACAGTGCTTAGTACATATTCACTTATTAAATATGAAGTTGTGACTTTCATCGGAGGTATAAGTTTGTCATGGTATTTAGTACATACAGTGAGGGGTAATAACACACCCATAAGACCTTGCGTATTATTTTGGCCAGTGATATAGTAATCATAGCTCAGTGCGTCCCCCTGAAGCTCAGCATGGCTCACATAGCTACTGACAGGGCTGGACAGAAATATGTAATATGTAGGAGACAGGTAGTTTTTGTAGGAGCCAGACATGATGTATCTAGGAGCCTGGGAGAGAACTTGTTCATAAAGATCCATTATACTTGTTGGAAAATATTAGGAGCCAGAAGTCACAATTTTAGGATTCTGAGCTCCCAGGCCCCTGAGATTTGTTTCCACCCATGACTACTATATGAAAAGCCATTGCATCCTCTTGCTGCCAAATTGAATAGACAATTCTGTTGCTGGTGTAAAGTCATCACAACTTATTCCCAAAATCATAACCTTTTTTTAAAGCAAAAACACCTTAGTAAGAAGTTCTGCTAGTGTCTTACTATCAGCTATTAAAAAGTAATATCCATAACATCTTCAGAACAACTAGTTACACGGGCTAGGCTTTGGGTTAAAAGTGATACACAATGGTTACTGATCATCAATAAAATCAGTATTTCAATGTAGCCTTTGGAACTTACATTTGACCTTGCACTGCCTATTATATGTCTACTAGTAACTTGCCTGTCATAAATGATAGTATCATATGTTCAGTTGTCTGTCTCTCTCTCTGCGCCCTCTGTCTCTCTCCCTCCCTCTCTCTCCCTCCCCCTCTCTGCCTTTCTCCCTCCCTCCCTCTCTGCCTCCCTATCCCCCTCCCTCTTTCTGTCCCTCTCTCTTCCTCCCTCTCTCCCTCCCTGTTTCTGTCCCTCTCTCTTCCTCCCTCCCTCTCTCTTCCTCTCTCCCTCCCTCTCTCTTCCTCCCTCCATCTCTCTCTGCCTCTCTCCCTTCCTCTCTGTCTCCCTCTCTCTCTGCCTTCCTCCATCTCCCTCTATCTGCCTTCCTCCCTATCTCTGGCTCCCTCCTCTCTTCCTCCCTCTCCATGTGCAGTTGCTATGGCGCAATTAGCCGCAAACTGGATGCATGAATTGGACGGAGCAAATTGGACGCAACTGCGCATACACTATTAACCTCTATTTAGCAGTAGTAGCTTGTGAGTAATGCCTGTGCAGAATACACCGTGTAGGGGTTACTCACAACCTTATAACTATTATAGTGATCTGCCCAGGAAGCTCTTCTAAATATTGATCTGACTGGTTCACTGCAAGGAAGGAGGCAGATAAAGACTCCTATCAGTATAGTCCTCTGGGCAGATTTTCACCTAAACAAAGTGAAGAAAGTATAGCTCCTGAAAAACCACATGCCATTTTGTTATTTAGTGTATTGGTTGTAATTACATGGAGGCCCTGAACGTAAACATAAGTTGAGATAACTAGAGAACAGATGATTACAAAAGTTTATTATGTGATACCCCAAATTTATACAGAAGGTCTAGCAAATGCACATATTCTCCTTATTAAAGTGCTTTCTAGGGAGTTTCCCTGATGGCAATTCCAGAAAGCTCTTTTTTTCCTTTACAGGATTGAGCCTGGCAATTTCTTTCTTGTCTTCTGTTTTTTGATGAGCAGACCAGAAGTTTAAGGACATATTCCATATATAAATACATATCTGTTTTGTGAGTTACATGTGTCAGGGGGAATTTAAAAGTGAGAAACTGTGACCTAACAGTGCACATGGCTAATAGTCCTTATGGGGGAATAGTTCATGGTATTAAACTGAAGACAGAGAGTTACAGTGCCTTGCAAAAGTATTCACCCCCTTGGCATTTTTCGTGTTTTGTTGCCTCACAACCTGGAATTAACATGGATTGTTTGAGGATTTGCATAATTTAATTTACAGAACATGCCCACAACTTTAAAGTTGTTTTCTTTTTATCATGAAGCAAACAACAAATAGGACAAAATAACAGAAAAAGTCAATGTGCATAACTATTCACCCCCCTAAAGTCAATACTTTGTAGAGCCACCTTATGCGGCAATCACAGCTTTGGATAAGTCTCTATGAGCTTGCCACATCTTACCTCCTTGCAAAACTGCTCCAGCTCCTTCAAGTTGGATGGTTTGCTCTTGTGAACAGCAATCTTTAAGTCTGACCATAGATTTTCTCTTGGATTGAGGTTTGGGCTTTGACTAGGCCATTCCAACAGATTTACATGTTTCCTCTTAAACCACTCAAGTGTTGCTTTAGCAGTGTGTTTGGGGTCATTGACCTGCTGGAAGGTGAACCTCCGTCCTAGCCTCAAATCACACACAGAGTGGTACAGGTTTTGCTGAAGAATATGACCAGTTTCCCAGTCCCGGCAGCTGAAAAACATCACCACAGCATGATGCTGCCACCACCATGTTTCAGTGTGGGGATGGTGTCCTTTGGGTGATGTGATGTGTTGCGTTTGCGCCAGACATTGCGTTTTCTTTGATGGCCCGAAAAGTTCAATTTTAGTCTCATCAGACCAGAGCACCTTCCTCCATACATTTTCGGAGTCTCCCACATGCCTTTTCGCAAACTCAAAACGTGCCATTTTGTTTTTTGATGAAAGTAATGGCTTTCTTCTGGCCACTCTGCCATAAAGCCCAACTCTATGGAGCGTACGGCTTATTGTCGTCCTATGTACAGATACTCCAGTCTCTGCTTGGGAACTCTGCAGCTCCTCCAGGGTTACCTTAGGTCTCTGTGCTGCCTCTCTGATTAATGCCCCCCTTGCCTGGTCCGTGAGTTTTGGTGGGCAGCCGTCTCTTGGCAGGTTTGCTGTTGTGCCATGTTCTTTCCATTTGGTTATGATAGATTTGATGGTGCTCCTGGGGATCATTAAATATGTGGATATTTTTTTATAACCTAACCCTGACTTGTAATTCTCAACAACATTGTCCCTTACTTGTTTGGAGAATTCCTTGGTCTTCATGGGAGTGTTTGGTTAGTGCCTCTTTCTTAGGTGTTGCAGCCTCTTGGGCCTTTCAAAAAAGGTGTGTATATGTAATGACAGATCACGTGACACTTAGATTGCACACAGGTGGACATCATTTCACTAATTATGTGACTTCTGAAGGTAATTGGTTGCACCAGAGCTTTTTATGGGATTCACAACAAAGGGGGTGAATACATACACACATGCCAATTTTCTGTTTTCTATTTCTAAAAAATAGATTTATGTATATATTTTTCTCATTTCACTTCACCAACTTAGACTATTGTGTTCTGATCCATCACATAAAATTCAGATTAACAAAACATTGAACTTAAGGCTGTAATGTAACAAAATAGGTAAAAAGTCAAGGGGGGTGAATACTTTTGCGAGGCACTGTAGCTTAAATATAAGGTGAAAAAAAGAAACAATAACATGAATATTTATTATATTTAAATCATAGAACAATACTGCTAAGGCGATATTTGAAAATAAACTGAGCTATATCATGTAGGGTCACCCAAGATGGTCCAGTCATAGCAGTGAGTTCAGACAAAACCTGGCAATTTCTTTCTTGTCTTCTGTCTTTTGATGAGCAGGCCAGAAGTTTAAGGACATATTCCATGCATAATAGTGATCGGTCCACTGGAGAAGGAACTGGCACTCCAGTATTATTGCCAAGAATACCATATGGATAACCACAACCAGAGGCATAGATTGATGTGCCTGGCATGCTGCGGTCAATAGGGTCACAGAGATTTGGACACAACTGAACCATTGAACAACAACAACAAAATTGTATTTGCTCTTTTAATCCTCCAGAATGCCTTATGCATATTCCAGACATTTTTTCAATTCCTTTATTGCATAATTGACATGTTTTTGCTAATATGTATACTATACAGTGTTTAGTAATCAATTCCTTTTAGGACTTTTGCTTTTCTTATACTGTTTCTTATGCTACCAGATTTTAGTTTTGGATCCATGGATGAAGTACATTTATACAGATACAGCATATGACAAAAAATCCTTCATCTAATTTTTAACATTTTATGAATCCAGGTAGCAGCATTCCAAGCTGTTTCTATAACTATTTTAATTTTCCTGCTTTAAAACATTTAATTTTCCGATAGTCAGCATAGATTGTAAGAACTACAGGAATCCGTGTTAAACTGGCCATGATTGTTCTCATATCAATGCCTTACAGTGTTTGGGGATTGATATCGGTGGGACTTACTGTGTGGTGTTTGTGATGTCTTGATGAATCACGGCTATTGTTACAGCAATGATGGACAACCAGTTACACTAGAAAGGCTGCGTGTTAGGCTTCTCTGTCTTTCTGCTGGATTAAAGAATGGGAGCTCCAATCCCCTGTTTAGAGATATGGGGTATTTAGGACTAGAAAGGAAAGTGTTTGTGCATAATAGGTAATGTGTGTTTTTGGGATGCCTCTTATGTCAGAAGAACGTGCTGTCTTGATAATGATGAAAGTATGGTGGGGGTCTCAACTGTCTCACACATAAGGACCCTCATTCAATTAAGGCTTTCAGGAGATCCAGGCTTGCAAGTGCCGGTCGCAAGATATTTTGCTATTCAATTGGCTTATGTTTGTCATATAGCAAGTTATTGCTCTCCAAGCCTTTGATCTTTCATGGCTGCAAAAGTACTGAATGCTAAAATCGCAAATCACCATTCAATTGCTCTGATTCCCGCTCGCTAACCACTCCATCAAGCCTGCAAATGGCAGATGTCTAACTACAAGCTACTGGTACCAAGGAGGTCTCGCAATGTGCTTAATGACAAATCTGAGCACCTGAAACGCCAATAAAATAGCAATACTGTACTTTTATCGATCATGGCAAACATTGTGAAGTTAATGTCTAATCCGTTGGCAACAAAAGTGAGTACACACCTAAGTGGAAATGTCCAAATTGGGCCCAAAGTATGAATATTTTGTGTGGCCACCATTATTTTCCAGCACTGCCTTAACCCTCATGGGCATGGAGTTCACCAGAGCTTCACAGGTTGTCACTGGAGTCCTCTTCCACTCCTCCATTATTACATCACAGAGCTGGTAGATGCTAGAGACCTTGCACTCCCCCACCTTCCGTTTGAGGATGCCCCACAGATGCTCAATAGGGTTTAGGTCTGGAGACATGCTTGGCCAGTCCATCACCTTTACCTTCAGTTTCTTTAGCAAGGCAGTGGTCATCTTGGAGGTCGTCAGAACAGGTTCCACTCAGAACAGGCCTCGCCCAGGTCAACCAAAGAAGTTGAGTGCACGTGCTCAGCTTCATATCCAGAGGTTGTCTTTGGGAAATAGACGTATGAGTGCTGCCAGCATTGCTGCAGAGGTTGAATAGGTGGGGGGTCATCCTGTCAGTGCTCAGACCATACGCCGTACACTGCATCAAATTGGTCTGCATGGCTGTTGTCCAAGAAGGACGCCTCTTCTAAACATGATGCACAAGAAAGCTTGTTTGCTGAAGACAAGCAGACTAAGGACATGAATTACTGGAACCATGTCCTGTGTTCCAATGAGACCAAGATACTCCATGCCCATGAGGGTTAAGGCAGTGCTGGAAATAATGGCCGCCACACAAAATATTTGGATATTTCCACTTAGGGGTCTACTCACTTTTGTTGCCAACAGTTTAGATATTAATGGCTGTGTGTTGAGTTGTTTTGAGGGGACAGCAAATTTACACTGTTACACAGGCTGTACACTTACTACTTTACATTGTAGCAGAGTGTCACTTCTTCAGTGTTGTCACATGAAAATATATAATAACATACTTACAAAAATGTGAGATGTGTACTCACTTTTGTGAGATACTGTATATACACTACTTTTAACATCAGCAGAGCGTAGCCAATGAAATACGGCACGTGTCATGAGCTGGTTTGGTGGGTATGTAAGGTGACATGTTGGGATTTTGCAAACATATCAAGCATCGCTGTCATGGGTAAAACATGTGATTTATCTGACTTTGAAAAGGGGATGATCATTGGCTTTTGAGCTAAGGCAGGCAATTTTTCTGAAACAGAGCCGTTTCTGAACTGCTCACGCGCTGCTGTGGTTAAAGTGCGCTATGACTTGACAAACAACACCATTGCGAATAAATGGTTTCAAAACTATGGAGCATCATGTGCTATTGATGTCAGAGATGAAAGTTGGTTGCGAGGGTGTGTGGATGGTGAGTTTCTCAACTATAGTTGTCCCTCAAACGAATCAGGGGCATACCAGACGTGTGTCTAAAATGACAGTACAGCCAACCCTGTTGCATATAGGGCTCCGAAGCAAAACGACTGGTCACTGTACATATGCTGATGAGGGTTCGTTGTCAGAAACAGCTTAAACTTGCACAACAGTACTGAATTTGGACCTCTTCTGATTGGCAAAGGGTTGCCTTCTCTGATGAGTCACGTTTTCTGCTCCATCGACTGGATGGAAGTTGAAGTGCCAGGCTCAAAACTTCCGAGAACAAACACCCTGCAACCATTTTTGGAAGAACACAAGCTGATGGCGGCAATGGTCTGGTGAATGTTTTCTTGGCATTGTCTGGGCCCACTTATAACTCTGGAGAGGATGGCATTGTCTTCCCGTGAAGCGGATGGGATCTTCCAGCAGCATAATGCAAAATGCCATATGTCCAGAATTGTCCGGAAATGATTGGAGCAGCACGACAAAGATTTCCAAGTACTTCCCAGGCCACCTCAATCACCATGTTCTCTGTATGGATCCTCCACCACTCACTCTTCAGCAGCTGTCGGATGCACTGCAGTCTGCATGGCTCCAGATACCCTTGTTGAGCTTCCAGCATCTTATTGACCCACTACAGCGCTGTCTAGCTGCTGTCTGTGCTGCACGTTGCGGTTATATGGGATATCAGCTGGTGGTCATAATAATGTAACTCAACTGTGTGTATATATATATTTATATATATATATATATATATATTTATAAATATATATATATATCTCACATATAATAGTTGTCAAGAACTGTATCCATCGCAAAGCGAGCTTGCAAGAACTGGGGCCGCATTTGCGGAGGTGGAGGCTCTACCGCACCTCACCTATGTAACAACTGTCATGAATCACCCAGGGGCCATATTGGATTTGGCGTGAACTATGCTGGGGCCATCTTGAGACTGGCAGCAGTGGCCTATATTGGGACTGGACTGTTATATACCAATAGCCGCCATCTTGGGGCTGGTATATCATCCACAGTTGGTGCCATATGGAGAGTAAGAGTTATGGGTTTAGGAGACCCACTGTATATTGTGTTATGGGTTATAATATGTTAGTATTATATTGTATTATGGAGTGATGGCTGTGTTTTGGTTGGTCAACCCTCCCCCATTGTATAAACTCTCAGTCAGGAGTTGGCCATATGGTCCTTAGTGTAAACAAAGGATAAAACCTAAACAAATAGATTTGCCAGACTGCCAGGCACTGCAGGACAATGGTATAGTATGGGGTTTCCCAACCACAAGCCCAGGGGCATAGTTCAAGAGCTAATAAAGGATGTTTCTCCCTTGAGAGCCAGCCACCAAATGAATTAGTAGCCACGCCTGGGGGAGGCACTGGGGGAGGAGACTAATAAGTTCCCACAAATTACTTCTGTGAGAATGGCCAGAGGGGAATGAGGGTTTGACTAAGAGTAGCCACTCCCTCCACTGTGTGTGTGGGAAATGTTTTAAATATGTGGTTCCAAAATAAAAAGTTGTTCATAATTTTCATCAAGACGTGGCGTGTAGATGTATTATTTACCCGGGGACATATGCTTGCAGTAAGATTCGTCAGACTTACTGTCAATATTGCTCAGTCTAAACCAAGGGCTGAGACATGATGTTCCTGTACTCAAAGCTACTCCAAGGTCCAGAGTAACCCAAATCAAGTCAGCAGACCCCAGCCAGAGAGTGGGTCGTGACAACAACAACCCCCACAAAAGCCTTAACTTGCAGCACTTAGTCCTCCCCCTTTCCTGTGTCCCCTCCTCGTCTCCCTCCCGTGTCTCTTCCCTCCTCCTCTCCATACCCTGTGTATCTCTTCCCCTCCTCCTCTCCTTACCCTGTGTCTCTCCTCCTCTCCTTACCCTATGTCTCTCTTCCCCTCCTCCTCTTCCTCCTCTGTGTCTTCCCCTCCTCCTCTCCCTTATTGCCTGTGCGCCAACATTACGAGCCGCGTACCAGCAGTCGCAAAACAACGCACTAACCCCCCGAACCACGCAAACACAAAAAACACACTGGTAAACACAATAATAATAAAAAAAAAAAACACTCAGCCACAGCACGGGGGGGGGGGGGGGGTTGGGTGGTTGCCAGGACGTCTGGAAGTAAGGTTACACGCAAATTTAACCTGAAATTCCCCAGTTTCGGCAACCAAAAATCGGCTAAACAAGAAAAAAATGGCGGCCAAAAAAAATGAAAACGAGGCTCCATGACCCCGGACTGCGCAAAACACTTTGCCAAGAGATCCGAGATAAGCTCGGAACCGCACATTAACCCCTTGCAGAAATCCAAGATAAGCTCGGAACCCCACATTAACCCCTTGCTACAGGGTTCTGATCGGACCCCCGATATGTGTGCCCACATTAAGCCCATGCTGGGGGTCCCCATAGGGGACCTGCACCAATGTCCCGACATTAACCCTTTCAGTGAGGGTCACGATTGTGTCCCCCACTGCATTTAAAAGGTGTCAAGTCCCTACCGCGGGTCCTTAAAGGGGCTGCGGCACACAAACAGTTATGGCCGGCAGCAGGGGTACTTTATGTACCCCCACCTGCACCTAAAATGAACCCCACATTAACAGATCCCCATAAACCCTTCATTAACCCTGACACTCATGGGGGTCAATGGAAGCCCCCATAATCCATTAATTAACCCTGTCACTCATAGGGTTCAATACAGACCCCCATAAACCCTTAATTAACCCTGTCCCTCATAGGGGTCAATACAGACCCCCCAAAACACTTAATTAACCCTGTCACTCATGGGGGTCAATGAAGACCCCCATAAGCCCTTAATTAACCCTGTCACTCATGGGGGTTAATACAGACCCCCATAACCCCTTAATTAACCCTATCAGTCCAATAGGGGTCTATATAGACCCATAGAGGACACTAATTAACCCATGTAATAGTGTACAGCGGGGTTAGTTTAGATTTAATGGTTTATTGGGGGCTATAATGCAGTGTAGTGTTTGTACTTAGTGTCATGAGGGTCCTGGATGACCCTCATAGCACTTATGGGGTTAATGTTAGGCTTCTAACTGTCCCATGAGGGTCTTTATATACCCTTATGGGACTAATGGGCTTAAATAGAGGCTTATGAGGGTCTGTATAGACACCCATAAGAGACCGGGTTCAAATAGTGTAGTGCTTACACTGTGTGTCATGAGGGTCCTGGATGTTATTACATGGGTTCATTAGTGTGCTATCGGTGTCTATATAGTTGAGGCACCCAGTACACTGACATTGTGTGACACACAGCATTGCAACACTTTTTTATTGCCCTGTCATTTTTGACGGGCAAGTCGCTAGTATATATATATATATATATATATATATATATATATATATATATATATATAAATATATATTGAAACTCAATTATACTAATGAGAAGCCACTGCAACATTTTCATTTCATTTTCAACATGTGTGTGAAAATACATATATATATATATATATGTGTGTGTGTGTGTGTGTATATATATATTTATATATATATATATATAAATATATATATATGTGTATTTAATCATTTTACATTATATATATATATATATATATATATATATATATATATATATATATATATATATATAAATAAAGACGCATTATCATAGAGGAAATAGATGAAGCAGCTATCTTGGAATGACTAACATACTCATTAGAAAACAGTTTTTTACATTATGACAACAGAATTATGCAATTACAAAAAATTATAGCTTTTGCTAAATTAAGAGTATTTTATTATATGTTGCAAATAAAATTTTAGTTCATGTTAATTTGTTTTGCTTAATAAAGAAAAAAAAACAAGTGACGGATATAGAAGTTTAAAAGGATATAAAGTAAACCTTGAATAATATGTTTGTGTAATGTATGTTTTTAATTTTAGCTGAGTTATTTGTTTGTATAATGCTGTGTTCTTCCAGTAAAAATGAATTTATAAAAGTTAGGAGCCAGAAGTATAATTTTAGGAGCCGTTGGTTTCCTGGCTTCTTACTTGAGATAATAAATGCTCTGCAGATTGAGTGTGTTTGACTTTAATATTGTGAAATATTTTCCAACAAAAGAACAAGCCAGAACAAAGAACGTATTCAGATCCCCCGAGTAACAGGTCTGGAAAGTGCTTATACAACATTTATGAAGTATCATGTCAATCAAGTGAGGGTCTCTGCAACTGTGAAGAAATCTCACAATGATATGAAGCTGTCAGTGTATTATAATAAGGAGCCTGGGATACAGTTCCATTCTTGTCAGTTCTAAGACGATGTCACTGACCCTGTGTGACATCATAATAACTGAGGCTTCTAAAGGAGCAGCACAGCGGCTTATCAGACATAATGTTTGAACAAGTGTCATGTACTTGTCTCTGCACATTTCATAAGACAAGGGTGTGTGGATGTGTAGGGCAATGATCACACTTCATGCTCATACATACACATTGTGGGAAGAAAATTCCTAACCTCCTTATCTGCTGATATACACTAAAAAATATGGCTTTGTGACCGAGAACGCCAACACTATGGGATTATTTAAATAAAATGAGAGATGCCCACTGGGAGAAATGTTTTCATCAATAATTTTTTTTAATTTTTTCTAAGAATTAATTTAGGTTAAAAATTAAAATGGGTTCAAATATCACCTATAATAGTTAATAGTTCTGAGTTATGCCTGCACAATGCGTTCTGCGCAGGCGTTACTCATACGCTGATTGCTGAAGCGGAGCAGCGGGAGGGGGGAGAGATGAGGACAGAGAGGGAGGGAGAGACAGAGAAAGGGAGTGAGAGTGCAAAAGGGAAGGAGACGGGGGGGGGGGGGGGAGTCAGAGCGCAGAGAGAGGACACAGAGAGACTGAGGGCACAGAGAGAGAGAGGGCGCACACAAAGAGACAGAGAGCACACAGAGACAGCATAGACAATTGAACAGAACATATGACACTGTCATTTATGATGGGCAAGTTACTAGTATCACAATATCATGAGATATATCATAAGATGTATATCATAAGATGTCATGTATATTCACATATTCTATTAGATAACAAGGAGCAGGTTACAGCATCAGAGGAGACTTAGGTCATATTGCTTTTAATGTGATTGAACTGAAGTTATCCAATTCTGAGCTAGCATTTCAATTACATGCACCAATTTGCTGGGCAAAACTGTTAAATGAATATACATTGCAAAATGCTATAAATAGAGTACCGGGAGGAGGTAAAGGTAGATGGACCAGCATTATTTTCTATTTTGCACTTAAAAATGCATGTTGGTTTTCATGCAAAGAGCATTAATACTACATGCTATTTACTACTAGCGAATTGCCCGTCAAAAAATGACGGCAATTAAATTGTAAGGTAGCTAATGGTGTTTGGTGTATAATAATGAAATATATAATACATTAATAAATGAATATACTTTACCTATTTTGAAGCATTGTGTTGAAGAGCTGACAATCTGTTTTGATGTTGCTGCAGCATTAGTGGTGTGGAGCTGCTGTGTAAGCGTGGTGAACGTATGCAGTGTAATACTGTGCGTGCGCGAGACCAAACCGTTAGTTGTGTACTTCCGCATTGGCGTAAAATGGCGGGTAATGTGTGGTATGTGTCTTAGCGGAATATCCGTAGGTCTTTTGTGGTGTTTTGCGAGTTTAAAGTGCTGTAGCCTCGTTTTCGTTTTGTTCGGCGGCCATTTTTTCTCTTGCTTAGAGAATTTTTTAGTGTCTAAACTCTTTTATTTTGAGTTAAATGAAGGTGTAAGTTGCTTTTTTGAGGTCCTGGATGCTACCTCTTGCTGTAGGTAAGCTTTTTATGTATGTGCTGTGTGTATTTATTGTGTTTTGAATTTTTTCCTGTCCGCGAGTTGCCGCCGATTTTTGCGAGGTCGTAATGAGTGGTAACGTGTCTCGTATGTTGTTTGCGTTGCGACGGAAAGTTTGCGAGTGTCGAAGTTGTTGTGTCGTGTTATTTGCGTTGTACCGTAAAGTTTGCAAGGGTCGCAGTTGCTGGCAAGGAGCGCCTTCGGCGCTCCAGCCCACAAGCGTTAGCAACAACTCGTACGCTCACAACTATAATCCTCTAGAATATGAATACACGGGCAATAAAGGCTGCATTTTATATTATTTTTTCTAAAATATTCTTCTCATGATCAAGTGTATTTTTACAAAAGTGCACAGTGTAAATAGAGGCCTACAGCAGTGATTGCAAACTTTGGAGTCCCATGTAAATGGAAAAGGCATCAAAATAATCACATTATGTCCTGAAATCAGTATGTGACAAAGTCCATCAGCAGTTTGTGTTTTCTTTTGGCAAACAAAGTAAGTCCCAGGTACCAGCATACTGTGATTTATAACCTTGCCTCATTCACAAGACAATCTTATCTGGAGTAAACAATGCCTTCCTTCAGCTTTAAAATGGGACTCTTTTATCAGAGCCTGAAACAGCACATTTAGCAGACAGGTATCTATCTGCCAGGACATACTCTGAATACTATAGATTTGTAGTGATTAATTGATTTCAGTATTCACTTACCTGTGTTATGGCCTATGAATAAAGCCAGATCTAAGCTAGGCTGGGATCTCAGAGCCGTTTATGGTATGCAGTCTAGTTATTCTTTAACTTATGGTGACCTTTGTACAACATAAGGAAGCCTTTCTAGTGTTCTTGGGAAAAGATCTGAGGGAGCGGTGTGAATGGCAGAGATGTTTGCTGGAGAACCCTCGATTTAGGTGAAATTAGAGAAGCATGACATTGTAACAGCCCACGCAGGTAAATGTGGAGCACTTCAATATCTGTCTGTGACCTCCATGAATACATCTGCTTCCTTGAACATTTCCAGTCATTTCTCTATCTTTAAAGGACTTCCATCAAGATAACTCAGTAAGTGCTATGCAAGAATTCGGTATGAACTTCCTGCCCCTCGCAGCGGTTCATTGGGAGCAGAACTGGTTTTGTACAAAAAGCAATGAAACGAAAATGTGCAATTTGGACAACTGTCTCTAAGAGCAGAGGTGTCTTCTTAAATCTTCACACAGCCTACCTTATTGTAACTTACCTCTGTGGTCAATATATGTTCTATATGGTCTTTTGAATAATATTCGGTCTTTTGAATAAGTTAACATAAAAATGAGCAAAATGTGTACAGGGAGAGAGACGGAGGGAAGGAGAGAGAAGGAAGGAGGGGAGAGGGAGGGAGAGAGAAGGAGAGTGAGAGAGAAAGAAAAGAACAGAAGGAGAGAGAGAGAATTGTGAGTTGCTCACTGCTCGTTGCTCTGTGAAGGATGAGATGGATGGAGAGAGGGAGGGAGGGAGGGAAAGAGGAGGAGTAAAGGAGAGAGAGAAGAAGGAGAGAGAGGGTGCAGAGAGAGAGAGACGGTACACAGAGAGAGGACGCACAGACAGAAGACATTATTTTTAAGACTATTTTTTTATATATTATAAAAACATGCTGCACATTGTCAAGTGTTAATTCTTCAAAACAGTAAATTTAAATATCAATTTTCTGCATTAAATTAAAGGAACATGGAACTCAATAATGTTTTATCATGTATTTAAAAAAATATGTTTTCAAGTTTACAAAATAATTATATGTGCATGAAAACACATAATTAAATAGGATTAAAGACTCAATCATGTGCAGCCCCTCAGATTCAGCCCAGAGCAATGCATTTTTAATACTACATTTACACTTTGTGGCAGAGCTATACATTTCCCCATTTATAAATCTGCTATCGTCACGTTATGTTATAAAGTGTTACATTTTTGTGTGTCCAAACTGTAGCAAAGTGTGCTTTTTCTGTGTCCCATTGCACACATAATTTACTAGTTACCAATATGCATATTGTGAAAAAAATAATTATTCATGATTGCTTAAAGGTATATGCAAGTGAGCTGGATTATGAATGCATCTGATAGAGGAGAATTAGTATTGTATGAAAAAAACTGTGTGCATTAAAACATACAAATAAACATTTAAACAGTTACCCTAAAGTTTGCTGAATTTCTTGCATTTGCAAACAGCGTTCTGTGAATGGTGACACCCCATGAAAATGAATTGAGCTGCAGCTATCCTCTAGATTTCCGTAATACCCAGAACAAGGTCTGTGTCCCTTCATTCACTGATTGTTTCATCTACATCCCAGGGGAAACTTTCCCAGACTCCAGTGATTTGCCCCAGTAACCCCCCGCCACACCAGGCCCACTGAATTGCCCCCGAGATCTCTCCCAGCCCCAGTCAAATGCATGGACTCACTCACACATACAAAGAAAACATTGCAGGTCATTCCAGGACCATAAATCAAGTGTAAATGCTCATTCACCTAAAAGACAAATTAGAATAGGAAGAAGAAGCTGAAATGTGTGGTTTCAGTACAATTATAATTTGTCAGAATTTATCAAGGAGAGGGTGTATGTCTAAAGAACAACTGTGTAACCGCTCAAGCATTTTTACTTGAATGCCAATTTATAGTCCTTTAAGGACCCAGTGTAGCAGCCTCATCTAGCTGGCTGCATACAGCATTGTTGATTGGCTGCAAAGCGGAGCATTCTCACATAGACAGGGTACATTTTTACAAAAACTAACCCTCTCAGGAGCCAACTCAATCCTGGGGGTGTAAACATCACCTGCAACAGTTGTTATTTTTTTTAATACAAAGCTGAAAAAACATAGTGCATGCAAATACATTTAATCATACACTACTAATTCCCCTCTATCAGATGCATTCATAACCCAGCTCACTTGCATATACCTTTAAGACTTTTATGTTCTTCAACCACTTTAGACTTGTGTCTTAGCCAGGCCCCCTTAAGACTTTATTGCGGTGGAGGGAATCGGTTAACTGGAGGCTCAAACTCTAATCTAATATTCAATATTGCTTTTATAAATCATTAGGTATGACTTGGAATAATGGTCAGTGCATAATTAATATCTTTGTATATGTTATTCAAGTAGGTGAGAAATTGGAGCCTGATATCAACTCATTGCCACTCAGTGAATTGCTATTTGCATGTGAGATAGACTGTAAAACACTTGTACGTTATTAATACTAGTTCTTTAGAATGATCAGTGAATTAATAGTGGGCCTACAGTGTGTGCTTAAGGTCTGTTTGTGAAGGTTGCCCACAGACGAATGTACTGCACGTGCTTGATCTGAGTAGCCTTGAATGTGTCAGGCACACTTCCTACCATCCCACACTTTCTATGATGACATTGCTGGTTCTTTATAAAAAAAATATATGTATTGCCCCAATTGCACAAGATGTGACATCTTTTTGTGGAAAATTGTGCAATGATTTTGATTACAAAACATGTGTTACAGCAATTCATACACAGCCCAAAGACAAAACACGTTATATATGAAGTTTGGGCTACTTTTGTAAAAGGTTCAGATATATTGTTGTTCTAATCTGTAGAAAAATAGTGCTTGTCTGGGCAGACATTATAGTGCCCAGTCGTATGTACCAAACTAACAATATTAGCAGCTGTGTATGCCATAGACATAAAAAAACATTTTTTGGGTGGAAATCTGAATTTTGAAGATTTGTTTATGTGCTGGAATCCATTTTGAGTTTATTACATCACATTCTAAGATATGGATGATGTGTGTTTGTAGTTAAAAGTGGAGGGAGGAGTGAGGGAGCAGACAGAAGTCCAGAGCCCTTGTATGATAATAAGATAGGATTGAAATTTACACCACACCCTTCCCTCTCACTGGCCCAGAAGCAGTGCGTGGCATCAAAAAATGTAACCATAGTTCTCCAGAAATGTAAACTCCCCTCTCACACACAGAACTTCCACCAATGTATCATGGACACGCTGTGAGACTGTCAGACTTAAAGGGACATAGAAGATCTCTGGATTTTACTAGGTATATAATATACTTATGTATCTACTTAATTTTATGTACTTTATTTTATTAAGAAGTGCTTAAAAGCTCACACTACACATCCAGCCCTACAGCTACACCTCAGTGAGCAGACCCAAACATGGAGTATTTATTTAATTTTAGGCAGTAAAAACAGACCTTAGAAGCACTTCTTAAGAAAATAAAGTACAGAAAATAAATAGATACCCAGGTATATCATATACCTAGTAAAATCCAGAAACCTTCCATGTCCCTTTAAAGTTTTATATATTTTTACCATTGTGCCGCGTCTTTTAATATATAACTACGCTGTGTTCAGGAAATGGTGACCCATGCTTTTGTTTTTTCTCTCTATGCCATGTATACTACTTCAGTAAAATCACTATGCCCATTTTATTTACCTTATGTGCTTCTAATTTTATAAAATGACTTAGTTCTGTTCTTGATCTTTTTTGTTTTTCTTGTAGAAGAGCACATCACCTCAATCTATTTAAATACCCATGTGTTTGTCATGCAATACCGATCTTTGTTATGCGTTCCAGTTATCCCTATGACATTCCACTGTCCTTCCTAGGACTTTTTGATCACTATAGCACATGCCCTGACAGTGCCCCTCGTTTATCATGGCCATTGAATGTGTGCCCCCTCTCACCTCTTTAGTACTGTTCTCTGCCATTAATGTGTTTGAATAACAACAGAATACACATACTCCTGTGCTCCATATTTTCCTGCCAGATTAGACAGGTTGCCCTTGGAATACTGTAATAGTGTGACATCATTTATTTATAACTAAATTCATTATATATTTACTGTTGCACACAGTTTTACTGCTCCAGGAATACAAATATAACACCATAATAACTATCTCCCAATGTAAATGTTACACATTGTATTGCATATAGTTAAATGAACACTGCAGTTCAAGAAAAAAGACACTTATTTGTCAAGTATTTACCAAACTAACAAGTAGTCCGTGGACATTAAGCATTTTGTGTGGAATTCTGAATATTTGAATACCTTGTTTATGAGTATAGGAATCAATTATTTGTTTGTTACATCACATCCTGAGAGCAGGATGATGGGAGTGTGTGTTTGTAGTGGATGGGTGAAGAGAGACAAGGAAACAGGAAGTCTAGAGCCGTTGTTAGATAACTGGATACAACTGAAATTGTCACCACACCCCTCCCCCCTCGCGGACCCAAAAGCAGACTCTTTGCTTCAGGAAATGCAACCATATCTCTCCAGAAATATAAATGCCCTCTCACACACACAACATTACACCAGGAAACAGCAGAGGCATCCACACTAGATGTATGACTTTTTATGGCTTAAGTATTCTCTTTGTCATTTTTTTCATTGTTGGGTGGTTGTTTAATAAACAGTTAATTATATAGTTTTGGAATACTGTGACGTCTGTTGATTTCAATCCCTAACCAGTGCTTTCAATATTGCTTAATGATTGTAATGAACAGAATCCACAGATTGCTTCTAGTTAAGTAGTTTTCAATATTATAAGAAATGGCCAAATATTTACTGATGTTTCCTCCATTTTGGCATAAATGAGCTAAATCTCAAGAGACAACACCTTGAGTGGGTACCATCCTATAGGACAGACTCCTTTACATTACCTGAAGACATCTCTCACTCTAGTGTAGTACTAGGTATAACACTGATTATCCTAGATCCACAACTATTTAGGGTATTATTAGAGATGGTATATTTACATTTTCTGATTTTTCACTACTATATCTGAGTGCTAATTGTAGATGATGGTTTTGTAGACAAACAGATTGGTGATTCCTTTTCTAGTCCAGTCAAATTACTTTTGAAAAAGATGACATAGCATAACATAACAATGCAGTACTTTTTAGTTTGGTTGAATTCATAATCATCTCTTCCTAAATTGGTGTAATACGTGTTTAAATCACTGTTGTAATACCCTAACGGTTACTAAATGTTTTAATAAGCATTAATAAGTAATACTAATAATATTAATAATATAATAGTAATAATTCATAATCAATGATTTAAAAAAAAGAAGCAATATTCAGCATTAAATTTACTTTCAAATATCAGACTGAGCTGCCTCTGCTGATCTTTGTCATTGGTAAAGGTGACTTTGTCTAGTAGCCAGTTTCTGGATTTTCAGGCACAAAACAACTCTGTGATCTTGGTTGGCTGGATGGTTTCATTTTGGATCAAGCTTTGGTGTGGGGACAACATGTGAAGGATTATCCTTTTAGATATGTCTCTTAGCTAGATTCCCTCACCCTTGATTACTGTATACTACCTTCTACTGAGTATATGGGGAGAGGGGGAAGGAATCTAATTATGAAACCTTACCTGCATCCACCAAAGAATCAACAAATCCCCCTCCCATGTCACTACCCTTCCTTCCACTCCAGAATAAATAATAACAGAAGAATACTTAGCCTCCAAACAGACAGGAAGTGTACACAAACATGGAGTCCTCAGGCAGAAACAGAGCGTACTAAAATAGAGATTTTATCTAGAAATGCTATTACGCCATGCCTTACACAGCTGCTAATGTTACAACTTCAGGAACATATGACATGTTTCCCAGTTTACAGTGGCCCTTTAGTATTGAATATTTTTAGTATTAATCATTAACTAGGAATTGTATGAATGTACTGTGGTATGAGCTCACACTGCTGACTCACACGTGCCTTTCTTTCTTCTAGTCTGTGATGTTCTCCTGGAAGTAGATGGAGAGTTGCCATGTTTAGAAACTAAAGCCATAACTCCTTCCATGTGGATCTAGAGATTGTGCCTAATTTTCCTGTGAAAACCAAGCTCGCCAGAAGTATCCTGAAGCGCCAAGCTGCACACCATAGTCATGTCAATAGGACTGAAGCAGGTGTTCAACAAGGACAAGACTTTCAGGCCCAAACGAAAGTTTGACCCTGGCACCCAGAGGTTTGAATTGCATAAGAGAGCCCAAGCCTCGCTGAGCTCGGGGGTGGACCTGAGAGCTACTGTACAGCTGCCCCACGGAGAGGACCTCAATGACTGGGTTGCTGTTCACGTGGTGGATTTTTTCAACAGGATTAACCTCATTTATGGAACTATTTGTGACTTCTGTACAGAAAGGACCTGCCCTGTAATGTCTGGGGGACCAAAGTATGAATATCGGTGGCAAGATGACCTAAAATACAAGAAGCCCACTGCCTTACCAGCACCTCAGTACATGAATCTTCTCATGGACTGGATCGAAGTGCAAATCAACAATGAAGATATATTCCCAACAAGCGTAGGTAAGTTTCCAACTAACTACTTGTATGTGACCTGCTCTCTTTGGACCTGAGGGAGACACCGGTGTAGATTGGTCTACCTGCCAGGGAGTTCTTCCAGTTAGGCCGAGCTATCTCAGTAGTTTATGTTTGTGACCTTACCTCAACAAAAAAAAATGCTTGCTTTAAAGGATCACTGTCGCCATTGTATATATGATATTTTGAAGAACTACACTTGAAAACAGCCTGTAATTAATTACCTTTTATGGAATTATGCAGCAGTGTTTGGAGACATTAAATGCAGGAGTATTGTGTATTAATGTCTATTTAAACAATGGGAATATGGCAGCTATCAATGTCTTCACCATGACTAATGGAATGTTTATTAATATATAAGAACACACCCTCCTGAGAAAGTAGAGGAACAAATTGGGTGATAAATAGGAGAACCCCACAATAAAGAATGTATGTGTGTGTCATTCAGTCATGTCCGACTCTCCATGACCATATAGACTGTAATACACCATGCCGACCCACTTGGCATTCATGGCAGAGATACTGAAGTGGGTTGCTAGTTCCTTCTCCAGTGGGCCATAGCATACAGCTCCTGGTATTCCAAGGTAGTCCGCCATCCAAGTACTGACCAGGCCCAACCCTGATTGGCTTCATGCTGACATGACCTCCTGGTAAGTTATTCAGAAGATCACAAATTAGCTTTAAGTGTCAGGATCTTATTACTTTGAAGTCTTACTTTTGCCTGTCAGTCTTTAATTTTGTGTGTGACTGTTTCACACTCACAAATGTCAGTGGAAATAGTATACATGATGACATCCCACAGTGTAGAGGCAATAGAAATGAAGACTGAGCATGACTTGTGAAGTATAATAAACCCCTGACATGTCTTGTCAGCAGCTAACAATTACCAGCAGTACCGCTCTGTCCTGAGACAACCTCTCACTATACAGATACTGTCATTGCACCATCATGAGGTGCAATACTGAAAGATGGAGGGATAATCCCACCAAGAGATAGTCAAAAGTCACAGAAAATGCCATTAAAATATTTAGTAGAATATATGTTCAAATAACTACTTTTTAAAGTACAGATATTTAAAGAACCACTGTATAGTATGCTATTTTGGAAAAAAAACTTGATAATGTGCAAAATGTTTTTACACAGTTAAAAATGAAAGGCTGTAATTATTCATATTAAACTATTGTATTCAGTTTTGCTTTAATGATTATAGACCTTCTGCTCTTGTTCCTAAAATGTTTGGAACCCTAAGAGGAGTGTGAGGAACAATGTATTTAGATCACTATTTATTACTGATAAAAACCGGCTCTGTTAAATAGAACACTTGACAATCAATGGAAGCGGAAGCTCTTATATGATAACCCTCCCCTAAAGTAAGTTACAGACTATGGGCCTCATTCAATTGGGATGTGGCCAATTGAATAGGGCTCTAAATAAACAGAGCATTTTTTTTTACAGACATTTTTAGTTAGTGAAGACGTTGCTTTTTGATAAAAGTTCACTAACTAAACACTTCTGTAAAAAAAATATGCTCTGTGTTACATACTTCACAAGCATTTGCCAAACTACAGTGATCCTTTAATGGATTTCTCAGACTTTTACAATAGTAATATATAACCTGATTCACTTGAGTGGCCACAAATACAGCTCTTAAATAACCAAAATACATTTGAAGCGACATAGGGCCTCATTCAATTGAGATTTGGCCAATTGAATAGGGCTCTAAATAAGCACATAGCATATATATTTTTTTAAAGTTTTTAGTTAGTGAAAACCTTGCTTTTGGATAGATGTTTACTAACTAAAAACTTATTTAAAAAAAATATGCTATGTGCTTATTTAGAGCCCTATTCAATTAACCAAAGTGCAATTGAATGAGGGCCCATGGAAAGTTTCTGGATTTCAATAGGAATATAATACACCTATGTATCACTTTACTTTTGTATATTTTATTTTATTAAAAAGCTCTGTTTATTTTGCCTAAAATCTCCTATTTGGTTACTCCCCTCTGCAGCGCATAAAGACAGTATACTTCTGAGCACTGTCTCATAGTTACCAACCAGTGGCAACATTCTGCAACATGCTTCTTGAGAGAGGTCACTGACAGGCTAATTTGAAACACTGCAATTCACAGTCTGTATATTTATGAGCTGCATGAGCTCCAGAGGGCAGACCCAAACACGTACAAATTGAATCATTTTAAGCAGAAAAAAACAGCTTTTAGGCACTTCTTAATAATATAAATTACGTAAAATAAATAGGTATATTATATACCTAGTGAAATTGAGTAACCTTACATTTCCTTTTAATTATTTTGTTGCATACATAAGAAACAATGGTAAAAGTTGCTAAGTGATACAGAACTGCATTTTGGTTTTCTATCTGCTGTAGTTGTTGAAAGCAGACATTTCTATTCCTGCACACAGGCCTCACACTAGCCTATTGTGGTTACCCAAGCAGGGCACATCTCAAGGAATCCTAACTACATAGTACACTTGTTTCATATGTGGGCTGGGGCAACCTCACAATGATACTGAGGGGTCACATAACAGTTTGCAACAGATTGAAACAACACTTTACAGAAGCAGTTAAAGAGTTATTTATATTTGGGAATGATAATAGTAATTAGTCATTAAATGATACCCTGTTGTAACACTTAAAGGTATATGTAAGTGAGCTGGGTTATTAATGCATCTGTTATAGGAGAATTTATAGTGTCTGAAAAAAATTGTTTGCATGAAAAAAATTCAAAGTAAACTGTTATACCGTTACCTTGAAGTTTGCTGAATTTCTTGCATTTGCAAAGAGTTTTCTCTCAATGTTGACACCCCCTGAAATTTCCAGGGATAATTAGTAAAACTTATAGAATGTTTCTTTTTTGCCTGGGGATTGTGCAGGCATGCTCAGTTATCACCTGAAGTCTGCCCTACTGTGGGAAGTCACATGATCTCAGACACTATCCTTTCCTTTAGCCAATCGTCAAGCACATGTGCTGCATATTGGATATCTCATTAAAAATGAGATATCCAATATGCAAATCTCAGTTGATGGGGGTATCTACATCACCCCCAGCTCATTTTTTTTCTTTTCGGCAAAAAATGTTTGCATTTTTTTATGCAAACATTTTTGCTAGGTGGTTTATGGTGCATTCATAACCCACGTCACTTTCATATACCTTTAATATAATATATAAATCATTTCAAGCTAAAGTCTTTTATTTCAGTGGCTGAATGGAAGATTTCTTCTAGTCTTCCTCCAACCATAATGTAGCTGACCTTGGCATTGCTGATGTTATCATGACAACAATGTGATTAAAACACTGTTTCTACTCAATTTATATTTGACTTTTAATGGCAGATTGTGAAACAATGACATACCCCAGTGTTATCATGCTATTAGGTTCCTCTAATACACTTACCAAGCACATGCTGGTCCATAAAGTGTGTGTATGATATGATTTGGAAAACAAATGGCTAGTATAATCTATATCCTTTGTTTTAATAATTGTTTTGAAACAATTTGATTTTGGGTTAGCAATGTCCCAATAAAGAGTGGGATACTTTTTGTATGTGTTAATAAGCGTTGCTTCACTGGGAGACTATAGTGCTTTATTGTGTTTTCTAGATTTTAACACTGTAGCTCAGTGTTTCTTGGGGGGTGACAATGTTACCTTTAAAGGCCACTGCACAATGAAAAAAAACTTTGATTCTGACTAAGAACACGATTAAGCAGAAAAAAAGTCTTCCTGATAATTTTTAATCAGAAAAAAAAAGGTGATGCCTCTGCAGGAATGATACATTGTGTGTGTGAGAGAGAGCATTTACATATGTGGAGAGCTGTAGTTGCATTTCCTGAAGCAAGGAGTCTGTTTCTGGCCAGTGATGGGGATGTGGTGTCAATTTCAGTCATATCAAGCAAAAGCTCTTGACTTCTCCCTGATTCCTTTTCTCACTCCCTAACTACAAACCGACCCATCATCCAGCTCACAGATATGATGTAATAAACATAAAATGGATTCCTCGATTCTAATATTGTTTGTTTGGTACATATTTGACAAACAAGTATGTATTTCTTGGAAGTGGTAGTCTTATCCAGTGCAGTGTCTAATCAGATGTCTGTGTGGCTGAAGGGCCAAGAGGAAGGTGGGAGCTTTATATGGGTTCAGCGTGATTGCACCACTGGCAAAGAAACCAATGGAGCGCGTTCTACAGGGTCATCCTGCAATAAACAGAAGACCTTTTGTTCCCTGTACACATTCTTTGCACATCCCATTGATCCAGCATCTGTATATCTAAAGCTGGCTACAAAACCCTATTTACTAAGAGCTGTTAAAGTGTTCAGCATGCAAGGTGCATGAAGGGACATATGGGCTTGTGCAATAAATCCAACACAAGCATTGTGGGATTGGGGCTGTTACTGGGCTAGAAGTGATGACATTTCCTGGGTCATTTCAGGATGCACTCACTGGCATTATTTTTGTTTCTTTTACTGCTTTTATTGTCTCTTGTAAAAAAAAAATACTAGCTGTAAATATATTAGAATTGTAGTTTTTGTTTTGTGTCAATAACCATATAGTAAAATAAATATAAAAAAAAAAAACAAGTAGACAAGTAAATATAACAAGTTATTTTTTTTATACTTTTTGGGATTTTATCATATTATCCTTGCAGTTTCTGACTTTTACACCTTACCAAAAAAGTCAATTCTTCAGGGAATATTGCTGTATTAAATGACTGAAAAACAAGAAATCTGTAGATTTGCAGCCTTGCTGTTATGTCCTAATGGTACCTCACAATTTTCTAGCCTCTCGTTAAATGGCCACTACAGTTCTCCAACCCTACAGTATGATGTAGCCCACGTCATGGGAAACAATTATGTGATATAGTTTGTTTAAAAAATAATTTTCTAATTAAAAATGAATTTTTAAAATTACATGTTTCTACTATTTTGCTCTACCCAAGCATATCACTTTCTATCAGTCTGACAGCATAATAGTTTTGTATTCATTATAATACATATATATATATATATATATATATATATATATATATATATATATATATATATATATATATACACACAACACCCATACCCTTTAGATTGTAAGTTTGCAAGTTCTCAATCTTGTAAGGAGTTTTAGGGAAAGCTAAAAAAATTTTTTAATTTCAACTCAAAGGCAATACCCTCCATTCTTTTGCAATGTGATAAAATAGGTTTTGCCTGGTACTTATCCCCTGTATATCGCTAAGGAATATGTTGGCGTGTTACAAATAAAGGATAATAATAATAATAATAATAAAAATATTAACCTAGACTGAACGAACATTTTACCAATCTCTGTAGTTGTTTCGTCCCTGCATACTCCTTCTCAAAACACTATTAATATAGCTAAATGATAATGGGCACGTTGAATTATTTAAGAGTACTTTACAAATTGCCTGTCAGGGAAACTGTATAGGCTGTCTGCTGCCTTGTGAGACAAGCTTTATGGACAGGAGACCAACATCTAGTCAGATTTTTTTTTTTAACTAAGTATGTTGCAAAGTTGTTTACCTTCATGTGAAGGGTTGGAGCACTGCAGTGGGTCTTTGAAATAGAGAGAAGCTTACTTTTCCATAAAAAAACAGCTTCATGGCTACTTTACTGCTATTACTTAATGAATCTGGTCCACAGTTGTGATGATAATAACAATAATATTTTTAGCAAACACAATAACACAATATGATCAGATTTTTCCCCAGTATGCTGTAGCTTGAGTTAAGTATTGCAAAAGGTGACACATCTGGGACCTTGCATGTTACATCAGGTCCAGAGTGAGAACTGCTCTACACCCCTCCCATTGGTCTGTCACAGGCTCTGAGCTCTTAAGGTGGATTACTACAGTTACCACCATATATATCAAGAATGATATATAAGCATTCTGATCTCCTGCCCACCTCCCCCCCAGGTCTGTATAACACTCTTTCTGCTTATATATCATTCTTGATATATATGGTGGTAACTGTGGTAATCCACCTTAAGAGGACAGAGCCTGTGACAGACCAGTGGGAGGGGTGTAGAGCAGTTCTCACTCAGACCTGCCTGGCACTGATGTAAAAAGCAAGGTCCCACACCGGTTATGCATAGGCCACATGTTACAAGTAATGTGATTAATCAGATTTACATTTGCGCAGTAATCTTTAAAGCCAGTGCAAATACTTGCCATTCTGGCAACATTATCTTGGTATGTTTATAGGAATGATTATTATCTAGAATTACACACCTTGTTCCTTTAGTTATCTGGTTTTGTATATGTATTGATTTGTGTACTAATATAATTGCAACAATAAGTGCCAACGCTACAATGTTTGTGCTGGCATGAGCAATCATATGATGTCCAGCCTTTAGTAAAGTCTAATCGGGTGATGTGATTGTTTTGTCGCTTCTCTTTCTTCTGAAAGGCCGTTGTTTCTAATACTCCAGCTGGTTATCTGGTCCACAGCTTAGCTTGATGTCTTAGTAAAAATCATGGAATCCTTGCATCGATGACCCTTTTCACCCAGCCTATACACCAGATGCCAATGCGTTATTGTTTTGGTCCCCTGAGTAATCTAAGCTTTTGTTAAAAAGAAAGGAACAGATGCTCGTTCAGCACAAAACGACATCCTACAGAGCAAGCAACAGACTCCATATACAGCAGTCACCCTTCCGCCATCATTAGCATCAATGTAAATAAAGAGTAACAAGGCCCCAAAGAGACACTTCTGGCCTCAGCTAAGCTTTGTCATTGCACAGTACCAATTTTCAGAGGAGACATTAGCCTCTGTTCATCAAGTAGCAAATTTGTCTGCTTTGACATATTAGATTGTATGTGCAGCCATTCAAATGTTGACACAAGCTGTCCTAAATTAAAATTGTGTTGTTCCTAAAATAAAATTTTGCCAGCTAATTCTACAACATTTAAAAAAAAAAATAAAAAAAAAAAAAAAAACTTGGCAAACATTTCCCACAGAAATGTATAATTCCAAGGATGTATATAAATTGAAATCCAGATGGATTCTAATAATTAAAAAAATGGTTTGCAGTGGACTGAGCAAGTCCTATGGGTACAGCTAAATATACAATACACATTACATTATATAATCCCCTTTTTCTAGGACTATCAGTATCTGTTTGTTTTACATCACCATTTACGTCTGATATCCTTTAGGCACTTTCCTCAAGTACTTGGATAAAACAAGTAGAATTGGATCAGCATTTAAACTTACTTAAATCTAACAAGAAAAGAACAAATCATACTTACGTTTTTATATCCCATGGGCAGACATGTATGATTTAAAACAGCTATACTACTTGTAATTGGCTGAGAATGGCAAGTCGCCAGAACAGTTTAATATTAGCTTTTTTTGTTCTGTTCTTGGTGCACCATTTGTAAACACACTGTGACACATTATCAAATGGCCTGTCAAAAAAGGGGTATTAGAAATTCAGACCTTCAGGTGTGAGGTTCCAAAATAAATGTAATGAATAAAAAAGGGGATATACAAAGCTTAGTGAGTATCCATTTAAATCAAAAGTCCAATGCTTGCATCAGTCCATGTGCAGAAACAATAGGAAAATCATTGTCTAGCACTGATAGCTGGGAGAGAGAAGAGCAGAAGGTACAGGCAGAACTCTTACCAGACAGGAACAGCAGCAGTGCCGGACACAGGCAAATCTCCAGCCAGACAGGAACAGAAGTAGCAGTGTTGGACATCGCAGCTACAGCAGCAAACCAGACAAGACAAAGACTTGCAGCAGGAACAGAGTCTTATAAATTAAATTTTGGAGTGATCTCAGCCAGATCTTAAAGGACTCACTACAGTGGATATAAAAAGTCTACACACCCCTGTTAAAATGTCAGGTTTCTGTGCTGTAAAAAAATGAGACAAAGATAAATCATTTCAGAACTTTTTCCACCTTTAATGTGACCTCTAAACTGTACAACTCAATTGAAAAACAAACTGAAATCTTTTAGGTAGAGGGATGAAAAAATATAAAAATAAAATAATATGGTTGCATAAGTATGCACACCCTTAAACTAATACTTTGTTGAAGCACCTTTTGATTTTATTACAACACTCAGTCTTTTTGGGTATGAGTGTATCAGCAAGGGCATCTCCTGTGCACAGCCCTCTTCAGATCACCCCACAGATTTTCAATCGGATTCAGGTCTGGGCTCTGGCTGGGCCATTCTAAAACTTTAATCTTCTTCTGGTGAAGTCATTCCTTTGTTGATTTGGATGTATGCTTTGGGTCATGTCATGCTGAAAGATGAAGTTCCTCTTCATGTTCAGCTTTCTAGCAGAAGCCTGAAGGTTTTGTGCCAATATTGACTGGTATTTGGAACTGTTCATAATTCCCTCTATCTTAACTAAGGCCCCAGTTCCAGCTGAAGAAAAACAGCCCCAAAGCATGATGCTGCCACCAACATGCTTCACTGTGGGTATGGTGTTCTTTTGGTGATGTGCAGTGTTGTTTTTGCGCCAAACATATCTTTTGGAATTATGGCCATAAAGTTCAACCTTGGTTTCATCAGACCATAACACCTTTTCCCACATGCTTTTGGGAGACTTCAGATGTGTTTTTGCAAAATGTAGCCTGGCTTGGATGTTTTTCTTCGTAAGGAAAGGCTTTCGTCTTGCCACTCTACCCCATAGCCCAGACATATGAAGAATACAGGAGATTGTTGTCACATGTACCACACAGCCAGTACTTGCCAGATATTCCTGCAGCTCCTTTAATGTTGCTGTAGGCCTCTTGGTAGCCTCCCAGACCAGTTTTCTTCTCGTCTTTTCATCAATTTTGGAGGGAGCTCCAGTTCTTCGTAATGTCACTGTTGTGCCATATTTTCTCCACTTGATGATGACTGTCTTCACTGTGTTCCATGGTATTTCTAATGCCTTGGAAATTCTTTTGTACCCTTCTCCTGACTGAACCTTTTTAACAATGAGATCCCTCTGATGCTTTGGAAGCTCTCTGTGGACCATGGCTTTTGCTGTGGGATGCGACTAAGAAAATTTCAGGAGAGACCAACTAGAGCAGCTGAACTTTATTTGGGGTTAATCAGAGGCACTTTAAATGATGGCAGGTGTATGCTGACTCCTATTTAACACGATTTGGAATGTGATTGCTTATTTCTGAACACAGCTACATCCCCAGTTATAAGAGGGTGTGCATACTTATGCAACCACATTATTTTTATTTTTATTCCCTCCACCTAAAAGATTTCAGTTTGTTTTTCAATTGAGTTGTACAGTTTATTGGTCACATTAAAGGTGGAAAAAGTTCTGAAATGATTTATCTTTGTCTCATTGTTTTACAGCACAGAAACCTGACATTTTAACAGGGGTGTGTAGACTTTTTATATCCACTGTATATGTGGATTGTATGAGCCCCATCACCTGTCGGTGACTAGGGGCAGAGTTATGACTCACATCAGTAGACCAATCTTTCCTAGGTCTCCCTTGTGGCCTACGAAGTCAGTGAGTCACTACAGGCCATGAATTGACAACCAGTGGCCCTTCTTTGGCCTACCCCAAGGCCTACCAGACCAGGCACTCCTAATATAGTAACTTTCAAATTCAATAAAGAAAAAAATATATATTTATATGTCCCTTTAAATGTCCATCGTGAGTTCACACTCCACTTTATGAGCAAGTTGGATGGTGCATTATAGTGAGTCTCTTTAAAATGCTATTTTGAGTGCTTTGTTGACTATAAGGCTTTTTTGGAAGCTTTGGTCCCTAGCTACATAAGACCAGTCTTCCATATGGTTCATATCAGGCTGTCTTCTTAGTAGATGTTATTTAATAAGGACCGCTGCAGTTCAAGAAAAAAGGCACATGTTTCTCAAGTATGTACCAAACTAAGAATATTACCAATTGTATAAGCATGAACATAATTTATTTTTTTGTGGAAATCTGAATGTTTAGATCCTGTTTATAAGTACTGTAATCCATTTTATGTTTGTTACATCACTTCCTCAGGGTTGAATCATGAGGGTGTGTGTTTTGTGGAGACAGGGATGGGGAAGGAGGGAACAGAGAGAAGTCAATAAGACTGAAACAGACATAACACCAGTTGCCCCTCACTGGCCCAGAAGCAGACACCTTGCATCATTGACTGCAACAATATATCTCCCGAAATGTAAATTCTTCTCTTGCATGTATAATCCAATGTATAATGGATCTCTCCAGAGTCCTGAAGAAGCATCAAAATGTATTTTTTTAAATTAAGAACTTAATGTATGAATTTAAAATTTTCAAATAAATATTTTTTTCATTGTGTAGTGGTCCTTTAAGGGCACGCCGTCTTCAGTGCATGTGCTTAAGTCTCACCGACATATGGGCGCCGACAATGTGCGCTGGGCTAGAAGCCAGCATCCCTTCTCTCTCCCTCTGTATCTGCCACTGGCAGCTCTATTAGAGAGACCCCCTTAAACCCCTGTACTAAAACCCCTACACTGCCTATACCAAACCCTCTGTCCCTTGCCTGTACCCCTGCCTGTTCTCCCTCCCTTCATCTACCTGCTTGTTCTCTCCTCTCTGTCACACATATCTCCCTCCTCCCATCCACATTTATTATTTACCCTATCCCACGGGCAATAGTGCGACCAGACTAATGGGCCGCAGCCAGGCCTGGAGAGAGCTCACAGATGCCAAGTTCAGATGTCGGGGCGCACTATTGCCCATGCGATGGGGTAAGTAATAAATATGGATGGGAGGAGGGAGACAGAGAGGAGAGAACAAGTGAGTAGAAGAAGGGAGAGAGAACAGGCAGGGGTACAGGCATGGGACAGAGAGTTTAGTATAGGCAGTGTAGGGGTTTTAGAATAGGGGTTTAAGGGGTCTCTCTAAGAGAACTTCTGGTGACAGATACAGGGGGAGAGAGAAGGGAACCTGGTAGGGGAGCGCTATTGCACATGAGCGCTTCCAGCCCAGCCCACATTTGTGTGCTGCCCAATTGTCGGCGCCAAAATGTCGACGTGACTTCAGCACGTGCGCTGAAGTTGTGCTACCTCCTTTAAGATTTCCTCTCAAATTACAGTAAAAGAAAAGGTATTTATTTATAAAGGTGTTTGTATAAATTCATGTAAGACTCAGTACATCTGTGGTTTGATTTGCGACATGAAGCTGAACCATGGCCATTAACTGGAGGGCAAACACAATAAAGCAGTTAGACTTTACCTATATAAGTGATTAAGTCAAGAGACCATAAAAGGCAGACTGTCCCCAGTATAACCTGGTAACCAGTATTGTGCAACACAATAGAAAATATTTCAGGACAGGATTAGAGGATGGAGCCATAACTGCTGTATAAGATTTGTCACTAGGCGTATGTATATCTTATCATACACTACTTTGACTACTTAAATGTAGTCCCAAATTTTCTCAGCCATTTAAATATCATGTTCTTTTCATAACAACATTTTTTTGATTGAAAAATACATAATATTAAGTTTAAGGGCCACTTTACTTTGGAATACTTTGTAATATGTTTGGTAACTATATAATAAGCTTACAACATAACCAGCGGTGTAAATCATGAGCATAAACACATTTTTAGAGAAAATCTTTACTTTCAGTTTCTGCTTGTGCATGATGGATTCTATGTTTGTGTCTTCTATTCCTATTATTGGATTGAAGCTTGAGGGGTCTGTTCTACTAATTGCTTTATACCTTATTCAAGGGAGATTTGTCACCTTAATTGGTTGTTTCAGATACGTTTTTATCAACAGACGTCTTCTCATGCACATGCTCAGTTAAAGGCAGTCACAAGTAAACTGGCACTGTCTGCTTACCCTCCTGCTCTGTGCCTGCCCGCTCATGCCTTGAAAAAGAAGTATTACTACCATATGGAACATATAGAATCTGTTAAATTAAAAGGTTTGCTGAAAATTCTTTTATATCCGTGGTTTGCAATGCTGCTAATGTTGTTAGTGTGTTGCATGCTTCATAAACATGTGAAACTTTCATAATCTTCTGTGAAAACCAAAGCAACATAGAAGTCGATAAAGTGCAATGTGATTAGTCTGATAGAATTACATACAAAGGGCCTTATTCACTTGTGATTTGGCCAATTGAATAAAGCTCTATATAAGGAAATAGCATATTTGTTTTACAAAAGTTTTTAATTAGTGAACTTCTATCCAAAAGCAAGGTCTTCACTAACTAAAAACTTCTGTAAAATAAATATGCTCTGTGCTTATATAGAGCCCTATTCAATTGGCCGAATCGCAATTTAATAAGGATGGTAATCTGCCCATCTTGATTGACCCTACATGGGGCCTCATTCAATTGTGATTCGGCCAATTGAATAGGGCTCTATATAAGCACATAGCATATTTTTTTTACAGAGGTTTTTAGTTAGTGATCTTCTATCCAAAATCAAGGTCTTGGTTAACTAAAATCTTCTGTAAAAAAATATGTTATGTGTTTATATAGAGCCCTATTCAATTGGCCAAATCACAATTGAATGTGGCCCAAAGTGAGTTAAAGGGACATGGAAGGTTTATGGATTTCTCTAGGGATAGAATTGACCTATGTATCTATTTATTTTTGTCTACTTTTGTTTTATTAAGAAGTGCTTAAAAGCTCTGTTTTTTCCCCTAAAATCCAGCCAGATTAGCCTGTCAGTGACTTCTCTCAAGAAGTATGTTGCAGAATGTTGCTGCTGATTGGTTCCTATGAGACAATGCACTTGGATATACAAGTTGGGATATATTTAGGCAGAAATAACAGATCTTTTATTCACTTCATAATAAAATAAAGTACACAAAAGCAAAGAGATACATAGGTATCTTATATTCCTGGTAAAGTCCAGAAACCTTCAAAGTCCCTTTAATACTGTTATTTTAAACTCCACTTAGCTCGATACCAGAATTAATCCTCATTTACTAGACAAAATTTCCCAAGGAAGCAACAAAACTCACTATTGTTATTTGGGTTAATTATTGGGAAAGTCACTTTTTCATTGTCCTTTAATCTGCAATATTTACACAGAGTAGTTTGCTGTCAAATCTTTCCTTTTTTTTTCATTCACAAAACACATCCTCTTATTGGCACTATTCCTTATTCCTTGCTGTTTCAGGCTCATCATCACACAGCTCATTGCAGAAATCCTCCAGTAGCTTCTGGTTTCTGACATTATGAAGTCCCAAATCACTGCCACATGCTCCATTTAGTGTTACAATGCTGTATTTTTAGACTCTTAAGAAATTTGTTGTCTCCTTGGAGACAAACAAGCGATGACAGGAAAACAAGCAGTTTCCAAGGAAATGTAGAACAACAGTACCATGCTTTTCTCTGCTACTAATCAGCTGACCCTAAATGAATGTTCTTTCCTAGCTCCTGGCCTGTTTATACCAATTAGAATGGTGCTCATTTGTATGGCATTGCTGTAGGGACGTCTTTTGTGTAGAATATAGAGTAAAGCAGTAGTGAGGTCAGCATTAGTCCCATTACAAAGTCATTTACCATCTCCCAAGGTCTTACTACACATATGAAGATATATACTAACAACTTTCCAATTTATTATGATCTTCATGAGATAATTTACAATAAAACAGGTGATTTTCTCATCATCTTTAGACAGAAGTAGTCCTATAAACTATAACATTAAATGTAGTGCTTTGTGATAGCTACAGATGTATATCCTTAAAGGTATATAAAAGTTTTCTCTGTTTTGCTTTATGGGGGGGGGGGGGGTATCCCACATTGCTTTGCTGCAGAGACTGAATCTCCATACTGCTACAATGTTGTACCTGCCTCTGATTGGACACAACAAACTATGAATATTATATTAATTTAGCTTGGATTTTCAGGGATATTCCTTTCTCAAAATCAACTGCCAGGAAACGTAAGACATTTCGCAAACACGCGGGTGAGTTTATTTAGGTTTATTTTGGGAATGTTTGCATACACTGCTAATTCTCCTTTATCACATGCTTTCATAATCCAGGAAACTTCCATATATCTTTAAGCAACTGCCTAGGTCGGATACAGCAACATGTACATCATTAACAAAACTCGAATAGGAAGAGCTGCATGTAAGAGTAAGTTGTTTCCAACTAATAATCTCTTTTGCAGTGGTTCTTGAGTAGTTTGTGTCCTGTCACCCATTTCAGGGGTTAATACTCCTTCTTAAGAGCCCTTCCTGCTGTGCCCTGAGAGGCTCATGTGTCTGGATCTGTCACTAGCCAGAAGCTCTCACTGATGCTCTGTAGTTGTTCATAACCACAACTGTTTTTCCAGAACAGAAGGTGTAGACAGTCCGTATGAGCCTTGACATATTACGTTTTGTTTTGCTTCTGTAGAATAAAAAAGAAAAGCACCATATTTAATGGAATCATCCCCAAAACATACTCATTGAGCTTACTTTATAATAATTTCTTAGACTTTAGAGACATTTAGCAGTGTAGACTAAACAAAGTGTGGTATAAATGTCAATTTATAACAGTATAATTTTACAGAATATCCTGTAAAATAAAAAAAATGAGGTGTAATTTGCTCTTATGTTTTTGAGCTGCTTTCAATCAAATCTGAAGGAGTATTATCATAAAACATTAACTGATCAAAGCAAGGCATACCCCATTATTACAGGGCTGCAAGTTAGATTTCTGACGGCTGCAGTGTCTTCCCTATGGTTAAAAATTGTAATACAGCCCTACCCAGCACCTGCCATAGGTTAGAGAATGAATCCTATTCCTAAGGGATTACTGAAGTATCATTGTTTGCTACATACAGCCTTATTAAATTGCAATTCGGTCAATTGAATAGGGCTCTATATAAGCACAGAGCATATTTTTTTACAGAGGTTTCTAGTTAGTGATCTACTATCCAAAATCAAGGTCTTGGTTAACTAAAAACTTCTGTAAAAAATATATGCTCTGTGGTTATATAGAGCCCTATAAAGATCTCCTAAAAGCATGTTGAAATGCTTTTTGAATTTTTTAAATATAAAACACACACCACAGCTACATATAGTGAGCAAAAGACAGTTAACCCTTATACAATCCATCTGTGCAGAGCATGGAATGCTGGAATCACCTAAACAGGTCAGTTGTGGGTTAGCTGGTCTGCATTCCTGAGTTTTGGGGACATACTGCTATAAATCAGTGTCCACACCACGCAGAGCAGCTCTCCGTTATTGATCATGGAACAGTCAGTAGGCAGGATACAGTGGCCCTCATTCAATTGCAATTTGGCCAATTGAATAGGGGTCAAAATAAGCACGTAACATTTTTTTTTAAATACATTTTTAGTTAGTAAACATCTATCCAAAAGCAAGGTTTTCACTAACTAAAAACTTATTTTAAAAAAATATGCTATGTGCTTATTTAGAGCCCTATTCAATTGGCCAAATCGCAATTGAATGAGGCCCAGTGTGTTTGTAAACAGACTTAAAAATGTTGATTTTTTTTTCCAGCTGTTATTATTATTTTAACGCATAATCACTTGCAGTGGGGTAAATGGCCCTTTAAATGGCTTCTGTTTTCATTGAAGTGATAGAAAATGCAGGCAGAATACATGTACAAGTACATGAAGGTTAACAGAAAATCCCATGCCCTTTCATATAAACACCTCCTTAGCAGATGTTTGTTAAAGTAAAACAATGCTTTTAAAAAACCTTGCAATCTCTCACATGGCCTTGGGATATATACTACAGAAGTTCCTGTGTGTCCTGCCCTTCAGTGAGCTGCAAAGCACTTAGGCCTAGGAAATAGTCTGAGCCTGGCTCTGATATGGGCACAAAGCCAACAGGAGTCAAACTAAACAAAGGGTATGAGAAGAATACTTGCATCTCTTGTAAGTTTGCAAGTTTTCAATCTTGTGTCAGTGCTTTGGAAACAAGCTCTATGTACATTTGATTCTAAGCTCAAAAACAGGGCCCTCCATTCTTTGCAAGGTGTTAATCTTGTTTTTGCCATGTACTTAACCCCTGTACAGCGCTACAGAATATGTTGGCGTGTTATAAATAAAGATAATAATAATAATCTCTACACAAAACCTTATTTTGTGTTTAACCAGCTCAGGTGTCATAGACCAGCTTCTGCAGAAACTCCTGAAACCCAACAGAACCATCTGAAACCAAACACCTTCCTTAAGAGGAATGTAGTAATGTGAGGGCCTCATTCAATTGCGATTCGACCAATTGAATAGGGCTCTAAATAAGCACATAGCATATTTTTTTAAAGAAGTTTTTAGTTAGTGAAAATCTTGCTTTTGGATAGAAGATCACTAACTAAAAACTTCTTTAAAAAAAATAGGCTATGTGCTTATTTAGAGCCCTATTCAATTGGCCAAATTGCAATTGAATGAGGCCCTTAGATAGCATTTCAGTACATGAAGACTGCTGACCTGTAACAATGCTGATGTAGTCATGAGCTGACATTTTTCATTTTTTTGTTTTTTTTGTATTTTTTGTTCTCTTGATGCCTACGGAAATCTCAAGTATCCAATCCGTGTCATGAACAAGACAGTGTCCTTTAGTTTGTATGAATGCATGCATATGCATATGTGCAACGAGGGCGGTTGTCTTGTGACCAACTGAGTTGATGGGTTGACATGACTGCCATTACATGTTTTGTTTAGTTGTTTAGTCCTGTCCGATTCTCCGTGACCCTATGAATTAAGTATATGGTACAAACAATATTAACACATTGCAAAAAATGGAGGCCCCTGTCTTTGAGCTTAAACGTACCGTATATACTCGAGTATAAGCCCCCTTGAGTCTCTCTACCCCCCCCTGTTGTCTCTCTACTCCCCGTGTCTCTCTAACCCCCCCGTGTCTCTTTCCCTCCCCCCTCCTCATCCTCAACCCCCCCATTCTAAACCCCCCTCATACTACCCCTCTAAATACCCCCCCCCCCCTCCCCTCACTTACCTGCTCCGGCCTCCGCTCCTTCCGGGTCTTGATGTGGTGCGCATATGACGTCACATGCGCGCCACGTCATTAGCATATACCGGGTGCCGGCACCCAGTATATGCTAATGACGTGGCGCGCATGTGACGTCATATGCGCCCCACATCAAGACCCGGAAGGAGCGGAGGCCGGAGCAGGTAAGTGAGGGGGGGGGGTGAGAATGAGGGGGGTTAGAGAGACATGGGGGGGTAGAGAGACACAAGGGGGGGTTAGAGAGACACAGGGGAGGAGAGAGACAAGGGGGGGGTAGAGAGACACGGGGGGGGGGAGTGGCAGGGTGACTCGAGTATAAGCCGAGGGCGGTCCTTTTTAGCATTAAAAAAAGGGCTGAAAAACTCGGCTTATACTCGAGTATATACGGTACACCTTACAGGATTGAAAACTCGCAAACTTACAATCTAGGGTCTCAGCAGTGTAATCTTATATCATATATCTCATGCTTTTGCATACATATTTTTTATTGTACTGTGAAGTGTCACGTACCCTATGTATATGTAGTCCTACAATAAATGTTGGCACATTATAAATACAGGTTAATAATAATAATAATAATAATAATAATAATTTTATATGCCAATATTCGTTCTACATACTAATACAATTTGCTGCATTACTGCTGATTGTAGACACTTATGGCCTCATTTAATTGCAATTTGGCCAATTGAATAGGGCTCTATATAAGCACATAGCATATTTTTTTACAGAAGTTTGTAGTTAGTGAAGACCTTGCTTTTGGATAGAATTCACTAACTAAAAAATGTGCTTATATAGAGCCCTATTCAATTGGCTGAATCGCAATTGAATGAGGCCCAAAAAAACACATTACGTAGTCAAGAGATCAAAAGGTCTGGTATTAGAGCTTCTGTGTTACCTACTTATTCTTACATGAAATAACCCTCTATGTGTTTTTTTTTTTATCAAATCAAAGAAGTTTTACAGAGTAAAGAAAGCTCTGAAGCTTAAATAGTTTTTTTTTATTTTATATTTTTTTCAATAAAAAAAAAACAACTTTGTAATATTTAAGTCATGCTTGAAAAAAGCCAGCTGGGTTATGTTCATTTAAATCTAGGTATGTAGTATTTTCTCAGTGTATACACGTAGCACCATATATCGGGATTTATATCGGCTCTCAGGATTCGGTCTGGTTCTCTGATATCGGAGTGTATTACTCATAGATGGGGCCTAAGCAAATCCAGTCTAGATCAGGGTATGAAGGTTCTTCTAAATGTTAGTTTCTTTTCATCCTTGCCTCAAACATTCCTTTCTATGGTCTCGGTAGCCAAAAGAATTGTTCAACATAAATATTATTAACCAAGATTAGCAAGTTGACGTCATCCAGGAGAAAATGCAGCAAGGACATTTCTTAATGAAATTCCAGTTCTGAGCTAATGTTTCACTAACATCCAGGAAATGCCATGTGTGGGACAGATTTACTGCAAGTACAGGGTTATAATGCCAGCTTTAGCTATGAGGTAAGGTGGGCTCCATTAACCTAAAGCCTTTAAATCCTTACCTAGAACAAATTCATAAATACAAAAGTGGGCATTAGTGCTAAAATATACAGGGACAGGTGTAAGGTAGAAGTGGGACAGTTGTTCTTAAATACAGGGACATAGGAACTGACGGGGATGAGGAGGGGGGGGGCAACCTCCCCACATATTAAATGAATAGGGGACAAAAAAATTAGCAACATTAAACTTAATCATGCATCCAGATTTGACCATTAGAGGCTGTGCTCTGTCACCCCCAAATATTTTTTTTAGGTTATTCTTAAGGTACCTGGCTATGTGTTATCCATTTTTTCCTAAAGTGAAATAAATCCTGAGAAATTCCATGTTGTTGCTGGGTTTATATGCAAATGAGTTGCTATGCTAATTAAGATTACAATCTGCTTGTCTAAAGTGGTCAAAATAAAGATTTCCAATGTTATCTGGCAGATGGACCTCTCTCCCACCCTTATCAAGTACTCTAAGCTGCACATTAGCATACCGAGCCAGATATTAGCATGCAGGAACAGTAAAATCAATTCTAAATATTTCAGGAAAATGGCTAGTACAATGTATAAACATTTTGTAATGTTCTTTAAAATGAAAACAACTTCCTGTCGGGGCAACGGAGCCATTTTAAGTTCTTATAACAAACAGTTTAAAGGGCCATTGTAATGACCAAGTTTTCATTATTTTTATGTAGTAAAGATCAGCAACTTTTTAATTTATTGTGATGTCTTGTGAGAAAACTTACTCTGAAGATAGCTGGTTTTCCTACCAACTTTAGTCTGGAGCTCCTCCCATCTTTCACAAACTGCTTAGCATTACTGGCTGAGTACTCAGACACTAAAACGAAGCCGCTTGTAAAAGATGGGAGATCTCCAGCCGAACAATAAGAGGGGAATCGGACTAAATTCAGTGTTTGATCACGAAAAATGCAATTTCAATCAATAAACTGAACCTTTGTTTATACTAATCTTTATCGTCTGGAATATTTGAAAGACATCAGTCCTTTTAATGCTACACCAATTTAAAATAGTTTCCTTGAGATGTCAGTAATGTCCTGTCTACAGCTATATAACAGATTATTATGTAGTCTTGGCCATTGTGTGTCGTTTTCCTACCAGCCTGACACTTCCTTGATCATTGACCTGTTCTTATCCTGCAAATTTTTACTTTATTAATGCTAATTATTCTGTGAATCCCTTCTATTTAAGTGTTATTTCCTTTCCTTTTTCCACTCTTATCTTGAGTGTGACCTCTTGTTCTGGCACACTGAATAGACTGTGGGAAAATCATGGTGGATGGAAGGTTACATTGGTCCCATGCCCTCCTCAGCTGGTTGTAGACAGGCATTTTTCTCGATGTTCCAGTGACGCGAGTTAGCGTATCCCAGCATGCCTTTAATTATCATCAAAAAATGTAGCTGCTTCTCATTCCTTCAGCACATAATGACAAATGCAATGTGTGGTCATAACATAGCCAGGTTACTACTTGTTTTCCTGAAATGCAAACTCACATACAATTCCAGACTTTGTGGTGTAATGCTGTATTTCAGATTATCAGATCACCAAATATAGCACTCTTCTTCACCATGCATTCCTGCTTTTCAGGAGTTTTATTTTGGAAATCATTTTGTTACAAAAGTGCTTGCATATCAAGTTAGCACAACTTGTCTTTCATTTATATTAACAAAAAAAATCAGTGGTGGAGCTAGTGAATGAAGGGCCCCAGTGCCACCCAGTGCCACTAGGTTGGAGATGCCACTTGCATATCTCTATACACCCCATAGGGTCAATAAAAAATGCACAAAATATATGTAATTGGTCGGGGTGATTAGATTACCTTGGCATTAAATAATTATTTGTACTCCTCTAATTAATTAATAGTGTGGATAGCAGAGGGCCTCTACCTTGCTGTGGGCCACAGTGTTTTGCACCTTCTGCACCGGCAGTAGCTCCACCACTGGTATAAATATATGGGTTGGATGAATGTCCATGTCACAGTCTGTGCCACTAGGAATGTGTGTGTGTGTGGAATTAACACAGTGCTCTCCATAAAGAAAGTGTATATAAAATTGCTTGGACAGTATACTGAGCATATATAAGTACAATACTCAGTATACAAACACTATACTCCGTGCTTAATGCACAGACTATATATATAAAAAAATCTTAAAATACACGAATGTTCAGTATTCTGTTGTATTATATAGTCCTCATTCTTCATATGACTGAATTTTCTTTGCGTATTAATTTCAGCCACGTGTACTGATAAATTCAATGTATATGCTACCCTTTATATAACACTAGCGAATTGCCCGTCAAAAAATGACGGCAATGAAATTGTAAGGTAGCTAAATTAGTAAATGAATATAGTGTACCTATTTTGAAGCATTGTGATGAAGAGCTGGCAATCTGTGTTGATGTTGCTGCAGCATTAGTGGTGTGGAGCTGCTGTATAAGCATGCTGAATGTGTGCAGTGTAACACTGTGCGTGCGCGAGACCAAACCGTTAGCGTAGTCGTGTACTTCCGCATTGGTGTAAAATGGCGAGTAATGTGTGGTATAGGTCTGTATCGGAATATCCGTAGGTGTTTTGTGGTGTTTTGCGAGTTTAGAGTGCTGTAGCCTCGTTTTCGTTTTGTTCGGCGGCCATTTTTTCTCTCGCTTAGATTTTTTTTTAGTCTCTAAACTGTTTTATTTCGAGTAAAATCGAGGTGTAAGTTGCATTTTTGAGGTCCTGGGTGCTCCCTCTTGGTGTAGGTAAGTTTTTTATGTATGTGCTGTGTGTATGTATTGTGTTTTAAATGTTTGTATGTCGGCGTGTTGCGTCCGATGTTTGCGAGGTCGTAATGTGTGGTAACGTGTTTCGTACGTTGTTTGCGTTCCTCGTAAAATTTAGCGAGTGTCGTAATTGGTGTGTCGTGTTTTTTGAGTAGCGACGTGAATTTTGCGAGTGTTTGAGGCCCTTGCCCAGTGACCTCGCCAGCAACTGAGTCCCTCGCTTCGCGAGGGGCCTCAGTTGCTGGCATGGAGCGCCTTCGGCGCTCCATGCCAGCAACTGAGGCCCTTGCCCAGTGACCTCGCCAGCAACTGAGGCCCTCGCTTCGCGAGGGGCCTCAGTTGCTGACATGGAGCGCCTTCGGCGCTCCATGCCAGCAACTGAGGCCCGTGCCCAGTGACCTCGCCAGCAACTGAGGCCCTCGCTTCGCGAGGGGCCTCAGTTGCTGGCATGGAGCGCCTTCGGCGCTCCATGCCAGCAACTGAGGCCCTTGCCCAGTGACCTCGCTACGCGAGGGCCGCGGCTCGCTACGCGAGGGCTGCGGCTCGCTTAGCGAGCCACGGCCCTCGCTTCGCGAGGGCCGCAGGCTCGCTACGCGAGCCCGCAAGCGTGAGCAACGACTCGTACGCTCACAACTATATATGTGATGGTTGGTCCTTGGCACCATAATTCAAATTTCTGTTTCAATAAAGAACACACCTAAAAAAAGCTTTTCTTATATTAACAAGTTTGCTTTTAGAAGAACAAATACACGCTAAACACGTAGATGTTTAGCTCTTGCTTTTTTATTGCTTCCTTTGTGCATTGGGGGATGTGAATTTCTGAAATACATATAAACATCAAAGTAAGGGCCACTTTTTAGCTCTGGATTTAGCTCTTGAATATATGACTCAATCAGCTCAGAATTACAAGTGATAGTGACAGATATATAACTTCTGGCGATGCCTTTCTCTCTCCAAAAACTTAAAGCAATAAGTGGCAAACTAAGGAAGTTGCACTTTTTTCATATAGGTATTTAATCTTCTCTAAGTGTGTTCTTCAATATAAATAAAACTTCACTGTTGGTGCCCTTTAATAATTGACTCTATAAGGCAGCAAGTGTATCAATGGAAGTAGCTGGAAAGGAAAGTCATTGCTGGTTGTGCATCAAGCAGTTGCCCCTCAGCATATACCTTTTGTTTGGCTGCTCAATATTATCACCACTTGCACCTCGATAGGGAATAGTTTTTCACCTAGCTATCAAGCCCAACGCCACAATTAATCCAAAGCAACTGATTTAAAAGATGCCTTGAACTAAAATGAACTTGAACCACTTGAAATAACCTCTCAAGCCATGCTTTTACCACACGCTCCACCACTCAAGGGGCCGGGGCCTGACTTGTAACTTCTCTGAGACTCTAATTTAACTTAATCCTGGCAGCTGTCTTTGGATAATGGCTGATGCCTGTATCTTGGTAAAGATATACTGGATTACTTTCCTACAAAAGGCACAATGTCTTCCTCACAAAATCTACCACCTGGTCTACCACCCATCTAAAACATTGATTAAAGTGGTTCAAGGAAGTTTGGTATCAAACACAAAAGTTGATATATTCGAGCTCACATCTCACATGATCACTTTCTTCTGAACTTATATCACCTCTAAAATACAGAAAGTATCAAAATAGATTACAAAAAAAATACCCTCCATAGGCTCCAAAGTAGACATGCTAGAGAATAGACAGGATAACTTAACAAGTGCCCAATATGCCTTGGAAAATAAGCTCATCAACATGACGACAGACCAGCAAACTATCTGACCTCATAGAAGATTGGAACAGCAGGAAAAAAAGACAAAACATCAAAATCAAGGACCTTTCTGAAAGTATAATTTATCTTGTCGCACACAAATTTGATCTATGTGCATACCTCCTACCTGATGTAAGTGAGGAGGAATGTTGACTTGATGGAGTACGCAGAGTATTACTCTCACAGCCTGGACCAAACAAAAAAATATGCAATGTTATAGCCAAGTTCCATTACTACTCCACTTTTAAAATCTGTCTCAGTAGCATACCTGATCTAGAGAGCAAAAACTCATTGTATGACTGAGCCAACTCATGTTATGAATGCAAATAAGAAAAGAGATAAGTCAGATGTAACATACAGCTTAGAATCCAAGAAGGTGTGGGCTATTGTGGAAAAGGAATGTATTACATATTTCTGTCACAGGGAACCTCGGTGGGTTGTTTTTGCCTGCTTTGTGCTTTTGTCAGAATAATTGCATTTGAAGATGTCCTTTTATATCTAAATTGCCCTTCACATAATACGTTTTTGTACTCAATGGTGCATGAAGCGAAAACATGCAGATCGTTAAGTGCGTGTTATGGGCATGCTTACCGAGCCAGACATCTGTTGTACAGACAGGTCAGTGATACCAGGCAGCCAGCCAGAAGTCCAATACTACACACACATGGCCTCCTGGCCTTTTCCTATTAGAAGGAAATGGGAACATCTTCATTACTGCTCTCTGGAGGACTTGTTTCCCTCTCCTGGTTATAGAATAGAGTACTGTGCTGTTTGTATTGCAATTGACCATACAACTTCGTCTCCCCTGTGCCTTTTCAGGCTTACAGGAGTATAAATTACCTGTTAGCTGTCATGTCTGTTTATTTGTTGGTTAGTATGCCAGGCATTGAAAGTATAGTTTTTTTTACCAACATTAAATTGCTTAATGTATATAAGCGTAGTTTGATGAGACAATACTTCAGTTATTTTCTTATTTTCAGACATTTTTTACAGTATAGTCATTTTTGACCACTGGGTGCCTGCCTGTGAGTACGCCAAGCTAATTCTTGCATTTAGCATATTTCACAGCAGTCTATGAAGGATCTAAGTGGAATTGGGCCATCACTTAGCATTGCACAGAATGTTACAGGTCTGCAAGAAAGACCAAATAAGTTTGGACTTCTGAATACAGTAGGCACCAGTTTGTATGGACATATCTTTCATTTACTGGTAAATGTTACATTGTTATTGCCCCTATGTGTTATATTTCCTAAACGAAGTCCTAGATCACATATGTATTAAGCAGTACTATTAAAATAGAACATTTCCTGCCCTAAAATATATAATTTGATAAAACAAAAATGTAAAGATGGGCCACTGTTTAAAGGGCTATGGAAGGTTTTTGAATTGTAAGAGGTATGTAATATACATATATATCTATTTACTTTTATGTATTTTGTTTTATTAAGAAGTGCTTATAAGTTTTGTTTTTACTGCAAACAACAAACAAATAGACCATGTTTGAGTCTGACCTCTGTCAAAGACACAAACTGTAGTCCTGGCTGTGCGGTGTCTCATATTATCCAGTAAGTGACCATACCTCGCCGGCATGTTGCTGAGACTTCACCCATGATAGGTTAGCATGAGACATGAGCTTCAAAGAGCAGACTGGTACTACCGTATTTGCTTTTTTTTTTTAACCAGTAAATCCAAAGCATATAAGCATTTCTTAATTAAAAAAAAGTACATAAAAGTAAGTATATACATACAGGCTAAGTTTATTATATACCTAGTAAAATCCAGAAGACCTTCCCTGTCCCTTAAAGTATATGAGAGGAGGATTACAGAAGTAGCACTTTTCTCAGGTTTAAACTTTAAGAAACATGACTGTGGGAATATATTTTACCTGTGAGTAATTTTGTATGTACATTACATACGATTTATTATACATTACTTGCGGAAATCTACTCATAGCGTTGATGGGTCAGGTAAAGACATGTTTGAACCAACATCTGAATGTGGCTCCTTTTCAAATGAGTAAGAGTAGTAGACAGAAAACATGCCACAACTAAGTCAGGATACTGGTAGTCAGTTCTACACCAAGCTTTTCAGCAGCAGTATCCAAAAATAAAGTAGCACTTGTTGCATCTTAATAAAAAAATTTTTTTCCCAAGAACCATATTACAATTACTTTGTATGTCCATTGTATTTGGCTTGTGCTGAACCAGTACCAGAAATAGCTCAGATGTATGAAGATGAGGTTTCACTTAAATACTAGTTGTTCTGATATAAAACAGTATATTTGCCAACTTGGAATCGCTTCCCCCATGTCCACACGCTAGTTACAGCTCAACATCTTCTACTGGTCCCACAACCCCACACCAATATCTAAGTGTTGAGAGCTGACCTCTGTCATCACTCTCAGCCCTCAGGGCCACTGACTCAAAGTGATACTTGACTTTTCTTAAAGCCACACACTCTAGCTAACGTTTGCATGTTTTACTTAAAGAACATCTCCACTCATTGTCTTGCCTTAGGCACTGTAACTAGATCTTTCTATGAGCTGTCTGTCCCTACTTCAGTGCTTCATGAAGGCCTCTGCAAGACTTATCCACCTTACTGACCACTCCTCCACTGCACCTCTCTCTTTAGCTCCCCATAACCTACAGAATAAGATTACAAATCTTGACCTTTGCATACAAAGCTGAACTCCCTATATATCTGCTCTCCAAGTACCCCCTGAACTGCCCCTTTCAGTCTGCTGCTCTTTTCCTCCTCTGTAAAGACCTCCTCACATTCCTGCCTACAAGACATTGCCTGTGCTTCTCCCATCCTTTGTAACTCCCTACCTCTCCAATAGCTTCCAGACACTTCAGAGGTTTAAAAAAACAAACACTTTCCAAGGAAGACTCTTGTTTTAAGCTGTGACACCTACTGCTTATTGATAAGAATTGACCTGCTGGTTTATTCTTCACCATGACATACAGCCACCTCCTCCAACCTACTTATCTCCGCCACTCCTGTATCACAGAAGTTATCAGGATCAGTAACAAGAGATAATGATGAGGATTAATAATAATAATAATTATTGTTAAAATATAAATATTTTATTGATTTATTTTAAACTTTTTATAAACTTTTGAACAATATATAGTCAAGTTCTTCATCTTACCAACATGATGATCATGTAGGTAGTGGTTGTTGGAAGGCAATCATTCTTATTAAGTTTCAGAAAAGAAAATGCATATACACAGTGTTATATTTTAATATTGAAAACATGTACATCGCTGATACACCAATCATTTCTGTAGCATTCATTTAGCTTGCTGACTGTTCCTGGCACCTTGCATTGCATTGTCCTGTGTCTCAGCTCACTGTAATAGAGATTTGTCCCAGCTTGCAAAACTTTACACGTCTTGGAGTGTCAGGAGTGGAGGGGAATTTGGCCAACACAGAAGCTCTCAGGAATGCAGACATAAAAATATGGAAAGCTAGACTCTGACAGCAGAACAGAACCACTTGGCTTGTGTGTGTGTTTTCCTATCTGTTTTAAAACCTCAGAACTTAATTATTCCTTGGCTTATGCTGTGCTTAGACTAAGCCCATGTCTGTGTTTGAATTTCCTTATTATATAACTTGCTGCAACTTGTTATTAATTTTATTATTCAAGTATCCACAGTCCTTTATATTAAAAATTACATGTTGTATTACATATAAATGACCTTGGCATAGGAAGGTAGGCACGCGCGGAGGCGGAACGCCTGGCCACAACCTCCTTGGGGGCGGCACGAGCTGCTGCTGATTGACCCCCGCTCGCTCGTGTTTCTCTGTGTGAGTGCGTGTCTGTGTCAGTGTGTGCCTCTGTGTGTGTGTAAGTCTGTGTGAGTGTGTGTCTGTGTGAGTGTGAGTGTGTCTGTTAGTGCGTGTCTGTAAGTGTGTGAGTGAGTGTGTGTGTCTGTGAGTGTGTGCCTGTGAGTGTGTGTGTCTGTGAGTGTGTGTGTCTGTGAGAGAGAGTATGTGTGTGTGTCTGTGAGTGAGTGTGTGAATGATTGAGTGTGCGTCTTTGTGAGTGTGTGTGTAAATCTGTATGTGTCTGTGTGTGTGTGTCTGTGAGTGTGTGTATCTGTGAGTGTGTGTGTCTGTCAACCTGTCAATGTTCTGTGCCTCTCCTCCTCTAAGATTATCTCCTCTTTCATTATATGGAGCTTCTCCCAAAACTTACAGGCTACCATATACCACCTTAATACAATGGGATGCAAAAATATTTGATCCCCTGCTGATTTTAAACATTTGTCCACTGACAAAGAAATGATCAGTCTATGATCTTAATGGTAGGTGTATTTTAACAGTGAGAGACAGAATAACAAAATAAACAAACAAGATAAATGCATGTCAAAAAATGTATAAATTGATTTGCAGGTCAGTGAGGGAAAGAAGTATTTGATCCCCTATCAATCAGCAAGATTTCTGGCTCTCGGGTGTCTTTTATACAGGTAACGAGCTGAGATTAGGAGCACTCTCTTAAAGGGAGTGCTCCTAATCTCAGCTTGTTACCTGTATAAAAGACACATCCACAAAAGCAATCAATCAGATTCCAAACTCTCCACCATGGCCAAGACCAAACACCTGTCCAAGGATGCCAGGGACAAGATTGTAGACCTACACAAGGCTGGAATGGGCTACATGACCATTGCCTAGCAGCTTGGTGAGAAGGTGACAAGAGTTGGTGTGATTATTTGCAAATGGAAGAAACACAAAATAACTGCCAGCCTTCCTCGGTCTGATGCTCCATGCAAGATCTCACCTTGTGGATTTTCAATGATCATGAGAGCGGTGAGGAATCATCCCAGAACTACACAGGAGGATCTTGTTAATGATCTCAAGGCAACTGGGACCATAGTCACCAAGAAAACAATTGGTAACACACTATGCCGTGAAGGACTGAAATCCTGCAGCACTTGCAAGGTCCCCCTGCTCAAGAAAGCACATGTACAGGCCCGTCTGAAGTTTGCCAATGAACATCTGAATGATTCAGGGGAGAACTGGCTGAAAGTGTTGTGGTCACATGAGACCAAAATCGAGCTATCTGGCATCAACTCAACTCACCGTGTTTGGAGGAGGAGGAAAGCTGCCTATAACCCCACGAACACCATCCCCCCCCCCCCCGTCCAACATGGAGGTGGAAGCATTATGCTTTGGGGATGTTTTTCGGCTAAGGGGACAGGACAACTGCACCGCATGAAAGGGGCGATTGATGGGGCCATGAACCGTCAAATTTGGGGTGAGAACCTCCTTCTCTCAGCCAGGGCATTGAAAATCTGTTGTGGATAGGTATTCCAGCATGATAATTACCCCAAACACACAGCCAAAGCAACAAATGAGTGGCTCAAGAAGAAGCACATTAAGGTCCTGGAGTGGCCTAGCCAGTCTCCAGACCTTAATCCCATAAAAAATATCTGTGGAAGGAGCTGAAGGTTCAAGTTGCCAAACATCAGCCTTGAAACCTTAATGACTTGGAGAGGATCTACAAAGAGAAGTGGGACAAAACTCCTCCTGAGATGTGTGCAAACCTGGTGGCCAACTACAAGAAATGTCTGATCTCTGTGATTGCCAACAAGGATTTTGCCACCAAGTACTAAGTTGAAGGGATCAAATACTTATTTCCCTCATTGACCTGCAAATCAATTTAAAACTTTTTTGACATGCGTTTTTCTTGTTTGTTTTTTTTGTTATTCTGTCTCTGACTGTTACAATACACCTACCATTAAAATTATAGACTGATCATTTTTTTGTCAGTGGACAAACGTTCAAAATCAGCAGGGGATCAAATACTTTTTCCCCCTCACTGTATGTATTAACATCTACAACCTAAAACAATCTAAACTAAGGGCCATATTCATTTCGGAGCCCGTTCGTCTCTGATTACGATGCTATTCAATTGCTCTAGTCTGCAAGTTACTCTCCCAAAACCGTAAACCATGTACTGGTTCGTAGCAGTTCAGGGCGGTACCATGATAAATTCAGCAAGCCCATAACCCCCCATTTCGAATCAGCCAATTGAAAATGAGATTCAGGGGTCCGATATTCGATCAAACTCGCAAACCCTCAAATTAAAGAATTGTGAAAATGAATTCCAATGCTGTTCTAGTCCATATGGGTGGCCGGATGTGAATTAACTGATTGATACCCAAGATCGATTTAACCCTGAAATTAAACATAAAAATCAATGTTATTTCCTGCCGATTTGCAGGATTGAGACTGTTGAGCAATTAATTCTAATGACTGTGATTGCTTTCCCGTTATTTACAGTGCTGTATTGATTTATTTGCATTTACAGTGCTACGAATTGGTGTTTATGCCCTTTGCGGATCCTCTCTAGCACTAGTAGTATTTTCTTTGTGAAAACATTTGCGGGCTTGGGGAAATTGAGCAATTGAATAGCGATTTGCGATTTTTGCCTTGCGAAAGTGACAGATTAAAGGCTTCTGGAGGCTGTAAGTTAAGAGTTTAACCAGCGCCATTTTTTCAAGGCGGTAAATCGGAAGCCTTTCCGAGCCCGCAAAAATACGCCAATTGAATAGCAAATTAGCTTGCGACCTCACTTACAAGCTCCCGGATCTCCCGAAAGCTCAATTGAATGTGGCTCTAAGTGTATTTATTTAATTCCCTAAGTTATCTTATTCGCTCAATGGATTTAATCTTGGCCAAATATCCAAAAGCAGTATATTTAGCCACTGTAACATTTGGTTTATAAAATGATTTAAAAAAAAAATAATGTGCCTTTAAAGCAAATAAAAATAACTATCAGCCTTATTAAATTGTGATTCAGCCAATTGAATAGGGCTCTATATAAGCACATAACATATATTTTTTACAGAAGTTTTTAGTTAGTGAACTTCTATGCACAAGCACTAACTAAAAACTTCTGTAAAAAATATATGCTCTGTGCTTATATAGAGCCCTATTCAATTGGCCGGATCGCAATTTAATAAGGCTGCGAGTGTCTTGGGTAATTCTGGCTTTTGCAAAAGTTGCTAAACTGCTCCTTGTGCCAGAGAAAGATGCTTTGGCGCTAGCACCAAAGGGTAAGACAGACAGATTTATAAAGATTGCAAGTAATTTATGAGAACATACAAAAGTGCACCACAGGTTAGTGGCATGAATCCCATCAGCAATCAGGTATGTGAATTACAAAACAGATTTAATTTAAAGGAATAAAGAAACATGCACCTACACTGCAGACTGACAGATCCAAGGCATAGGAGAGAGCAGCTGAACCAATGTCAAGAATTTGGGGGTGCAGAAAATAAAACAAGGGTACATGGAAGTGTGCAGTGACAGTGGGAATGTAGTGACTGTCATTCCCTATATCAGTATGATTGCAGATGTATATATACTGCAGAAGTTCTGCACTAACATGCAATAAAGGCTCTTTGTGTTTGGTGTGTTGCAAAAACCCACAAAATTGCCCTGATGTCATCTGGGTTATGATTTTGGGATTTTATTAGGATTTATTTTCATGGAAAACTTATCTTTACAAAAAATGGTGTCAGTGACTTGAGCCCCTCTTGAAACAGGTGAGTCTCTACCATCTAGCAAGCATGTATCATTAGCATTTATATGAATGAATGAGAACAATCTAAGGGATTAGTTCTATGGACATGATATCCCCTTCTGAGAGTAACCTCTTTTAGATTACTAAATTACCCTTGGGGATTTGTCTCCCTAATGGTGCTAGGGGACTCCAGACATGCTCACTGTGCCTGGAGTTTGCTGCTCAGGGTAGAATTTCCTGGTATTTCAGGGCTGGATCACTTTTTTGTGAGAGACAACTGAGACCAGACTGATATACTACAGGATATTCCTCCCTGTCAAGGGCACAAGTGATCTAAAAGAAGTTGCACTTTGAATAGGTAACCAGACTTATAGAGCACACCTACTTTGGTATTGTTTGTTCTCAGATGAGCGCCTCTGATTCTTTTTGTTTAGTTTTTCTCACCTTATGGGTGATAGGGGGCTCCAGACGTGGACTCCTTGCTCGCTGTGCCTTAGGGAGTACAGCTGCACATCACTGATGAGGCCCACGAGAGGCTTAAATGTATGTCTGGGATATGCTATTTCTCCTGTTCAGGGTAGAATTGCCTGGTATTTCGGCTCTGGACCACTCTACTGAGCGAGACCAGACTGATATACTACAGGGTATTTCTCCCTGTGGAGGGCACAAACAAGCTAAAATAGGCTGCTCTTTGAGTAGGATACCAGTCCTATTGAACTAACCTACTTTGAATAGTTTGTTCTCTTATTGAGTGACTCCGACTACGGTTTTACTTTTGTATTGATATACAGAACATGAAGGTAAGAAGACATTACGATTTAAGCATCACATATTTTCAGTATGCTCATATGAAAAAGAGATTTTATTGCGCAACATGTTTGAAAAAGTTAAATAAAAATACTATGGAAGCTCCAATTATCTAACAGTTGCATATAATAGTTCACAATTGCATATAATAGTTCATCCCTTCTTTCATAGAAGCAGGGATGTATTTCTGCCATGGCCCAAGTGAGGCCCACGTCTAGGGCAACACATTTTCAGGAGGTAGCAGGCTGCCTGAAGATGCAGGTCAGTACATTGAAATATGTTTGTATATGCCCAGAAGTGTCTATATGCAGTGATATTAATTGACACTTTGACACAACATATATATATACATAAACTTATGATGAAGAATAGATTGAAGATATAGAAAGGGGAAAGGAGGAGCTGTAAATAGGACGTGGGATGCACAAATCTGAATGGTGTTTAGTTGTTCAGTTGTGTCCGGCTCTCTGTAACTCTATAGACCGCAAGACGCCAGGCAAAACTATCAGCCACTGCTCCTCTCTGCTCCTTCAAGCTCATGCTCATTGTTTCAATGACCTCATCTATCCATCTCCACCTCTACCATCTAACTTCTTTGTTGCCTTCAAACGTTCCAAGCATCAGTCTTCTCTATCTTCTCATGATATGGCCAAAATGTTTGAGCTTTAGCCTCATGATCAAAGCTTCCAGTGAACAGTTTGTCTTTCCAGTAGTATTGAATGACCTAGGACAGCATAAAACCTAAATATGCACTTGCATACAAGGGAATGAGAATTTGTGCACTCAGCGGTTACCTCCATTCAGTGACTGAGGCCAGAAGCACTTTGTAATGTATAACTTAGCTTTGCAAATTGTATACTGCCAAAAGTGTAACATTTCTGGCCTGCACCCAATGTGCACATTCCAGACTCCCGGCTCCTGTCACTAGCTCTTCATCCACAAGCCTTTCATGTGTTGCATTCATTGTGTTCTTGTCAGGCCCTGTGGGAATCTATGACTATATGTCATATTTAACTTCATTTAACTTACAATGCCTGTATCTCCCACTTTTGAAAGGAGATTAATTTGTGTTGACAAATGTCACATTTTGAATTTAGGGAAACTACTTTTTATAGTCTAGTTGTGGCTTGCTCTTTCTTGGTTTTACGTTCACGAAAAGATTTCAGTGTAGGCTGTATAAAAATGTATGGTGCTTTTTTTTCACACATAACAAAACTTTTTGACCTTTAAAGTATTACTGTAGATCAAGAAAAACTGCAAGTTTTTAAGCATGTAACCAAGCTATGAACATCATTTTTAGAGATATTAATGTATCCCATCTTGTCTGGTTCCATCACCAACTGATAGCTGAGGGTGTTTGTTGTTTATGTATCAGTGGTGGGGAGGGGTGAAGAAAGAGGGAGTCGTGAGGTGAATTTGTTACATAATTGGATCTTAGTGAAGTTGATACATATTCCCTAGCCATGCATATGCTAAGTGGGAAGCACCATGATACAAAAAATGCAAGACCTATTCACACACACATCTTCACCAAGAGTTCATAGATGGCACCACGGTCAAGCAAAGGCATCAACATTTTTTTTTTCTCTAAATAAAATTAGCTTTATGACCCTTTCCCTGCCTATTATGCACCGTGATTGTTGAAAGCTATATAACAATTGTCATGTTCAGGAGGGCCCACTGGACTTTTGGGGACTGTTGGACTATTGGGGGCCCTGGATTAACATTGACTGGTGTTGACATGGGTTGGTAATGTTGCCAGAGGAAAGACTAACATGACAAGGACATGTCAATTATCTCTTCCTAGGTAACCGGAGATCAAAGGGCCTAATGATTTAGAGAAAGTTGATAGAGTAATGGGGGAAAGGTGATTAGCAGATACCCCCTGCCGAGTACAGTAGAGCACGAAAGGAAATTCCTTATACGGGTCCATCTATGATGGAGGTGGGAAAAATAGAGCTTTAGGAGTAGGTAAGAGAATGTTTGCTGTTTGTGACCATGTACATAAAATGAGTTGTACTTGCTAATAAAGAGTGTTCAATTTGAATATACATAACTTACGTGTATTATTAATTCTGGGGAAGGGATAACCCTATGCATTGGGGTTATTGATGCTGCATCTGATTGACTAGAGTTACAGTTGGTGACTCTACAGTCCTGCTATCTTGGTTCATGTGGTTCCTAAGTCCTGTGTGGTGATTAAATACTGGTTTTGGTGTATCCCTGGTTTCAGGGGTATCTACAATAACTCACACGAGCCGCTGAGGACATAGTCAACACAGGAGAGAAAATGTAACAATTCAGTAAAGAAAAGCTGAATGTAAAATTTAAAAATGTAAAGTTTGTTTTTATATATTTATTTTAGCTTTCTAAAGAAATTGTGCCCATTATCAAATGTATGTATTATACTACTACTACTAATAATATTAATTGTATGTATTTAAAAGACTAAATAGAAATAACTGATGGCAGTTTGAGCAGGAAGGAATCCTGGGATGTGTAGTCTCCCTGTAAAAGAAAGTAGGAGTCAGACACTGATCTGTAGATCTCTGCATTCAGCTTATGTTGGCTTGAAAGTTAGTAAAGAGTTAACATCCATATCTGAATGCAGTGTTTCTATTGGTAGATACAAGGTACCTATGTAAGCAGCTCTGGGGGTGGTGGAAAATAAGGTTCATTTTATAATAAAATAAATTTGTATGTGCATAGAATGACCCCATGTAATGTGTGTTTCTGATATAAGCAGCATGTGTTAGATTAGAAAAAAGTAAAACACAGGGAAACTTAGATATACCTTTAAGTTGAATAATATTTTTTTTTTATGTAGACATTAGACCTTTTTTGTATGCCTGTGCATTTATAAACCCAGCTAACAGTATAGGTTATAACTAAATAATTAAATAAGAATAATACTATCTTTCTTCACGTTTGAACATATAATAGTAATATACTGCCGGTTGTAGCCTTGTTTATAAAGTCTCTGAGATTACTTGGTTATTGTTTCTCAGGCTCCAGTAGTCTTTTGCTTTAGAAGTAGTTGGATCAGTGGATGGTGTTAAGTGAGAGCTCGACAGGATATTACACAGTTCAGTGGAGACCGAGAGATAGCAATGCACATCAAGGCAAGAAATGTATTTCCTTTTACACTACCAGTTGTTATTAGGATTGCTACAGTTTCCCAATTTGTTTGCTTTATAGTAAAAAAAAAAAAAAATCTGCAGTATATTGCATTTCTTTACCTTCAACCAGAGCAGACAGTACTGACAGCCAGGAAAAGCACTGTAAAGCCCCCCCTGTAGTCTGGATGCAGTGAATTGTGTTTCCACATAACTCAGCTGGTGCGGTGCAGTGCCTCATACATCATAACTGAACTCTGTCAGGAGGAGGCCCTAACATTGTGACAAATACAGTATGGAGATAGGTAAAGAATTTGATTATTTGACCCAGAGATGGACAAAAATATCTAACCCTTATAAGCATATGTAAGCTTCTTGGAATGCATCTGATAGAGAATCAGCAGTGTATTAAAACATTTTTTGCATGAAAAATTACCAAAATAAACTCACCCAAATCTCTTGATTTTGCATGCAGTTGCTTTTGTTCGTTAACACACCTGAATATCTCTGCTAAAATTATCATAGAAGTCATAATTAGTTTTGGCCAATCACAGGCAGCTAATACATTTTAATACATTGTAACAATCAGTGATGGCCGCTTGTGCAGGAAGGAATCATGGGATGTGCAGCCCCCCTGTAGAAGGAAGCAGGAGGAGCCAGACACTGATCTGTAGATATCTACCTTGAGCAGCTTCTGGCTTGAAGTTTAGTAAAGAGTAAAAATACATACCCATATGCAGTGTTTCTATTGGTAGGTACACTGTGCTTATGTAAGCAGTTTTGTGGGTGTGGAAAACTATTTTACTTTGTAAATAAAATCAGTTTGTATGTGTACAGAACAAACCAATGTAATGTGTGTTTCTGATATAAGCAGCATTTGTTAGATTAGAAAAAGGTAAAAACAGGGAAACCTTTAATAGCCTGGATGTTTTATAGGAGCCAGCAGAGTTTCTGTGAGCCAGGAAAGACACAGTGCATATGAATAAATTATACAGTGGAAACTTCCACCCCTTATTTGACCTATGTAGCACTCCTTTTGCATTTAGAAAAAATATAATATCTAAAACCTGCTTTTTTATATACAAGTTCCATGCCCCAATAAGTCACAAGCCACACAATCATTTTGCAGTCTATATTATGTTGCATATTGTAATTGCAAATTTAAGAAGGATGTGAGAAATGACTATCCTGATTACATTATTTCTTGGTAGCATTGTAGCCATTGCTAAGCGAGCAGATTGCCTGTGTTCTTAGTCTGCATTCCTTGTGCGCTCAGAACCTGTGTACCACGTATAATCACGGATTAACCTGGTTCTTTATTTTTCCAGCATAAGCAACTTAAAACACCTTTTATTTAACAGAATGTTGCTGTTGGAACTCCACAAATTCTGCTGAACATATTACTCTCAAATCTTGGACATACCCACTTACCAAAGACAAATAATACCTGTCATGTTATCTGATAAATAATGTAGGTTAACATGAAGTTTGTCATTTTGTCTAAGGCATGATATACTCTATGTGGAGAGCCAGTAGCTTTGTGCTTCTCAAAGCATGAGATACTGGTATTGTGAATCTCCTCCCCTGTGGTGTGAGTTTAACTCACAGAATGCAGAGATGGCAACATGCATGAGAGTAAACAAGAAGAATGGGGTAGGTCCAGGATATTAGTGGCTTCTTAGAAATAAGTGAATTATGATATGTTTGTGTGTAAATTACATGGAGGATATTAAACTTAGTCAAAACATTTATTTTAAATGCCCTAAGAGTCACTTTAATAAAGGATATATTTTATTTTTCACTACGGCCAACACTACACTCTGGGTTTAATTATAATGTTATTCTATTCTCTGCTTTATTAGCATTAACATATTAGCAGAGGTGCACCCAGTAATTACAGGGAATCCCTTATCACTGTTGGTTACTAGATCAATTAGTGCTTGATCAATTTTTTATGTTTCAATAAGGAAGAGGGAAATGTACCAGTAAATGTTGGGTTAAACACCCATTAAGGTTTCTAATAGTTTTCTAGCTCTGTAAAGTAATGGACCATTCAGTGTTTAGAAGATCAGACCACTAAACATAACACAATTACTGTCATTATTGTGCGGATACTTATGTCTAATAACAGAATATGATGAATGAATGAAATGTATTTAGAAGTGCTTGTACAACAGCAGTCCGTATGAATTTCCCGGCATTATTGTGAGAAAACAGTGAAGTCATTATGTTCATAGGACTGAGCACTTAAAATACATCTTTTTGGGATGAAAAATGTAGAATAGGGAATAACAACAAAATATTTGTGAAACATTATGCCTCGGCCACCACGCTGAAATAAGGTACACAGCAAGCACAACATTATGGGGATTAACAGAACTTCAATGCATTTGTATTTGCAGTTTTGCCCTAGAAGCACTTTGCATCACTTGTTAGAGCTTAGTCAATATCCCCCTATATATTTTCCTTGCAGAGATCGGTACTTCTGGGACAACCTACAATATTAATGATTTGTGATAGTATTTGAAATCATATATATATATATTTGTTGTTGTTCAGTCGTTCAATTGTGTCAGACTCTCCATGACCCTTTGGACAGCAGAACACCAGGGACATTGTTATTGTTCTGGTTATACTTATCAATAAAGATACTGGAGTAGGATGCCAGTTCCTTCTTCAGTGGACTTCAATTTAACCATACAAAAAGGATTCCTAATGGGATGGTGGACGATTTAGAGGATGAGAAGAAGGAGGAGAGAGGTTATTGCTTAGAACTTTGGTTCTTATAGGCACAGGTTACACTTTGGTCCTTGCAACCACAGTCTGTCCATTGACTCTTACAGGCACAGGATGCACATTGGCACTTACAGGCACAGGCTGCAGATTGGCATGTACAGACAAAGGATGCACATTGGCTTCCTACAGGCTGCAGATTGGCACTTACAGGCATAGGTTGCAGATTTGCACTTGTAGGCACAGGCTGCAGATTGGCTCTTACAGACACAGTATGCACATTAGCTCTTACAAGTACAGGGTGCAGATTGGCACTTACAGACACAGGATGCAGATTATACTTACAGGCACAGGCAGGCTGCACATGGGCTCTTACAATTAGACAGGATGCCAACTGGCACACACAGGATGCAGATTGGGACTTACAGGCACAGACAGGCTGCACTTGGGCACTTACAGACGCAGGGTGCAGATTGGCACTTTCAGGCACATAATGCAGAGACAGGATTCGGCGTGTCACAAGCGTGTCGACTTACAAGCAAGCATCAAGTTCCGAGCAATTGATCAGTCCAACGTGTTGAGTACTGAGCATGCATTGAGTTCCAAGTAATTTTTCCTCCTGTGAGACGAGTTGAGTACCAAAAATGACACGAACCGGAGGTGTCTGGAACCGTGGGAAACCTGTATATATATATATATATATATATATATATATATATATATATATATATATTTATATATATATATATATATATTTATATATATACATACATACTTACTTTAAACGATTATATTTTGTATGAAGTAAAAGTTCAAAACAAGTATCAAAGATCTAACTAAACACTCAGTAAAATAAGATTTCCTTTGATACATTTAAAAGCAGGCTTTACACACCAGAAAAAGCATTTTTGCATGAAATACAGGTGCATAAAATCATATTATCCAGAAGCTCTCAAACGGTGGTCTGTAGACCACCAGTGGTTCCTGATCTACATTCATGTGGTCCCCATTCAACTAGGATTAACTAAATTAAATAAAAATGACAAAGTGAAACAATATGTATAAGAAAGCAGTACAGAAGTCCCTAGATGGTTGATTGTATGTTTAAGTACACAGGTTATATTCTAATAGTAGTCAGTGCATTATATATTTGAGTCATTAGGTAGTCTGAAGACAATCAACAATAATCAAATAGTTCACAAAGAAACTGGTCCGCTTTTAGGTGAGCCACCTGAAAAACTTTTGGGAACCGTTGCCATAATCTTGCTTTGTATCCTGCAGCATAGCTCGGCCTTCCCTGTATATGAAAGTGTGGTAGGTTGTTTTAAATGTTTTTTTGTAGATAAACAGTTTTTGTAAATTGCTGACAACAATATTACATCGGAAATAAACTTTTTTAGAACCTGAAGGAGGGAAGAACATTTTCTACTTAAAACCGCTACAACATAATTTTGTTGCAAGATAAATAAATAAGATTGCTCAGCTTAATATCAATAACTTGTCATGCAATAATATATTAAAGGACCTTTTAACAACATTAAGGAGTGGAGAATTCATCATCCATGTCACTTCAGAGACTCAATACCCTTCCAAACAAAAAGGTGAACTAGCTAGAGTATACACAAACAATATATACAGTGTTCAAAAGATAACAAATAAGATGTTCTATGTAACTGAAATCTAAGAATGAAAACTGCTATACATAAAGGCATCCATTTTGGATTGTGGGCCATTCTCTCCTCCACCCGTGGCCTGTCGAGAGAAGGTAGAAATTCTCACAAACCTCCCTTTCAAGCTCAAGTCCGCCCCTTTACTTGACAAAAGAGGCGTTACCTTCACCCGAACATGTCACTCAAACAAGTGCTGAGGAGGTGGCGCTGGAGCTGAGCCGCACATTTATATATTGAGGTGTAGGATGATGTCAGTGATCTGTACAATCTATCGATTATACCTTTTGCAAATACAAAAACTTGCGCAATGTCTGTTGATTCAAGTGAAGTGGTTATGTCTGTGATTGAGTTGCTTTAATATATGCAGAACTCTTTAAAAAAAAGTTAGATCAATTTAAAGTTTCTATGTTTGAATGGGAACTGGTGTATTTTCACATTAGTGTACACTTTTAGTGAGATGATACTGTGTTATATATCCAGCATTGTATATCTATCTCAGTATTTCCAAACCCTTTGAGTAACACAAATCATATCAAGGTGCACACAACCTTTTTCATCTGAATCAAATGTTAATACACTTCACATTTACTAGGGATGTGGCCTTACTAAGGAGGTTTACAATATGCAGAATAATTCACACACTTACCTCTCATTTCTTATCTAATTCCTGCTTCCCTATCTGCCTTGCCTCCATGTATAGGAAGCTACATTATGAAGGGTTTAATCAGGGTTGGTGGATATGTCTGCTGATGAAGTGACAGGAGTGTTACTGGGTATACTTTAAAAATCAGGGAAGCAGTTGGTCACACTAGTTTCTTTTTGGTTTGTATGAAAGCATTTGGGTTCCCTGGTGGTCCAGTGGTTAGGATTTGGTGCTTTCACCACTGAGACCTGGGTTCAATTCCAGTCAGGGAACCAAGAGGTCACACTAACCTGATGCCAAGCAGGCTTGGGCCTGGCCAGTACTTGGATGGAAGGCCACCTAGGGATACCAGGAGCTGTATGCTGTGGCCCACTGTAGAAGGAACTGGCAACCCCCTCCAGTATCTCTGCCATGATAACCAACTGGACCAGCATGACCATGAAAATAAAGCTATGCCTGGTGTGTTACGGTCCTTGAGGTCACAGAGACTCCAGAAAAAAATATGAAAGTTTTCTCTTGACAAATAGAATAGCCTTTAAAAGCAGGCCTACAGTACGTGCTAATAATATACAATATGTCAGGAACATAAAGGGCCACAACTTCTCATGACTGATTAAAATAATAATTTCACAATTAAAATGTATTTTATGATAAAACGTACACTGAAAATGAATGATTTTACCTGACCTTTAGGTTGGATCTCATTCCTTCTTTTTCAAACTGTGTCAAACTTCAGCACATTTCCTCATATTCTGCCACTAAAGCTGTGCAGTAAATTTGCTGGGAAGATTGCCACAAACCATGCCACAGAGTGTAAAAGATGGAGGGAGCTCTAGTACAAAGGTGGTGGCTAAGCTAGTACTGTTCAGATCAACATTTTAGTCTCAATGAATCCAAAAGTTATTTTTTATTGATTGTTGCCACTTCAAAGTCATGAAAGCTGGTATTTCCCCTCCATCTGGCAGCTTTAGCAGTTTGATGCTAGATTGCCTATTACATAGCTGGGTGTAGCTGAGCACTGACATCTCATCATTTTCAGTTGGCGATGATGTCATCACTGTAGCGCTTCCAGCTATATTCTAGGTGACACTGGTGTATAAGTGATGTCTATAAGGGTGACACCCCTCCACTACAAAATAAACAATACAGATGCTCATTTCTACCACTCTATTAAAAAAGATACCCAAAAAGATTTCCAATTTTTGGATTAACACAGCCATTGTTGCCCCAGCAGACCTATGTAGCAAGCAGTCATGCATCATGCCTATGACCATATTTTCCAAATGTAAGGTACAAAAAAGTAACTCTAAGCTTCTGGCACACTTACATGGCATTACAGGTCTGCATTTTTACATGCAATTGTTTCAAGGGAAGCTCGAGATAAGTCTCCACCTGTTTAGTGCATATTGGCATTTGGCCTAATATTGAAAAGATCCGAGTTCATTCCTTCTCAGTTCCTCAGTAGCATTTCTTCATTGACGCTACCATTTGTTAATCTAATGTGTATCATCACTTTGTACTGAATTCACAACATTTCAAGCAAACATCTAAGCAATTAAGAATGTGATCAACACAAAAATTGTTTGTCAAGAAAAAACATTGAACATAAGTCTCTTCTTCATTAATGTTTGTAGAATTGCTTCCTGAAGCACTGAAATTGATGTTAGCTTAATATTAGTAATTAAATTGCCACTGTAATCAAATATTTTTATGATGTTATTTTAGAAAACTAGTATTCATAATGTACAAACTTTTTAGTAAGTTAAAAAAAACAATGAAATGTATTACCTATTTATTCAATTGCATGATGTCCTCAACATCTCCAATATTTTCTTTTAGTACATCACATATTTGTGGGGACCTTGAAGGCTGAGATTAGATCATAAACATTCAGTGAATTTCTATTTGCAGTTTTGTAATACAGGCAATTGCATTTGTCTATCTGCCCTTCAAGCAGGAAGAAGCCTTGGAAGCTGTCTTTATACTCCAAAAACAGAGATGACATACCATTGCATTAAACACACATACCAATAAGACAATAGTTCAATGTGACTTTAAACCTTGTAGGAGATAAGCCTTGTAGGAAGCTTTTTTACCTATATCTGTTATAAATGTACTTTCAGGAGTGAATATATATATTGATATTGCAGGTCTAAAATAACATTTTTGTTTCTGTTCCTAGGAATCCCTTTCCCAAAGAACTTTCTTCAGATCTGCAAAAAGATCCTGTGCAGGCTCTTTCGAGTATTTGTCCATGTGTACATCCATCACTTTGACCGTATTATCATCATGGGAGCAGAAGCTCACGTCAATACCTGCTACAAGCACTTTTACTACTTTGTGACTGAACTAAACCTCATAGACCGAAAGGAGTTAGAGCCTCTGGTGAGTAAAGAGATGCAGGAATGTATTATATTGCAAGGCACCCAGTGTCAAAATAGTTCACTCTCTGTGTTTCTAGTGTTTGTGTGCATGATCAATAAGTGCACTCAGAGCTCTTCACTTTGTGCATGGCCAATGAGTGCGCTCAGTGCATTTCACTTTGTGCATGGCCAATGAGTGCGCTCAATGAATCTCACTTTGTGCATGATCAATAAGTGCACTCAGAGCTCTTCACTTTGTGCATGGCCGATGAGTGTGCTCAATGCATTTCACTATGTGCATGGCCGATGAGTGCGCTCAATGAATCTCACTATGTGCATGGCCGATGAGTGCGCTCAATGAATCTCACTATGTGCATGGCAGATGAGTGCGCTCAGTGCATTTCACTATGTGCATGGCCGATGAGTGCGCTCAATGAATCTCACTATGTGCATGGCAGATGAGTGCGCTCAGTGCATTTCACTATGTGCATGGCCGATGAGTGCGCTCAATGAATCTCACTATGTGCATGGCCGATGAGTGCGCTCAATGAATCTCACTATGTGCATGGCAGATGAGTGCGCTCAGTGCATTTCACTATGTGCATGGCCGATGAGTGCGATCAGTGCATTTCACTATGTGCATGGCAGATGAGTGCGCTCAATGAATCTCACTATTTGCATGGCCGATGAGTGCGATCAGTGCATTTCGCTATGTGCATTGCAGATGAGTGCGATCAGTGCATTTCGCTATGTGCATTGCAGATGAGTGCGCTCAATGAATCTCACTATTTGCATGGCCGATGAGTGCGATCAGTGCATTTCGCTATGTGCATTGCAGATGAGTGCGCTCAATGAATCTCACTATGTGCATGGCCGATGAGTGCGATCAGTGCACTTCACTGTGTGCATTGCCGATGAGTGTTCTTAGTGCACTTCATTGTGTGCATGACCAATGAGTGTGCTCAGTGCACTTCACTATCTGCATGACCAATGAGTGTGCTCAGTGCACTTCACTATCTGCATGACCAATGAGTGTGCTCAGTGCACTTCACTATCTGCATGACCAATGAGTGCTCTCGGTGCACTTCACTTTGTGCATGACCAATGAGTGCTCTCGGTGCACTTCACTGTGTGCATGACCAATGAGTGCTCTCGGTGCACTTCACTGTGTGCATGACCAATGAGTGCTCTCGGTGCACTTCACTGTGTGCATTGTGAGTGTGTGTTGTGTGTGCTCTGCTCAGAATTGTAGTTCATTGTCACTTAAATATAATTATCGGTTGAACTGGCAAATCTTTTGTTGTGTGCAATATAACAAGACAAAAGTCAACACTCTAAATATGTAGTAGTTGACTTAAACAGCAGTGCTAGTAAACACACAATAGTTCATATACAAACAGTAGATGTATATAATAAATATATATAAATAAATAGATGCAGATGGAAAAGGAAAAAAAAAGACAAACAAAGTAATGGGCGTCAACAGGAGATAAAAATAGCACCATATCAAAAATAGTAGTAATATCAATATCTACAAATATATAAAATCAAGTCAATATCACAATATTCTGTTATAATAAAATCTCAATATATATACACTATCCTCCAATAATAAGTGAATATGGAAAAAATACATCTTTGAAGAAATGAGTCCAATGTTCAGTAGTGTGGTCTTGAAATATAGAAAACAAGAGGGAATGGGGGGAAAGAAGCGCCAAGAAATTTTGATGGTGCCGATCAATACAATTTTATTTGAAAAAATTACAGTAATAGAGTAATTCACACTCACAATTAGAGTCTTCAACAAGTAAGAGATATGTAAAAAATGTATAAAAAATTGATCACAGGCTCACATGTGTAGGTCTCTTTTGTCAATACAGTGGATATAAAAAGTCTACACACCCCTGTTAAAATGTCAGGTTTCTGTGCTGTAAAAAAAATTAGACAAAGATAAATCATTTCAGAACTTTTTCCACCTTTAATGTGACTAATAAACTGTACAACTCAATTGAAAAACAAACTGAAATCTTTTAGGTGTAGGGAAGAAAAAAAAAAAGAGAAAAATAATGTGGTTGCATAAGTCTGCACACCCTCTCATAACTGGGGATGTAGCTGTGTTCAGAATTAAGCAATCACATTCCAAATTGTGTTAAAGAGGAGTCAGCATACACCTGCCATTATTTAAAGTGTCTCTGATTAACCCCAAATAAAGTTCAGCTGCTCTAGTTGGTCTTTCCTGAAATTTTCTTAGTCGCATCCATGGTCCACAGAGAGCTTCCAAAGCATCCAAAACTGCTCTGGGAGGCTACCAAGAGGCCTACAGCAACATTAAAGGAGCTGCAGAAATATCTGGCAAGTACTGGCTGTGTGGTACATGTGACAACAATCTCCCATATTCTTCATATGTCTAGGCTATGGGGTAGAGTGGCAAGATGAAAGCCATTTCTTACGAAGAAAAACATCCAAGCCAGGCTACATTTTGCAAAAACACATCTGAAGTCTCCCAAAAGCATGTGGGAAAAGGTGTTATGGTTTGATGAAACCAAGGTTGAACTTTTTGACCATAATTCCAAAAGATATGTTTGGCACAAACACAACACTGCACATCACCAAAAGAACACCATACCCACAGTGAAGCATGGTGGTAGCAGCATCATGCTTTGGGGCTGTTTTTCTTCAACTGGAACTGGGGCCTTAGTTAAGATAGAGAGAATTATGAACAGTTCCAAATACTAGTCAATATTGGCACAAAACCTCCAGGCTTCTGCTAGAAAGCTGAATATGAAGAGGAACTTCATCTTTCAGCATGACAACGACCCAAAGCATACATCCATATCAACAAAAGAATGGCTTCACCTGAAGAAGATTAAAGTTTTGGAATGGCCCAGCCAGAGCCCAGACCTGAATCCGATGGGGTGATCTGAAGAGGGCTGTGCACAGGAGATGCCCTCGCAATCTGACAGATTTGGAGTGTTTTTGCAAAGAAGAGTGGGCAAATCTTGCCAAGTCAAAATGTGCCATGCTGATAGACTCATACCCAAAAAGACTAAGTGCTGTAATAAAATCAAAAGGTGCTTCAACAAAGTATTAGTTTAAGGGTGTGCATACTTATGCAACCATATTATTTTATTTTTATATTTTTTCTTCCCTCTACCTAAAAGATTTCAGTTTGTTTTTCGATTGAATTGTACAGTTTATAGGTCACATTAAAGGTGGAAAAGTTCTGAAATGATTTATCTTTGTCTCATTTTTTTACAGCACAGAAACCTGACATTTTAACAGGGGTGTGTAGACTTTTTATATCCACTGTATATATATCAGTTGTTTTTTTTATTAAACATTGTGAGTGGAAGTGTTAGATAGCTGAGCTTGAAAGTTAAAGGTATATATCATTTTCCTGGGTTTCAAATGTTTGGTAAGAAACTGGCAGTGATTATAAGTAAAATATGTGTTATATAAATAAGTTCAGTGTACTTACAAAGTTATATGCAGGAAAGTAAAATCCAGCTTTGCACACCCACAGGGAGTTTACATAACCAAGTACACATAGGAGAAGCAGCCAGATATGTTTAACCTGACAGCACAGAAACCTACAGCACAGAAACCTGACATTTTAACATGGGTGTGTAGACTTTTTATATCCACTGTATATTTAGAGCAGATTCTATTGATGCTCACTGTAATATTGAAATATCTTCCAAAACTTCCATAAAAAAGCTTCCAGGTGAAGACAAAGCTGTATTCCCTATTCCCTCATAGAATAAGAATATGGCAAACAGTATAAACTCAAGGGGTAGTGGCTAAAAACCCCTCTCTTAATGCCAGCAAACACTAAGAGCCAAAGGCCCTAACAGTGTACAAGGAGATAATGAGTAATAAAACTACTGTATAGATAAGCAGTGGGTATATACCATAGATGAACACAGAGGTGCAGCTCTCACCATGTAATAATGCATGAATCACAGAGTATACACACAGCCAAAAAACTAATAGATAATAGCTAATAAAACAAATATAGTGCATATAAAATAAAAGTATAAAGCACAAGCAGAGATAAAGGGGTAAACGTGTTTCGACTATAAAAGTCTTTCTCAATGACATATAATAAGTATAGAGGGCACAGGATAATTATAACTATGCCTTCCAATCCAACAAAGAGCAGTGCTTCACATATCTCTTACTTGTTGAGAACTTTAAATCTGAGTGTACTCTATTACTGTCATTTTTTCTAATAAAATTGTATTGATCTGCACCATCAAGATTTCTTGGCGCTTATTTCCCCCCATTCCCTATTGTGTGCAATATAAACTGAGGTATTGGTATATTAATATCCTATCCAATCCCCCCACCAACCTCTGGTATACAAGCAACATTTTCATAATACACTCTGCCAAAAGGAAAAGGAAATGAGGAACAAAGAGGAAAGAGGGAGGAAACAGGAAGGAGAAATGGAGAAATAAAATAATGAATTAGCAAGAAAAAAATAGATGTGGACAGAGTATAAACTGTCCATGTATCATTTAAAACTTCTAGTCAGCTTAAGCTACTATGTCCCTTTAACTGCATATTGATAAGGGCCTCTAATTACTTGCTAATTAATGGTAAATAGTGCTTAGTTTGTGATTCCTTATCAGTAAACATATCTCTGACTTTCACACACAGCTGGGGATTATGTGTCCTGTCAGCAGCTTCTCGTCATCATGCTATAGTGTTATCAGATCTCTCACATGTCATATATGACAGCTCCATCGCACTACGGAGCCTCCTCACTCATGTCACCACCATAAAGAAGGCATAACAATTTTGACAAGATAGAAATCTGGTAGTTTCTGACAATATATGACAACTAATCATTACTGTTCTTGTGGGAATGTGACACTCAAGACATCTCACGTTGGCGAATGTTACATTTTGATGGTTGTGGAGGATAAAATTGCAAGTGTGAGGAGTTAGACATGTCATAATGAATGAACATGTATATAATTATTATTATTATGATTGTTCTATTCTTGAACTAATCGTATCTAGATTAAGCCAAAGGTTCATTTTCATCTGTACACACAATATTGTCTGTATTCACTAATTGCTGTGATGGTTATTTTCTGTGAGGAAAACAGGTATCACAGCCACTGTAGTGAAGCTAAAGAACTGATCCACCTGAGTACACAGACTTGTGGGTGTTTGCAGGTATATATCATATATACCATTACAAAGTCCAGAACAATAATAGCAGTGCAGTACAGTTTAATACAGGGAACAAAAACACATAAATGTTTAATGAAGACTCTTATAGTAATTGTCTAAGTTGGGGGGAAATGTATTCTTTTTAACCCAATGATAAATAAATAGTGTATTTGTTTTTAGAAAAACATCACTTTTTGTAAAGTTTGTAAACCATGACCATAAAAGTCTTGAGAATTGTTGGCAGCCCACATAGGACAAAGTTGCCTGCCTCTGCTGTCGAAATTCCATATTGGACTGACTGATATCCTGAGGGGGAGGATACATGTACTTTGAGCTCCATTCCATGTAATCATATTCTTAGGTGCCTAAAAATTGTGCCATAATTTTCAATAGAACTGGATATAGATCTTATCTCTCAGATGACCAACTCTGTTAGAAGCAAAAACAAATGTATTTCTGCAGTAAAGCAAAATTAAATATAATAATGAAAAACTGCTTATTTTTTAAACTTAATAATAAAGTCAAGTTTGTCATATTATAAATATAGTAATAAAAAATCTAAGCTTTTTGCAAGTGATTCCACAATAACACTGGAATGCATACACTCAGGTTTGTTTCTTCCTTGCCATGTGTGCTTGCACTCTTCCGGTAACTCCAGTCTGCTGTCCTTCTCACGTCGTGTCCTGGTCACTCAGCTTTGTTGCTCTCTGTAAATAAATCAGGCCTTGTAGCAGCTGTCCAGGAGTTCAATGAACAGAGCCGAGAAAACTACCTTGAGATTAACGACAGGCTTACATAATGCAAACTCTGAATTTACCTTGACCCAGTTACTTTGGTTTCCCGCTAGACTGAAAGCTGACACCGAAGGGTCCTTGGAAGTTGCTAATGATCTGTCTAGAACAGTGATGGCAACCTGTTTCACTTTAAGGGCCTCATATGCAGCCCCTGAGTCATTAAAAGCTCCTCATGGTGCTTTAAACCTTTTTATTTTACCCAAAATAAAATGGTAAAATCGCTATAGGGAATGAATTAATTGATAATAGAGGTATAGATAATGAGGAGAAGTATTTAGCAGTATAATTGGGTATTATTTGCAAGTTTTACAGAGGTATAGTGTATTGTTGTGGAGGAGCATGCTCTCCCAATCCAGAGAACAGGCTGGGGGCCACCACATGGGAAGTGCCTAATGGCCGACAGTGCCTCCGGACCACCTGTTGCCCACCATTGGTCTAGTGTGATACTGAGAGCTTGCTTTCAGTGATCAAGCACATTCAGCAAATGGAAACAGACATGAAGAAATGACATACATACATACATACACTTAGCCAATAACAAAGCAACAGAGCATCTTAGAAGAAAATCGACTTAAATGTTCTGGTTACTGAAGAGCAGGTTACACCATTTTATAATTGAAATAGAAGCATCAGCTTTATACACTTGTTCTCATTACTGGGATTGGCTCACACTGTTTTATTGTAATTGCTTTAGCAATGCTATTAAGATAATACAGATTGGTTCCCAAAGGTCCAACTTATTCCAAAAACAATAATATAAATACATATAATTGCAGTTGGTTGTTGATAAAAATGTCGAGCGGTAGTGTTAAATAATTTAGATTGAAAGTTAGGTATTTTAAGTATACATTATCTGAGAATGTGCTCTCTCTCTGCTACTATGTTTATTGGAAGTAGTTAATTAAAGGACCAATGCACACTAATAAAGAGAATAGTTAATTTGGAAAAAAAGATATGCAACAAGCTTTTAATTAAAAAAGATACTTTTGCAGGACCCTGGATGCATCCATAATACATTATATGGAAGTTATATGTGTAAAAGGTGCATTTACATTTATGGAGAGCTATGGGTGCATCCTTTAATGAAAGGTCCGGAGGAGGAAAGGATGTGGTGTCAATTGTAATCTTATACTATTATCAAACAAAGACTCTGGGCTACTGCCTATTTCCTCCCTCCGCTGATAACTACAACCCCCCATCATCTAGCTCTCAGGATGTGATGTAGCACACAACCTAATTCAAGGCCAAGGGATTCCCTTAAGAAAACCCACAATGTATGCAGTTGTGCTCAAAAGTTTGCATACCCTTGGAGAATTGGTAATATATGTACCATTTTTAAAGAAAACATGAGTGAGCAGGCAAAACACATTTGTTTTATTACTTATGGGATTCATATTCAACTGTAGGTTATAACAGAATGGTGCAATCTTAGAACAAAACATGGCAACAAAGAAAAAAATGAAATGGCCCTGATCAAAAGTTTACCTACCCTTAGTTATTAATACTGTGGATTGCGGCCTCTAGCATCAATCACAGCTTGCAGTCTTTTGTAATAGTTTTGTAGGTTTGGAAAATTAACCTTTAATTGTGTGTCACCTTGTGTGTCTGTACCAAGGCCAAACATTCAAGGGTATGTAAAGTTTTGGCCAGGGCCATTTGGGGGATTTCTGTTATCATTATGATTTAAAAAGGATCCAATCAACTATGTGATAGTAAATGGCTTCATATTATCACTATCCTTCAATAAAATACTTTTTTTTTTTGCATGATCAGTCATATTTTCAAAATAAATGCCAAAATGTCACAATTTCTCCCAGGGTATGCAAACTTTTGAGCACAACTGTATGTATTCCAAAAGTGATTATAATATTTACTTCTTTATACTGTATTTTTCACAAAAGGACAATGAAATATTATCATAAATAAAGATGATAGTGCAGCTTTCACACCTTCACAAATCCCCCCTCCGGCTCCCTGGACCAGTCCATAATGAGCCTGGTCTCTCTATTGTGATTGGCTGACAAAACGGGGGCTCACATAGAACTGTATGGGGGTCAGACTGATTGACAAGTCTTACAAAGTGGTAGTTAATCACAAGACAGTGGATCAAAGGGGTATCACTTACAAAGTAATTCATACTACTTGACCTTTGGTACTTGAAACAAAGAGCTTAAATTGTTGGCTAACAGCCTTGATAACTATACTTGATGTCTCAGTTAGTGCATCCACATGTAAGTCTATGGAACCTATGCCGCAGTGACCACAAGTTCACATCGGCTTGGAGACTGGCTCTCCATATTGGACATTAGCTGAGTATCATGGTTGGCTACTGCTAGTGGCTATTGGTCAGCCTTAAAGTGATACCAACATCCATTTTTTTATACACCCTGAATATATCACCCACGCAAAATAAATGCACACAACTGTTAAACTGGACAGTTAGCTTCCTAGGCTTTGGTTACCCAGGGGAGGAGTCTTTTGAGTCTCTGGGGAATACAATTAAATTGCGGTTGTGATTATGGGGAAATCTCCATCCTTGGTCATTCTGGCCACAACCAGTGGTCAGTGAGTTATAGTCTTTCATAAGATCACATGTTGGCCTATGAAAATAGCCCTGGCCCACTGTTGTGGCAGCAGCTGGGGAGATGGTCAAATCTCCCGGTCAGTATTTCTAATTGTCCAGCGGGTTGTGACAAAACACAAAATTAATTCCTATACTCATGAACAGAATCTACAAAAATTCAGATTTTCCAAAAAAGAGTTATGGCCATGACTTACACAACTGATAATATTGTTAGTTTGGTACATACTTGACAAAAAAGTGTATTTTCTTGAACTGCAGTGGTCCTATAACTCTCACAGCTGAGTGATAAGGACGATAAGCATTTCCGGTTGGATAAGTCATAATAGTCACAGAGACTTTAACACGTAAAATTATCAGTGACAATTGTGATTTTAACAAATGGACGTGCTCATATTCATTATCACCCTCACTTTGAGAGTTAATTAATAGCCTTGGATCATTTATGCTTAAAATTCTTAAAGGTATATCTAAGTTTCCTGGATTATTAGTGCAACTGATAGAGTAGAATCAGTACTGTATGAAAACATTTTAAACATTTAAACATTTAAACACTAACTTTGAAGTTATCAAAATGTCTTGTAATTTCTGACAGTTGATTAACACCCCCTAAAAGCATAAAATGCATAATTTGTTTTGGCCAATCAGGAGGAGGCACAGGCAGCTGATACATTTGTATCAAGCTCTGGGGTTCCTGGCTGTGCTGTGAAGTCTCTCTACCAAAAAGGTCAAACATATCTGGCTGCTTCTCCTATGTGTACTTGGTTATATAAGCTCCCTGTGGGTGTGCAAATCTGGATTTTACTTTCCTGCATATAACTGTAAGTACACTGAACTTATTTATATAACACATATTTTACTGATAATCACTGTCAGTTTCTTACCAAACATTTGAAATCCAGGAAAATGGTATACACCTTTAACTTTCAAGCTCAGCTATCTAACACTTCCACTCACTATTTTTTATAAAAAACAACTGAAATATATATATATATATATATATATATATATATATATATATATTTACAATACATTACAGGAAATGTGCTAGGCAATTGCATTGAGTTGAATGGGAAGGCAATAAGAAAATTACAAAATAAATAAGCTTTAGGCCATCTGTAGTATTATATGTTTTCCATATACAAGGGAAAAAAATTGAAGCAGTGAAAAATATAAGAATAGTTTTGTAGAATAAGGTCATACGCGAGAAAGAAACAGTTACCTTCTAGGTGCATATTAACTTAATTTAGCAAATTTCAAAGTATGGCGTTCTTTTGTGAGTTAATTATCATATTGTCACTCCTAGGCAGTTGATATGTCAGCTGATAACATAATCACCCATAAATCAGTGTAGTACATAATTATTAGTGAGATGCTTTCAGTCCCAGGTGTACAACAGTGCCTCTGGACATCAGTATCATTGTGTCTTCCTGTCCTTTCATGTGTTCCCACACTCTGCTTACCTGATGATGGGTTTTCTCATGGTGATTTTACAGGCTGCAGGCCATCCCTTTCTACATTGGCTTTTTATGTTTCTCAGACAAATGCTACTTGACTTAGTGACTTAATTAAAATGTCATAAATAATTCATCTTTATACACTGTAGACAGCATGTTTTTATATTCTAGTATTGGATAAAAAGGTGTACCCTGTCTTGTATTTACGTGAATAAATAAAGATAATTTACAGTTATCCATAGGTTGACTTCATGGCAGAGAAGAACCAAAAAGGCCCATCTATTATGCCCATTTTGTCTACCTAAATGTTTAACTTAAGTAAGAACAACCTTATGATTATCTCAGGCATGCTCACATTCCTTAACTGTGTTTGATCCTATCACTTCCATTGGAAGGGTATTCCACTTATCTACTACCTGATCTGTAAAGCAGTACTTTTGAACATAACCTCAGCATCAAAACAGGAGCTCTTGTTCTTGGCTTCCTTGTTTTCTGGAAGATGCATTACACCTGAACTTTATTAAAACCATTGATTAATTTCAAGTATTCTATCATATCACCCCTCTTTATTCTGTCCTTAAACCTCTATTTATTAAGATCATTAAGTCTCTCCTTATAAATGTTACTTTTTAGATTGTGATATATACAGCTAATTTACCTGTGTATCTATTTACTTGTATGTGCTCTATTTTATTAAGAAGTGCATATAAGCTCCGTTTTACTGCCTAAAAACAATCAATCTGTACCTGTTTGGTAGATCATAAATACACAGATGGTGATGTGCAGTGTTTCAAATTACCTTATCAGTGACCTCACTCAAGCAGCATGTTGCAGAATGTTGCTACCAATTGGTTGAGACATCATGAGCTGCAGAAAGGAGAACCCCGTAATAGAGCTTTTAAGAACTTTGTACTAAAATAAAGTACACAATGTAAAGAGATACACAGGTATATTATATTCTTCGTGGAATCCAGAAAACTTCCATTAAACAAGCAACTGTATCATGAAATCTGCATTACTTTGTTGATTAGCAAGTTTGTTAAAAAAATTATGAGTTTATTGGCATGCTTTTTGCGTCGTTCAGTTGTTTCCAACTCTCTGTGACCTCATGGACCGTAACACACCAGGACATCTTCATGTCCATGGTCATGCTGATCCACTTTGTATTCATGGCAGAGAGTGGTTTGCCAGCTACTTCTTTAGCGGGGTACAGCATACAGCGCATGGTATTCCTAGGTGGTTACCCATCCAAGTACTGACCAGGCCCAACCCTGTTTGGCTTCAGGGTGGTGTGGCCTCTTGGTTCCCTGGCTGGAATCAAACCAAGGTCTCAGTGGTGAAAGCCCCAAATCCTAACCACTGGACTACCAGGAAACCCTTATTGGCATAGTGAGCTCTAATATAGCAATAGAGGGAAATCATTAGTTATATGAGGAAAGAAACCTAGATATTAACATTTAGAACTTGGGAAATAAGCAATCCCTTGCACAATATAGCCAGACAAAAGGCTGAAACAGCAAATGTACCCCAAGAAGCTTTGGGCCTTCCTTTAGGCCTGATCTTGAGAAGCCAGATAAAAGCCCATCAATCAGTATATCTGATAAGGCTTCATCAGTCAGATATGCACAGAGAGAAGTAGAAACAAGTATGCATGGCGTCATCACATGAGCTAACATCTGTGCGGCATGTAAACATGAACATCATAATAATCCATGACTGGCAGGAAAAATACATAGCCTGGAGGGTGGATGAATGCTGTTACTATGTTGCAAGGCTGTGTGTTACTGCTTACTTGCGGAAATGCTGTACTGATAGGATCTGTGGATCTTCAAGCGTTTCACAAAAGCAGACATAATCTGCAGTTTTATCATTACTTCTGAAATCACATAGTGACTGCATTATGCTTAAAGAGGCCTTTTACAAAGTAATTCAGCCATCGAAACCTGTATATATTCAAAAAGTATTAACCAACCCCTCACAATGACTGCCCTAAAACCAAAAATGGATTTGGAGGGTTGTTTAGTCATTCATTTGTGTCCAACTCTCCATGACCCTATGCACCGCAGCAAGCCAGGCACATCTATCGTTATGTCTCTGGTCTTTTCCATAAGGTTAGCTTGAGCTCACAGCTTGATTGAAGTACATAAGCCCTTTGACCACAACAAGGTAAAGATCGAGAAGGGGCAATGTCACAATCTGCTTCTTCAAGGGGGATTGATATGAACCTAGTTCAAACCTATCCCAGTAGAATTATGTAGTTCTTGTTCTCTGTGGCACAAAAGATGGCTTCTGAAGAGGGCAAGGCCCAAAGATACAGGCAGAGAATGCTGGATACAGGTTACTAGTGGCCCATAGCAAGCCCACTCCCCAAGTGAGGATACAAAACACAGAAATAGTCTCACACCTTGGATATGTGAAAACTATCTATCAGCCTTTATTGAATTATGGAATCAGCATATTTATACTCTCCAATACCACACCCTTGTGTACATTTGTGTATGTGTGATGTCAGTACTTAGTCTCATCTGGCTTGCAGCCTTGATTACCATTGACATCCTTAAGAAAAAAAAATGGAATGTTTCTCTAGCTAGCTAAGGAGCAGTTATCTACTTGACTCAAGGCCTGTATTTGTACAGATGCAATGTCCTGCAGATAACTTCTTTGCAGAGCATTTTTTACCATTTCCACATATGTTCTATATAACATTTTCCCTCTTATAATATATAATAACTAGTATACATAATAACCATGTACAGGCAACATATAACACACACAATAAAAGATAATCACAATGTAACAATGTCATGCTCCCTTGGCCATATTCATAATTACCGCCAATATCAGTCCTTAATGAAATCATGACAGGCAACATGGCTTATTGCCTAAAACTCTCCACACAACTTCAAATATTTACCCAAGATTTTATAACCTCTCCACAGAAACATCTCAAGAATACCACAAATCAAACCCAAAAATTTATTAGATAAGCATGTGTAATTCAGAAAAAAATAATATCCCTTTATTTCAAGTTACGAAGAAAAATAATGGGTCGTGAACAAATTTGTTGAAAAACCATATATTAGGCCTGACAATTTCAACTTTTATGTAAGAAAGGATCTACAGTATTTACTGAGCAAATGGCTATAGCCCAGATCAGGACAAACTCACCTACAAATATAATGCAGTCATCCGCTACCCTTAGAAAGCCATCATAAACTGTTCATGGCTACATTTGGATTATAATATACATATGACTATAATATACAGATATTTGGACATGTTCTCAAAAATATATAGGTGAGATAACTTATAGTAATGTTCAAATTATATTTAAATTTGAACTTTCCTGGAAAACAGATGAAAATAAGTGGTAGTTAAATTTGTGGAAATAAATTGACATTAAGTCTCATTAAATTCTAGTTATAAATCACAACCTGAAGCAGGTAAATGCACCTTCTTCTGCTCTGTATCATATGCTAGCTCTGGGCAGGACTCGCAATCCTTCAATGTGCAAAATAATAAAAATGAATGAAGGAAATGTTCTAGTCCATGTTGGTGGCCTGATAATTATTAACTCATTGATTCCCGAGATTGATATAACACCGAAATGACACATAAAAAAAGTAATTTTTGATTGCAGATTTGTGTCTTGCAGCTTGAGACTGTTGAGCAATTAATTCTAATGTTTTTCATCAATTTCCTTATCTTTTAACGTGCAGTATTGATGCAGTATTCTCTCTAGTACCTGTAGGATTTTCTTCTACATTTGACATTTACGGGTGTGAAAATATTTGCAGACTTGAGGAATTGTAGCAATTGAATAACGATTTGCGGTCTTGAAAGATCAAAGGCTTAGATGGGTTGGGAGTACTGTCTGAGTACTGGTAAGAAATATTTTGTCCACTTTATATCCTAAGTAGATTTGAGTTTCTGCAGGTAATGCCTATTTAATAGTTTTTTTTAATTGTTTGCTTGGTACCTTGCATGTCTGCAGAATATGGTTCCAGCTGAGTAGGCAGTAATAAAGAAAGTATAACACAAAAAATAGAAGAATTTATCCTTTGAAAGTGTTGATTACAAAGAGGAACATGTAGTACAGCCTTATTAAATTGTGATTCAGTAAATTTAAAAAGGCTCTATTTAAGCACACAGCAATTTTTTTTTACAGAAGTTTTTAGTTAGTGAACTTCTATCCAAAAGCAAGGTCTTCACTAACTAAAAACTTCTGTAAATAAAATATGCTGTGTGCTTAAATATAGCCCTTTTAAATTTACCAAATTGCAATTTAATAAGGCTGTTGTGGTATGGAAGGAACAGAAGTGCATACTGTTAAAGGACCACTGCAGTTCTAGAAAAAAAGACACTTGTTTATCAATTATGTACCAAATTAACAATGTTCCCTATTCTATTGCCCAATTCGTTAATTTATACACACTTAAAACCACTCTTAAAAATGCCAAATTTGTCCATATAACTTGTTGATTTTAGCAAGGCTCACGCATTAGGTGGTCTAACTAATTAAGTTACACAAAATCGATATTCTATTCGATCCCTAGCACTAGCTCGCAAATAGGACTAAATAGGACTTGCACATGATTTATCAAGTATTTATTAGAGCTGTAGCCTAAATTAAACTCAGAATACTGTACATTTAAAGCATGGGACATCTTGGAAACACAATAAAACTGCAGAACAGTCTCAAATCCACAAATATGCAATTACAAAATAATATTTGTAAAAGTTATTTCTTACTAATTTCATTCCCAGGTCTCAAGGGGTTAATACATATCATATATCATGACACCCACATGGACTAGAACAGATGATCTAATGCATTTTATAGATTGCTTGATTGCGAGCCCGATCTGCAAATATTACTTACTGGCACAAATTAATTTGTAGCCTCTGATTGCAGATTACGTGTAACTTCCAAGTTTTACTGATATCATGATGATGGTCTCATTTACTATTGGCTGTGTCTAAGAAGTAAATTACGGGCTTGCTTAAATATTGTCAGATCATATAATTATTCCCCTGAAATCCTACTGAAAAAGGTTGGGATAACGAGTTTAGGCTTAAGGAGGTATTTTTGAGTCAATAGAATACATCTAAACATTTAGAGAAAAAAACATTCGCAGAAAAATTTCCGAGATCAAGGCATTTGCAGGCTTCTAATAGAATAGGGCCCAAATGTTAGCAGCTGTATATAAAACATACACACTTATGCAAAACTCTTTTTACTTGATGGCAGTTACACTTACCTGAACAGATGAGCACGGATGACTGGAAGGGGGCAGTTACATGGGTGCATACTTTGAAACGCCACTGGAAACGAGTATTTGTGGACTGAAACACTAATATTTGGACAACTTCAAATCTACCACCCTATGCTATGTCTTGTGTGTATCACAGATATGCTTTTCCATATTGTAGCTTTGTTATATATACAATAGAGTTTTTTTTATATATACAGCAGGCACCTGACTTTGAGTTTATTTGACTTTCAAAGTAGCATCATACATATTCCATGTATAACCACTGCTTGCAAACACACAAATAAAACATATATTTAGCGTAGAAATGTTGGTTAGTCACTGAAATAATTACAGTTTATGTTTCACATCTGGAGATTTAATGACTAACCAGCTGTATGTCTCGGGCAGGCGTGGCAGACTGCTTTTTCTCCACAGCTGGTTTTCTTTCGGAGTCATTGAGTTTGGAATAATGGACACTCTGAGTTATTGGACTTTAGAGTAATTGTGCTCTGAACTGCCTCGCAATAAAGTGGGCTTTTTAACAGCACAGATCAGTAGTTTACTGTGGAAAAATAAATAAGAGAAAACAAATTACATACGCTTCGCTAATCCATAAGAAATCCCTTCTGGATGTATTTAAAGCCCAGTGACGATCAGATGTCTGCAAGTGAGGATGTTTGGAGATGTAGAATTAGAGTGCTATTCCTTTGAGAACACTTTGGAAGGAAGTGTAGAGGTGTAAATATGTTGTAATGTACTCTGAAATATGAGTAAAACCTTTGACGAAGGCCAATAATTTAAAGGTATATAAAAGTTTTCAGGATTATGAATCCATCTGATAGAGGAGAATACGTAGTGTATGAAAATATAGTTTGCATGAAAAAAAAAAATCTCAAAATAAACTTACCCTAGAGTTTGCAAATTTCTGGCAGTCAATTTTAAGAAGAATTGTCACTGAAAACCCTAGCTAAATTAGCATAAAATTCATAATTTGTTTTGGCCAGTCAGAGGCAGCTACAACTTTGTTGCAATGTCTGAGGATCAGTCTCTGCAGCAATGCATCATTGGATGTGTATTATTTGTTCATACTGCAAGGAAGCAGCTGCTTTGGATGGCTGCACTGTGCTGCTGTAGGCTTGAAGGTTACTATTGGCTTAAAATGCAGTGTTTCTATTGGTAGGTACCAGGTGCCTATGTAAGCACCTCTGGGGGTGTGGAAACCATTTTTTTAATAAATATGTGTATAGAATGATTCAATGTAATGTGTGTTTCTGATATAAGCAGCATGTGTTAGATTGGAACAGGGAAACTTCCATATACCTTTAATATTTTATTTACAGAACAACAAACATGTTTAAATACTGTAGATGCAGTGAGTATGACAGTAAATGTTTGAGTGCCAAATGTATAATATAAAGGTTTTTTTTAACACTGTAATGCTGCTCATGTCAGGTGACAGTGTAGTGCAGGGTTAGGCATCATCAATCCTGGTGTGCTGAATAGGTTCCTGGATTTCAGTATTTCCCTGCTTTACATCGGTTAAATAATTACAGCCTCTGGCATTCTGGTTGACTCACGAGATCCAGAGCTGTCTACTCCTATTGGAGTGTGGCTTACAATTAAGGAGATAAATAGGTTTTCACATACTTTTGGAAAAGAGGAAAATAATTGAACAGAGCAGGTTAAAGAGTTAAATTTTAAAAAAATATGCAGCAAGGGAAGGTCCTGGGTAAATATATACATCAAAACATATTCTTACTGATACATAAGCAAGTTGTCCGGTATGAATATGTGTCAATACTTGAGTATACATCTTGTTAGGTCTTAATAATTTAGGGCCCTATTCAATTCCCTCTCCAGTAAAGTTACACCACTAAAAACTGTCCAGTAACATTCAACTGGCCCTTTTTTTCATGTGAGCTACTAATAATGCTCTAGAACAACCATACTCTTAATATTACAAGTTGTTTTTTCATTGATTTTAACTCAAAGGCTATTCAATTTGTAACTTGCAAAATGACTTATGACTTGCGACTTGTAATGTTACCAGATTGCAGAAGAAATATTTATGTGCACTGAAGAGCAGCCGCAAATGTTTTAAAAGCCTTGCTGAGACCTGTCAAAAGCAGTTAAAGAGGCATTACAGGACTAAAAAAAGCATGACAAAGAATGTAATTGCATTGTAAATGAATACATAACATTCCCACAGACACAAATGTGAGATTTAAAAATATTTTTTTTTAATTAGTGCTTGAGTCAGTATATGGGGGAATATCAACTATTGGCAATAATACACCTCCACATAACATATACATTTTCAGGGTAACATAGAACCCAGTACTCAACAGGTTAATACATATCAGGAAACCCCCAGTAATCTTTATGACCTATGAGTTCTTAGTGCATCTTACACAGATCTTTTCAGGATTTTTCATTTAAAAAAAATTGCTACATCTCATAAGCAGACATGTCTAATATGTATATTTGATACAAAGCTCAAAAACAGGGCCTTCCATCCTTTGTAAGGTGTTAATTTTGTTTTTGCTATGTACTTAACCCCACTATGGAATATGTTGGTGCGTTACAAATAAAGATAATAATAATAATAATGTTGGCAAATTCACTAATCATGGATATTAGTTTGAATATATTACATACCATTGTATAGTAAGGTCATAGCCATTCTTTGGTCATGGATCGGATTTTGATTGAATTAAAGATCATAGTGAGAATATCTGTGTTTTAATGAGAAATTATATTGTGATTATGTTACATATAGTTAAAAAGTACAAAAATAATTCACAAAAAAAAGGAAAGGAGGATTTGCCAGTGTAAATCATTTTCTACATTTTTACAAACTACATGCAAAATCCAACCACTCTCACGTCATTCCAGTGATTACATATTAGCATAAACTATGCCTATCTCCATATTTTATCTCCAGTATAACTCCCATTAGCCAAAAGAATTTTCTAGAAAGCACACGTCTTTAGTGCTTTGTTTTATTGCATTGTTCATGATCAAAGATTGTATAAAGACTGCAATAAATCTGCCCACAAGAGAATGGAAGGAATACGAAGGGCTTATTGTTGCATAGATATCTGAGTGGGAAATATCTCTGGCATCTTGATAATTGCAGAAAAAAAACCTTGTGCCCAGCTCCACTGATCTAGTGTTATTGCCACACATTTTGTGGTCAGTATAAATGCATGTGTTGAGTGCCCACCCACATAATGAAAGGGTACTTGTATCAATCATCGAGCCTTGTACATTCCTTTTGAAATCTGAAACACAAAGTAAAGAGTTATCAGGGAACCATCTACAGTGAACAGGGTTATGTTTTCTGTGTGTTTTACAGCTATAACATATTTCATTATTTTCGAGAGATGTTTTAATTTGAAGATTCATGCAAGAAAATGTCACGTAGTTCAGGATAAAATAATATTTAATAATATTTTTGTTCATTTTTTGGGTCACATATACGGTTTGGGTATTTAATAAGTGCTGGGAAGCAGGGAGTTGAACAACTGTAATCTGGAGCAGGATGGAGGTGAGCGCTCCCTGGAATTAAGGATGGACTGATCTACTTTATGAGTTGTCTTGAATGTTAACTTAAATTGCAATAAATTCTTCAAGGAAAGACAGACATTGTGGTTTTGTCTTCTACCATTGTTAGTTGTACTCTAATAATTATTACATTATATTAAAATAAAATAATATTCTTGTTAGCGTTGCCCTAGCACATTAGTGGTTTCATGTAAATAGGGTTTTCTTTAAGTTAGGCTCCTGGTTGGTAGGAGATGATTGGACGTATGCACTGACATAGGCCCCTGTTTAATTGGCAAAATCGCAATTACCGGAGCCTGTAAATGTCACTGATATTTAATTGGCTTTTTTTAGCTACCCGCAATGGAAACAGGATCAAAATCGCTGCGGTTCTCAAAAACATAATTCCGTCCTATCTCCTTCTTTGATGTTTCAAGGCCGCAATTGTTACCAGTGCTAAAAACGCGAAATCAATATTCAATTGCAACAATTCAACAAGCCAGCAATTGCCTTCAAACCCGTAAATGGCAAATGTATCAAAAAATCCTAAGAGTACTAGATAGGACTCGTAAGTGGGTTAAACACCTGTTTGTAAAACTGCAAAAGCAAATAAAAACACACTACTGTGCTTTAAGATTAGAACATTATAATTAATTGCACAACAGTCTCAAGCTCGCAAATCTTCAATAACAAATTATTTTGTTTATGTTTTATTTCTGTGTTATATTGATCCCAGGAATCAAGGAGTTTATACATATCAGGCCACCTACATGGACTAGAACAGTCGGTTTATTCATTTTTATTGATATGTACATTTCTGTATTGCGAGTCTGATTGTAGTTTAAACTCCATGTTTTACTGATGTCATGATGACGGTTTCATTTACTATTGGCTCGGTCTAAATTGTCACTTACGGGCTTGCTTAATTGATTATGATCATGCCCTGAAATGCTATGTCCGGGCTCATGGTTTGTGTATATGGGCTGTGAGCATGTAATTACTGGCTTGAGTCAATTAAATACATCTGTAACTGTGACACATTTCTAACCCGCACACATACAGACTGTATGAAGGTAATTACGGACTTAAATGGAAGCCATAGTTACCATATTTCTTAGACTGTGAACGGGGAAACACAATCTCAAAGTTGACTGGAATGATTTCCTTGTTAACAAGCATGGAGCAGGTGATCTCTGGTATGATAAGCTCAGCTTCTCCTCCATAATAGGAAAGTAGAAAGCAAACTATTCTGCTTTGAGTCCCAAGACCAGAGGCCTTTCCTTTTTTTTTTTTTTTTTAAATGAATGTGAAAATCCTACAAACTAAATGAAAGTAGAGTGGAAGCATGCTGGTATAAGTTATTAGTGTTGTGCGGCACCGGCACTCACCGCACTGCTTATCACTGTCATCATAATTCACTACATGCTTGAAGGAGCTGGAGATCAAAGAGAACCCACTAAAACACCAAGGCAGCTGCACAAGTCTTAGGTTTATATCAGTCACTTTAATGAGGAATAAAAAGCTGCATGTGGGATGGGGTGGGAGCAGCATACTGTGAAATGGAATTGGATAAAAGTTTAGGGGAGGCTTTATCATTTTGTCCAATATTAAGGCAGGTGGACTGAGAGGTACAATGTTTTATGGAGGAATGCAATTCACTTATGTATATACAGAGCTACCCATAAGATATTGCCGTAAAATAAAGGAATACAAATAAATCTGTGTATTATTATAAGATTTTACCTCTCACAATAAATATATGAACATTATTATACAACTGTATGAAGGACTTCTGGTTTGATTTAATTGAACATTTCAGGTCTTGCTTTGTAAAGAATGCACTTTAGGAGCAAAGAAAGTAAAATATCAGTTGTAATCAGAAAAACATTTGATATACGTGTAATTTGGGGATAACATCGGGGGATACAATTCAGTGGTGCTATGGTGAAGCCACAGTGCTCAAGAAAACTTACCAGAGTCATCATGCACTGGGTGGCACAGAGTATCCTCAGAAACTACATTTGTAGACGTGGTTAGTCCATCTTCACAATTTTGCTTGATGTGAGCCTTTGTCAGCTTCTTGACAGGACCTTGACAAGTTATTTTCTTAAGGATGGAGACTCGGGTATGTCTTGAAAATAAGCTTTGTGGTGTCAGAGTGGATAGAGTGATGGCCATCTTTATTGCAAACTGTCCTCAGAAACTAACAACAAGTCAATGTTTGTGATTATTTCATCTTAAAAGGACACACAAATTCTAACTCTATGGGAGGATGCTTTTTAAATAACATTTTATTGATAAATTGCTTGTTATTGCTATTGTTTTATAATATACCATACTTGTGTAATATAAAACTATAGGTAAAAACAAGTAATGACGTCAGTAAAACATGAAGGTTACAAGTCAATCAATTAGCGTTTAGAAGTCCGATATGCGAATCCGGCATTGTAAAAAATAATAGAAATGAAAGAAGAAAATGTTATAGTCCATGTGGGTGGCCTCATATGTATTAACTCCTTGATTCTCAAGATTGTTATAACACAGAAATGAAACATAAAAAAAATTCTAATCTCTTACATCGCTTCCCCCGTCTTTTAAAGTACAGTATTGTGTTTTTATTTGCATTTACAGTGCTATGAACAGGTGTTTAACCCCCTTGCGAGTCCTATCTGGTACTCATAGGATTTTCATCTACATTTGCCAGGTGTGAAAACATTTGCGGGCTTGAGGCATTGTAGCAATTGAATAGAGATTTGCGATTGTAACATTTACGGGCCTGAAAGATCAAAGACTTAGCTGGGTTGGAGTTACGATTTTAACAACAATTTTCACCCTGTAACGCACAAATCATTTGCGGGCAGCTAAAAGACACCAATTGAACAGCAAATTAGTTTAAGGGCTCCAGTAACTAACAGTTGCTCAGTTGAGAAGGGGTCAAGGTGTCCAACATACATTGAAAGGGGATGGGTTTATTTTTATTGTTTTCAGTGTAAAATCAAAAAGATTTCAAATGACTGAGTGTAGGCAGAAGTAAGTTTCATTTTCATATGGCTATACATATGACTATACAATACAGCCATAACTTCATGGGTAAATGTAAATTACTGACAGAAATCATCCATTCGAATGAGATATCAGACTGTACTTGGTACAGTTTTAAACCATATGGTTTATCATAACCTTACAATAAAATAAAATGTTTACTTTTAGTAAAATATTTACAGTGTTCATAATGTGTGTGCAAATTAGCATAGCCCATTGGTAAACTCAATGGTGCAACGGAAAAACACCTTCCATAGGAATAAGATATGTAAAATACTGTTAATTATAACTTTCGTATTAACATTTTCTGTTAATACAATTCTAACTCTACAGTTGAGGTCACACGTGAAAGAGTAGTTTTGGCAGATCGCACGTGAAGATATAATTGTGTTATGAAGTATGTAATCTGCTGTGCATGATATATCATCAGGTCTTTATATCAATGTGATGACAGGATATTGGGCTGATTGTGCAGAATCACAAATCAGTGGTGAGTGCTTATTTAGTTAGTTTAAATGAACACAAAACTAATTTAACATACCACAAACCAAAGATATTTTTGAGGCAACTGTAGTCCAAAACTTTCTGTCTTGCATTTAAAAAATGGTGCTTTCTTAACCTAGTAAATGCAGAAGTTACCGATAAAGAAATTAACGAAACCATTAACAATCTTAAATTGCTCAAATGTTTATTATAAAACGTTTTCCAAAATTCTTATTCCATAGTTGACTAGACTATTTAACACTATACTGCAAGGCAAAATAATGCCTCCAGAACTAAATCAAGCAAATTTAATATTTTTTCCTAAAACAGGACGAGATCCACTCAATGTTAAAATTTTTCGCAGAATATCTCTATTTAATGGAGATATAAAACTACTAGCGAAAATAATGTCAATAAGGCTGGCCAAATTTCTCCCTAGACTGATCCATAAGGATCAAGTCGGCTTTATACCATTTAGACAAGTGGAAGTCAATATCCGGAGAATACTAAATATATTCCATCTAGCTAAATCTTTTAATACCCCACTATGCACTCTAGCCCTCGATTTAGAAAAAGCCTTTGATTCCATTGAGTGGCCCTATCTACATGCGGTTTTAAATAAATTATGAATCAAGGGAAATGTCACTAATCTTATTATGACATATTATCCAATAGCATACCTCAAATTACCAGGCGAATCTACTGATCACATTCAAATTCAAGCTATTAGCTATAGAACCCTTAGCCCAAACTATCCGGACCGAATCTGAAATACAAGGTTTTACAACAGGCCTATATCAATTCAAATGTTGTCTGTTCGCCGATGACTGTAAACTCCATTTCAGCCTAATGCATACCCTTGAAACCTTTCGTCTGATTTCTGGCCCTAAGGTGAACCTTGAAAAAACAGAGGTAATAGAAGCTGAAATCCCATCCGTATAATAGACCAAATTAAGGAAAAATATACATTCTCGTGGCCGAATTCCCACCTTAAATACCTTGGCCTAAATATAACCCCGGAATTGTCCGATCTATATAAAGCCAACTACACACCCCTCTTGAAAGAACTGTCCACAGACCTCTCTAAATGGAATACATTTCAGATCTCTTGGACAGGAAGAATAAACGCCATTAAAATTAACATATTATCTGGAATCTTATATTATTTCAGATCATTACCCATTTCAATTAATGTATCGGATATAGAGAAACTTCAAAGACAATTCTTACCATAGGCTCTAGAATTACCAACCCAGTGATTAAGTTATCCTCAAAAAACTGGGCACAGGCCAACTCGAGAACTCAACTAAAAAACTAAATTTCACCTCTAACCCACACTCTCACTTCACCACAAATACTTAAAAATATGGGAGAAGAATCCAAAGCATGGTGGCATATTAATAAACCAGATAGACTAGAAGCTTGGCTCCAAGATGAACAACTACTCTCAATAGACCAATTTAAAACCAAATTTAAATTGCCCCCAAAAGAGTTCTTTAACTTTAACAAAATCAGACATCATATGACCTCTGTGATCTCTATGATCCGGACTTGCGGAATGCCTCAATCCTCCTGGCTATCTCGTATTTGCAATAAAGCCCCATTAACCAAAGGAATCATGGGGATCCTTTATGCAATTCTAAATCATCCTCTGACTAACCAAAAACCAAAATGTATTAGACAATGGGAATTAGATCTAGGAGTCACATAGGACTACCAAAAGTGGGGAAAAGATATGTTCAAACTTAACTAAAGGATCAATTTACTTTAGCTATTTAGAAACAGCAACTAAAGTCCTACATAGAGCATATATTACCCCAGACAAACTGCATAAACTCAACCCACAAATCTCCTTTGAATGCTTCAGAAACTACAAAGAAAAAAGGTACCTTCCACCATATTTGGTGGGATAGCCGATTAGCTCAAAACATGTGATCTAATATCACCAAAGTAGCATCTGAAACCCTAAACACCACAATGAAGCCCTCAATAGACTTAGGTTACCTAACTACATCACTAAAAATCAAAATAAATGGCTACAGTTTTTAATGCTGGCAGCCAAAAATCACCTGGCCAAAAAATGGAAATCATCTGAATTAATAAAACAAGACATAATTAAATAATATGATTTACAAAAGATTGACCCACACCCTTAACAACACATACCCAACCTTTCTAGAAATCTGGGCAAACTGGATAAAATTCAACCTATGCAATCTCTATAACTTAAAAATGAACTAATAGCTCACCTCTCACATAAACATCTTCCAAAAACTAGCATACCTTGGGCTTCGGTGTAGACCTCAAACTTTATAACAACCTTTCGACTACAATTCTAACAACAGGTAAAAATCATTGAATAACTCAGAGGATAAGTGTCTTTGCTAATGTTTATGTTTATTTGGATTTTGTTGAAAAAGGAAAATGGATTTGGAGAGAAGCAGGAGTGTGGAGTGGTAGATGTATGTGGTCCTCAGCTGAAGTAGGTTTGGGCCCAAATAAAACAGGAGTGTGGACTGTGAGATGTGCCTGGGTCCTAGGTCATTCATTTGCAGAAGGAGAGATAGCTTGTGATGGTAGGAGGTGGAGTGGGTAGGTAGAGGGTGTGGTGAGGTGGATAGGAAAACAAGCAGAGGAAGTATGGGTTTTGTTTAGGTCAGCAGATGGTAAATCTAATACATTTAACAGACAACTGCAGAAAACATAGATTAAACTAATGTTACAGTGTAGGTTTAGCAGTGAAAGCATTGTAGGAGAAGAGAGTCATCACAGCTTGAATACGCCTGGGTTCAGGTAGAATCAGCAGTACTCACTTTTGTTGCCAACGGTTTAGACATTAATGGCTGTGTGTTGAGTTATTTTGAAGGGACAGCAAATTTACACTGTTATACAGGCTGTACACTTACTACTTTACATTGTAGCAGAGTGTCATTTCTTCAGTGTTGTCACATGAAAGGATATAATAAAATATTTACAAAAATGTGAGGGGTGTACTCACTTTTGTGAGATACTGTATATATGTGTGTATATGTATATATACATATATACAATTTGCGCTGCGGAATATGTTGGAGCGTTATAAATAAAGCATAATAATAATAATATATGCATGCACTCTCGAGATTTCTGGGCTACAGTGACCCTTTCACATAGTTTTGGTGTTTTGCACAAGCCTCATAGATAATAGTAGAGCTTCCTGTCTGCAGTCATTCACGATGATTGTGATCAGTCATTTAGTCTATCACCTCTAAATCACTTCCACAGATTAGAGATCAGAATGTGCCACTGGTCCAGCACCAAATGGATTCCTTATCTCTCACAGTATTTCTGTAACCTCTTTGCTGTCGGATGCGCCTGCAGGGCTGTAGTTACACAGTAGCATAAAACCTTGGTAAATGTATTTACATACAATATTCCTGTTTATACTGTTGCATTTCTAGGATTCCACAATATTAGGGCCAAGAATGTATTGCTTCAAACTACAAATTGAGATTAAGGTTAAGCTGTCAAGAAGGTAATATTGCCTGGGAGAACAGTAGGTTCACAAGGAATTTAGATAACAGTTTATAATCTCTGTCTTGCTTCTTTGAAGCCTCTTCTGAAGTTTTTTTATGCACAAAACACTTATGTATTGTTAAGATGGAAGGAGACCAATGTTTGACTTGATTTGCATTTGTTTGTTGTTCATTTGCTGGTTTAACTATTTAAAGGACCACTGCAGTACAAGTAAAAATACACTTGTTTGTTATGTACATACCAAACTAACAATATTAGCAGCTATTTAAGCCATGGGTATAACCTATTTTGGGGGAAAATATGAATTTTTTAAGACTTTGTTTAAAAGTACAGGAATCCTTTCTGTGTTTGTTACATTACTTCCTGAGATCGGTTGTGTGTTTCAGCTATCAGTGAATTATCAGGGTATTGGACTATATTTGTTGTTGTTTAGTCATTCAGTCACTTCTGACCCTATGGACCGCAGCACGCCAGGTCCATCTCTCAGTCACTGCCCTCTAAACTCCATCAAATTCATGTTCATTACTTTAGTGACCTCATCTATCCATCTCCATCGTCCAATTCTTCTTGTTTGTTCAATCCTTCCCAGAATCTTCTCTAGGGAATCTTGCCATCTCGTGATATGGACAAAATATTGGAGCTTCAGCCTCATGATCATACCTTCTAGTAAACAGTTTGTCTTGAATTCCTGTAGTACTGATTTATTGGATCTTCCTGCAGTACAGGGGACTCTAAGTAGTTTTCGCCAACACCTCAATTCATAGTTGTCAATTCTACAGCACTCAGACTTCTTTATGGTCCAGCTCTCACATGCATCTTTTACTACTGGGAATACCATAGTTCTAACTATGCTGACTTTTGTTGTTTACTTTTTAAAAAACTAGCTTGTCCAAGCTTGCCATCACTTTCCTCCCCGGAAGCAAACGTCTTTTAATTTCATGACTACAGTCACGATCTGCAGAGATCTTGGTTTCCAGGAAAATAAAATCTGCCACTGCCTACACTTCTTCCAAATCTATTTGCCAGGAAGTGAGATTGTTGTTTGCCATGATCTTCATCTTTTTAACATTGAGCAGCAGGCCAGCTTTTGCACTCTCTTTTTTTACCTTCATCAAGTTTAGTTCCTCCTCACTTTCAGCCATCAGAGTAGTATCATCAGTGTATCTGAGGTTGTTGATATTTCTTCCAGCAATATTGACTCCGGCTTTGGATTTATCCAGACCAGCTTTATGTATTCTGAATATAAGTTGAATTAATAAGGTGACAATATACAACCTTGTCGCACAACTTTTCTCGATCTTGAACCATTTTGTTGTCCCATGCTCAGTTCTGACTGTGGCTTCTTGGTCCACATACAGATTCTTAAGGAGGAGGATGAGATGATCTGGTTCTCCCATCTTTTTAAGGATATGCCACATTTTGCTGTGATCCACAGTCAAAAGCTTTAGAATAGTCTATGAATGTTTTTTTTAAACTCTCTTGCTTTCTCTATTATCCACCGGACTTTGGCAATTTGATCTCTTGTACCTTTTTCTCTGCAGAACCCGGCTTGCACATCTGGTAGTTCCTGGTTCATATATTGTTAGAGCTGAGCTTGCAGGATCTTAAGCATTACCTTGCTGGCATGTGAAATGAGTGCAATTGTTTGATAATTGGAGCACTCTTTAGCACTGCCTTTTTTGGGGGATTGGGATGTAGACTGACCTTTTCCAGTCTATTGGCCATTGTTGGGTTTTCCAAATGTGTTGGCATAAGGCAAGTAACACTTTCACAGGATCACCTTGTAGAATTTTGAATAGTAGATTTGAATAGTAGATTCTATCAACTTCTGCAACCTTATTATTTCCAAGACATCCTAGGGCCCATCTCACTTCACTCCAAGATGTCTGGCTCCAGCTCATTGGACAAATTGTTGCAGTCATCACTGCTGTTAAGATCCTTCATGTATAGATCTTCAGTGTATTCCTGCCACCTCTTCTTTATCTGATCTTCTTCTGTTAAGTCCCTAACATTTTGTTCCTTTATCACACCCACTTTGGCTTGAAAGGTGCCTTTGAGATCCCCAATTTTCTTGAAGAGATCTCTTGATTTTCCCATTCTGCTATCTTCTTCTGCCTCTTTACATTGTTCACTGCAGTATACAGAGATCCATTTTTTATTGGTCAAGCATTTATAGTTAGATTGACAAGGTTTTGAGAGATATACCCCTATTTATCAAGTAAGAAGCAATATTGAATAAGGTAGAAAATAAACAGTGAGCAGTGCTTTTTTCTTACCTTATTCAGTATTGCTTCTGATTTGACAAAGAGAGGTATAACTCTTGAAAGCTTCCCACTCTAACTATAAATGTTTTAAATTAAAAAGGTATTACTTTTTACTGTAATAGTCTGATTATTCATCAAGTATACTGGATATTCACAGCTACCTTACTCTTGATAGCTATCAGTAAAGAGGTAGAGAGGAGGGAACAGAGAGCCATTATAAAGATAATTGGATAATACTGAAATAGACCCATTCCCTCACACGGGTCTAGAAGCAGACCAGTTGCATCAATCACTGCAGTAATATCTCTCCTCTAACACACACAACTTTCATCAATGTATCATAGATCTCTCCAGGGTCCTGCAGAGGCAACAACATATATATTTTTTATAATTAGGAACTAGCAGCCCCATTAAATTCCCTCTACGTGGTAAATCGTATCTCGTAACGTAGCCCGTAAGACTTAATGCTATTAAATTAGCATAAAAAGCATTAGCATTAAAGCAACCCGCATATGACTTGCAGGTTAAGACGCAGCAAGGCTGAAAAAAGCCCATGGGACGTGGAATGTGGAACTTCGCGGCCGCAAATCCTTTGTTCTGTCAAGCCCGTAAATTGGAACAAAATCACTGTCGTTAAACCCCGTAACTCGCAAATGGATCCAAGAAGCCATTGAGTGCTAGATAGGACCCGCACAGGGGGTAAAGTCCTATCCGTAGCACTGTAAATGCACATTTACACACACTACTGTACTTATATTAACAGAAAAAGTTAAGTTAGGTCTTTGGATCATTAGCACAAAATTCTCAAGCTCTCAAATCAGCCCAGAAAAATACTTTATTTCATGTTTAATTTTTCTGTTATATCGATCCCGGCAATCAATGTGTTCATACATATACTGTAACTCGCATGTAATAGAATATCATATTTACGGCTTTATCAATATTGCAGAATATCTGGAATGTGGGTCCGATCGTAACTCGTAGTTGAAACCCGTAAGACTTTGAAATCCTTCCTCCATTTTTCAGCAACAATCTTGGTTGCCATTTGCTCCGTCTAAACTCGTAACTACGAGTTAGACTATTTGATCACATTCACAGCCGCACATGCAACAAGCAAAAAATGGCGTACGGGTTTGCCTCTCAAGCCCGTAACTCACAGCATGTTCTAATTTAATTGCACCGTAAATGCACAACTCTTCAAGCTCACAGCCGTTGCCGGTCTGATGTTGCACATACGAGCTTCCAATTTAATGTGGCTGTAGATGTCTGAATTTTTACTGCTCAATCATGTGCTAGGGTCAGACCAAAGTTTTTAGGTTTTTTTGTGCGTTGGTCCTTTAACATCGCTGTCTCTCATGTAGACATTAAAACAGGTAATGTAGCATCTTTAAGGAAGGAAAAAAAACAATTCCTTATACATTTTTTGCACCATGTTAACGTGTCATGTCAGACATTCTACTGGTGTGACATCACTACATGATTAACTAACAGAACCCAACTAAATGTATTTTGTGTTGGTTTCTATCATAGTAGGGTCATTTAATAGTAACAGCGATGATACTCTTTTAATTTAATTATAAAGTTTATATTGGCCAAGGGGCCTCATTGAAATGTGATTCGGCCAATTGAATAGGGCTCTATATAACCACATAATATATTTTTTTTACAGAAGTTTTTAGTTAGTGAAGACCTTGCTTTTGGATAGAAGTTCACTAACTAAAAACTTCTGTAAAAAAATATACTCTGTGCTTATATAGAGCCCTATTCAATTGGCCAAATCGCATTTAAATGAGGCCCCAAGTTAGGCCAGTGCTAAATGAAAGCATTGCAGTATATAGTGATACATTTTATTGGCCTTTCAATTTAAAGTGAAATGTTTTTAAGTCCTCTCTTTTTCGGGTCAGTTGTAATGATACACAAACTGTAAATTATACCTAAATGCACTAAGGGGTTAAAAAGAAACAAAAAAATCGGATGTTAAGTTGGTAGTCGGTGTGGGAGGGAAGAGAACAAGGTAGGGGGCAGGTTATAAATATATAAGAAATGTGTAGGGAGTAGGGAGGGCAGACAGGAATAAAACAGAAAATGTAGATATATCATCCCATAAACCTGTAATACTCCTGACCCTTTTTCTATACCCACTTTAACCTGGAATACATACAATGATAAAATCAAGATACCATTACTTCCTTATAGAGAAAGAGCATGGGTCATCCATACTATTCCAAGTTCATCTGCTGCCACCCTGTGGATAAATTTGTGAATGCAGACTCGGGGCTGTGAATGAAAAAGTATAATGGGACAGATTCCTCTAATGCAGGGGTAGGCAAGTCCGGTCCTGGAAAGCCCCACTCAGGCCTGTATTTGATGATATCCTTTCTGTGCACAGATGAGTCAATCAGGATGACTGAAGAAGCGATTCACTCACCTGTATGCAGCAGGAATATCCTCAAATCCTGGCCTATGTGAGTCTCTCCAGGACCGGACTTGCCCACCCCTTGAGATTACCTGCATTTTAACATCAGTGATTTCTTGTAAACTGTTCTTGTATTTATTTTGCCAGTTTTCCCAATTCTTGTCATCTTGAGCCGATATAAACATTAGTACTTCTAGGTAGATTACTGTGCAGGTGATGCTACTATTGGAGCCATTTGACTATAAGACGATAAAAAAGTGGGGGAAAAAAGAGAGAATTAGACATTTTTAGAAATGAATAGCCACATTAAATTCCGAGCCCGTAAGTGCAACGTGAGACCTGCAACGGCTGCGAGCTTGAAATTTGCTGAGTTACAGAGCTATTAAATTAGAGCAGGGCATGAGTTACAGGACGGAGATGCAAACCCGTAAACCATTTGTCGAACGTTGGAAAAATTTCCAAGTCGAATTCTCACGCCCCGTAGGGTTTTCTCGCTCCTACCCTGCAAGTCGTCAGCGCGTACCTTTAAGAAACCAATTTAAAAGCCGTAAGTCTTGCGGGGTATGTTAGGAGCTGTGGTTTTCAACGTAGAGGAAATTTATTGTGGCTATACGATCTAGAGCAGGGGTCACCAAACTTGGTCCTGGAGGGCCGACCCAGGCCTGGATTTGTGGATATCCTTGCTGCAAACAGGTGAGTCAATCAGGATGGCTGAAGAAACAAGATTCTCACCTGTTTGCAGCAAGGATATCCACAAATCCAGGCCTGGTGCAGCCCTCCAGGACCGAGTTTGGTGACCCCTGATCTAGAGGCTTCTCCATAGTGCATATTTGTTGTTCTTTTAAAGGCACCTTTTTTTGTTTATGCAAATTACCCTTAGGGTTTAGTCTCCCTAAGGGTAATAGGGGACTCCAGACGTGGACACCTTGCTCACTGTGCCTGAGGGAGTCCAGCACCACCTCACTGACGAGGCCCATAAAGGCCGAAACGCGTCTTGAGGTTGCTGTCAGGGTAGAATTGCCTGGTATTTCGGGGCTGGGTCACTCTTTTGAGTGGGACCAGACTGATATACTACAGGATATTTCTCCCTGTGAAGGGCACAAGTGAGCTAAAAGAGGTTGCTCTCATAGTGGCGTATCATGGCTATAGAACAAACCTATTAAGGTTGGTTCGTTCTCTGATGAGCACCTCTGACTTTGTTGTTCTGTATATGCAAATTACCTTTCGGGTTTAGTCTCCCTAATGGTAATAGGGGAATCCAGACGTGGACCCCTTGCTCACTGTGCCTTAGGGAGTTCAGCAGCACCTCACTGACGAGGCCCATAAAGGCCGAAACGCGGGGTTTGCTGTTTCTCCTGTTCAGGGTAGAATTGCCTGGTATTTCGGGGCTGGGTCACTCTTTAGAGTGACACCAGACTGATATACTACAGGATATTTCTCCCTGTGAAGGGCACAAGTGAGCTAAAAGCGGTTGCTCTCAGAGTGGGTTATCATGGCCACAGAACTAACCTATTAAGGTTGGTTTGTTCTCTGATGAGCGCCTCTGACTTACCTTTTTTTCTTTTAGTAGTTGTATGAAATGTTCCTCTTATTCCACTATGTATGATTGATATGTGTGTTTTACATTTCCAAAGGCCTGATTGGTGTATATCTTTAATGACTGGTTAAAAGGCGTGGTCTTTTGTTTGGCCTATGCTTTAATAAAGTGCCTCAGTTTGTCATCTCACATAATACCAGAGTTACGGAATAAGCTTACATGAAATGATAATTTTTTTTTGGCATTGCATCTTTTTCAGAAAGAGATGACCTCACGAATGTGTCAGTGAATACGATGCTTTGGGACAACAAAGCCAACACCAGCTTCTTCCTTCATGTGTATGATTGACCCTCTGCAGAAATGACTGTGCACCAGTGTCCACCTGGACCACCACAATGCAGACCCTTCCAGGGACCCACACAAAGTGCCCATTACAATGCTGCTAGCACATTTCTGTGGAGGATGTGAATGACACCCAACTATTTTATGGACGTTTTATTACATAAAATCAAAATTGAGGAAGAATATTATGCCCAATAATCTGCTGCAATACATCACTGGAATTCAGGTTTTTTGGCCCCAAAATATTTGTAATATTTTTATAATGAATTTTTCTTAAGAATTTTCTAACATTGATTTTAATTGTTACTCTTTAATATATTTTCCTGTAAATGTGTCTAATTTGTGGTGTTGGGTGAAGAAGATGTGGGCTAACAATATTGTGATATTTCTCAATGCAAAGTCTACAAAACAGTCCTAATCTTTATTTTTCTTTTTTTATCTGAACAAAGGGTGATATTAGGTGCCATCTTCAGTGACCACTAGTTGCCAAGTTGGCATTCATGAATAATGGGATACTACCATATACCAGTATAAGAACATGTGCGAATATAGTGTGTGTAATAAAATACAGATTATCTTTTACTACCATAATATATATTAATATGCATCAAAGTTTAAAGTTACTGTTATATCCTGTAAAATGTCAAACAAACTAGTAGCAGATATATTTGCTTTTGAAAGTTCAGATTTGGGATCTTTCCTGTTGGTCGGCCACTGGGTGACACGAAAGAGATTTGAGTCAATTTCTGACCCTAACCCTTAGCATTAAACCTTAACCAGAACACCTAACGCTAGGAAATACTTGAAAATTCATTAAAATATTGGCCGCACCACCTAGTGGCCGCTCGCCCATACCGTTGGCAGCCAACCAACAAGAAAGGTCCCAGATTTTACCCACTAACAGCACCCCAAGTACAAATGTGTAGGCTCTGCCTATGTAACTAAGATCATTATTTATCAGCTCTGCTTCTCTCATGTCTTTAGAAGTACTGATTTTCTCTCCAAGCTAGTAGGTTTTTTGTTTTGTTTTTTTTATTCAAAAAGCTATACTACTGTTTTATAAATCATACAATATCTGTACATGGGGTTACGGTGTCAATGTCATTTCACTACTACTGTGTACTAATATAATTTTCATGTAAATGTACATTTGTGTCTACTTTAATACATTTTTTCTGTTGCTCCCCAGCTATGTACTGTCCACCAGTGAAGTGTTCCTGTTGTAGTATACAGGAATTATGTTCTGGAAACCATAGTATTGTATATTGTCTCCCTTTTAAAAAATAAGAGATTGTTGCTTAAATGACCACTTTAGTGGTCTTAGATATGGTTCTCTAAATAATAAGTAGGGCTTAATTGAAAAAAAATAATTAAGCTTTTACTGTGAATTTAAACAATTTTTGTTTTTTAATTATGCACCAGGCTGTATAAGTTCCAGATCTTCTAAAATATGTATTGTCTTTGGAGTGGGAGCTGTCCAGGGTTTACCAAACTGAAAACCTTTTGGGGCCACTCTGTAAAATGCACATTAGAAACAGGCAATAACATGAGCTGCTAGCAATGTACACAAATACACTTTCTAGTCGCCTCCCACTATCATACTGCAAGCACTGTATACCTGTTTGGAGAGTATTCCCCTGTGGGGGGCTTCAGGGGTGAAGAGATAACACGCTCATACTGCCTGCGGGCATGAAAAAAATAGTAATTTATTGTCTACATGAAAAGTAAAAGTTTTTAATAAAGGTTTATTTTACTTATCAGGTCATACCTAACTGTTCTTTAGAGAGCACTTTATAAGACCACTAAAGAAGTATTTTTAATTGATTTGCTTCTCTTCATGTAAAACAATCCACAATATGTACTGTATGTGTGTATGTACAATGCTGGAGTTATAGTAGCAGTACACATGCATTCTTTTAAACTGCTCTTTGAAGTAATACTTTTTCCAATTAAAATCTCTTATTTACATAAAGTAGTAACAATAACATTATATATAGATGCATTTGTTTCAGGTCATATAATCTTAAGAATAACAGTATCTTTGCTCCCAAGACATTGCAAATAAAGATGTTTGGATTAAAGGCGCTTGCCAAAGTAGGCATTAGACTTCATGTCATCATGGATACTATATATATGTTTAAGATACTGATTATAAGGCTAGATTCATTATGAATGCCTGACGTGGTAAATAATCCAAATTGCCTATTTCTTTTAAGAAGTCAACACAGTGAAGCTCACTTCTACACAGAACATACATCCCCCCCCCCCCCTTTTTAGGAGCCTTATGTAATCCTGCCAACAGAGGGCTCTTTTCTATTGCCCAACTCGTACATTTAAATGCACTTAAAATCACTCTTAATATTGCCACATATTCTATTAGCTACTCACAATCCGATTACTTGTTACCTGCCCACAATCAGTACAGGCCAGCGAAGGACGCAAAACTGGCCTTAGAACTCCATTGGTTTTAGCACAGCTTGAATAATACAAACTCTAATTAATTAATGTTACACAAAATTGATATCCTATTAGACCCGTAGCTTGCAAATTAAGTCTGACCTGCAACTGAAAAAAGTATCAAGTTTCTGTCAAAAATATTATGAGTACTAAATAGGACTCGTACAGGCTTTTTCTAACACTTATTAGAGCCATAGCAGCAATTAAACACGCAATACTGTTCTTTAAAAGCATGGGAAGGCATGGAAACACAGTAGAATTAATTGCACAACAGTCTCAAACCCACAAATATGCAATTACAAAATATTATTTTTTACTGTTATTTTTGAGTAATATCGATCCCGGGACTCACGAGGTTAAAACATATCATGACACCCACATGGACTAGAACAGATGATCTAATGCATTTTATAGAGTGCTTGATTATGAGCTCAATTGGCAAATATTAATTATTGGCACTGATTAATTTGTAGCCCCCGATTGCAGATTACGTCTAACTTCTCATTGGGAGTGTCTAAGAAGTAAATTACAGGCTTGCTTAAATATTGTCAGATCATATGATCACGCCCCCTGAAATCCTACTTAAGAAGTCAGCGTTTACGAGTTTATGCATAAGGAGGTAAATTGCAAGCTGGAGTGAATAGAATACATCTAAATATTTAGAGAAAAAACACACAAACAGGCAAAATTACAGGTTAGAATCACTTACGGGCTTATCATAGAATAGGGCTCATAGTTTGGTGGGAGTTATCTACTAAATAGATTCAGGAATATTACATATTTTAAAATAGACATGTTGTGTATATGTATTACGCTTTCAAGTGTTATAGTTTCATTAAGTTATTAGCAAATAATAGTAGCGTGACGAGTGGAAGAAATCTAATATGCATGCCGATAAAATATATGTCCACACACAATCTATATATAAATAAGTATAAATTATTTTATGTTCTAATAGAGAACATAGTACAATGGGATGTTTGATTTGTTCCAGAGTAGACATGGTAACATCATCTATTTATTTACATAGGTAAATGTTGCAATCTGAATAAGTTAAAGTCTCCTTAAGCAGTTGGGCCCTCATTCAATTGCAATTTGGCCAATTGAATAGGGCTCTAAAAAAGGAAATAACATATATTTTTTTAAGAAGTTTTTAGTTAGTAAACATCTATCCAAAATCAAGGTTTTTACTAACTAAAAACTTCTTTAAAAAATATATGTTATGTGCCTTTTTAGAGCCCTATTCAATTGGCCAAATTGCAATTGAATGAGGGCCTTGGTTTCTATGGTCTGTTGCTGCCCATTGATGGCTTGCTTACTCATAGCCCTTTCAATACATGTTACCATAACTCCCCCTAGTGGCTCAGACAGAAAGAGGCGGCCTAGTTATTAAATTGGTTAGCAAATGTGGTGATATAAATATATATTTTAAAAAAATGCGTACAAATATGAATGTTTCCCTTGATATTAGGAAACATGTGTATGACCATTTACTTAGAATTCACCCTGTTACTTCAGTTTCAGTGTCACGGTTATCTCAGCATATCATAGACCACACACTTTCAGCCTTTTTTTATTAAAAAAGTGATATAAAACATACTTGGTGCTGCTTAGTTCCGAAAATATACAGCCAGATGAGTTGAAACTGACCGTAACACATTATTGTGAAGTAAGGATATTCAGTATATTGATGTGTAGGATAAACAGCCGGCTCCAGGCACAAGTTTTCCACTCGATGAAAATAAAAGTCTTCCAGGAATCATGTTCTGGTAGCAGGTACTACATTCTGAGCTGCAAACCTTTCTTTATATGAAGTTCAATTCAACTCTATATTTAGTAGAATATACTATTGTAAGTGAAATAATGTACTTTCTGTATTCTCACTGTAATGTTGAAGTCCTCGTTCTCTTTGAGATATATGGTTATACTCAACGTCTATTCTCTAGGCTAACACAATACACTTCTTTCTCTTTCTCTTTCTCAACACAAAGAGCCTGAACACTTGTCCTGGACTTCAGCGCAGGAGGCAGGCTTTACATTTCATATCCAGCTCTACACATAAGTTTCTTTTATATTAAAGATATCTGTTAGAGAAGATTAAAGGACTAATGCATTCTGGGAAAACATTTTTTACACCGAATCCTAATTAATGGCTACCATACTTTTCATATTAGTAGAAAATATTAGATAATTTGGGCTTACGTGCTTTATTTTGCCACTTACAAATATATTTTACATAATATTTGTTTAATAAAGTGCCCCTTTCCTTATAGGCCGGGTGAATCAGCAGCTATAGTAGGTCCTCATGTCATGAAGTAAGTGGTGCCTGCCCAGCTGTGTGTATGACTCATCATCTTTGTATATTCTGTTGCAACGCCATTTACAAAAGATGGATGTGGGGCAAAATGGCTGCCCCTATACTGAGCAAATAAATAGCAAAATAGAGCAAGTACACCAAAAATATTTTTATATATTTCACTAAAAAGTTTATAAAAGGAGATTAATTTTGATTCAATTTAAAAACAAAAAAATTTTTTTTCTAGTTTGCCACATACACCTCCTGGAGCTGCCATTTGGTTTATTTTTTGCTTCTGGATAGCTGAGCTGATTGGGTCAAAGTTTCAAGAGCCGTATCAAAAAGACAATGAGAGTTCAACTGATTTATGTGACACTTAAATTAATGTTTTGTGTTCCTCAGCAGCTTACGTCAGCTAACATACCAAAGATTTGTAGCAAGTGAACTTTTTCAGATAAGAACAACTTTTGTTTCCCCTTTATATTTACTACTTAAAAATCCATACTGAAAATGCAAAGAACTAAGCTATTATTCTTCTTTATTTATAGCACCCCAACATATTCCACTCCGCTATATAACGGATACAGTACATAACAAAAATACCATTTAAACACAGCCCAACATGGTGGAAGACCCTGTCATTGAGCTTATAATCAAAACTACATGCTGCATTTGTCACGAGAAAAGCCTAGATATACTGTCATGCAATTAATAGACCAAGGCCCCAATTTAATTAAGCAATTGATAGTTACTGGAGCCCGTAATGCAGCCCATAAACTAATTTGCTATTTAATTGGCGTCTTTAAGCTACTTGCAAACGATTTGACGAAAATCCCTGCGGTTTTCAAAATCGTAACTTACACCCCATCTAAGCCTTTGATCTTTCAAGCCATAAATGTTACAATCACAAATCGCTATTCGATTGCTTTGATTCCCCAAGCCCGCAAATGTTTTCACACCTGTAAATGGCAAATGTAGAAGAAAATCCTACGAGTATAGGCCACCCACATGGACTATAACATTTCCTTCATTCATTTTTATTATTTTGTACATTGCCAGATTGAGACTCTGATCCCATATCAGACTTATAAACACTTATTGATTGACGTTTAACTTTCATGTTTTACTGACGTCATTATGACGGTCTCATTTACTATTGGCTGTTTCTAAATGGCTAGTTACAGCCTAGCTTAATTGATCATGCTCTGAAATGCTACTTACGTGTGCATGGTTTACGGTTTAGGCTTTCGGCCAGGAAGCTGCAGATTGCTTTTGAATTGCTCTGTAACTGTTGCAGTTGAATAGGGGCCTAAGTTTCCTACAGGTTTTTGTGTATGAAAACTACTAATGAAAACATAAAAACATATTTTAGTAGTAGTTTTTGAAACTGCCATCTGCCAGATTAGGGTGTGTCGCGTTGTTAAGCTTTACAAACAGACCATTTAACCCTTGAAACGCACTGGTACGTCGTATGTGGCCCCTGAGTGTCTATTGTTCTGTCCCCACAGCATCTAATTAAAGCATTTATTGAAGCTGAACCAGTGTACGAATGCAGAAACAAATAGTTATAAGGGAAGTTTACCCTAAACCCAATTTGCTCTTATATAAAAGAATACAATTAGACAGATGCAGATATAAGTGTAAACGTTTTGGCACTTGCCTTTTACTGACCTTTGTATGTAGATGATATGAGTAGCTGAAAAACAGAAAACATAATGGAACTATCACAGTTTAGAATTGCAAGTGTGATCAGATTTGCTCTTCAAGTTTTTACTCAATCAGCTCAACATTCAAAGTGTCCGTTACAGAAACTGAAATTCTTATTGGCTATGTTCTCTCTCTCCAACAACATGGAGGAGTAAGAGGCAAACTTTTAAATATATAATGTGTAAGAGTACTGTTTAGTATTAAAGAAACTTAAAAGGACCAATATAGTGCATTAACAAGTAAAGCTCTTATGTGTATTTGCTTTTCTTACTTTTGACTGTGTTAGTTTTGCTCTAAGGAGAGCTGCCTTCCTCCTCCTCAGATGGGGTTACCAGCAATGCCTGCAAACCTGTACTAAAAAAAGTGTGACCAGTCAGACTGTGTCTCGGACAGAGCATACTCAGTAAAGGTGGGCAGGGCTATGATGACTCATAGACAATCACTGGGCAGGGCATATGGGGCAGCTGCCAACAGGTTACAATATAGCTGTTACCTTGTTATATACAGTGGGGTGGAGCTAATGATGTCATGGGGCAGGGCCCCGCCTGCTTCCCAGCTTCATGATGATCCAACCCTCAGACAAAGCTTGCCACACCCCCTGACAAGGCACAGAGATGATTATTTATTTGAAACTCCATACTGTTTTTTTTGGTCTGTGCCATTAACAAACACATGAGCTTTATTTTAAATACATTACAGTGGTCCTTTAATTTAGATGGAACTTATCCAGTTTAGGTGAAACTTGACCTTTAAGCCTTAAATATGCCAAACAAGACAGGGGAGCCAAAATGCTTCTTACCCCCTTTACATTGAGAATTCCATTATCACAAGATGAGATGTTTTTTCTCCATTTTCATCACAGTCTTTATTAATTGCTGATCATTCTCGTTCACTGTATAAAATAGCTGTCACGCTGTCATTTCCTTCATTGTCTGGCAGTCTTGTATTGGTTGACAACATCTTAAAGGCAAATCAATTTTGTTTATTCCTTCAAAAGGAGTGTAAGCTAGGTACAGTACAATAGTAATAGAGGTATGTTCTCCAGCAATGTATAAGCTATCAAAGCTATAATATATCAGTGTTAACTGCAGGGAGACAATTACAATAATATGGGGGCAGACTTTACTTTGTTTTACTTCTTAATTTAACTCAAATTTGCACCCTCAGATAAACCATCTCTTATGTTAGAAAGAAATGAATATTTATGGAGCTAGGTGTATGTTGTGTTTCTGTTGCCTATAAAAGAAGAAGCTGACATGATTTATTTATTAACATGATGCCATGTTACACTTTGTTGATTGTATGATTTATTTTTACTTTAAGAACAACTGTACATAATTTCCAGCATGATTGCTATAGTTTGTAATTTTTACGCAAATGTAAAATTTTCTAAGATTTATAATAAGCTTTTTAAGTGCTATAGAAATTTCTTTTACTTTTTTATTTTTAGATTAAATTGTAGATAACAAAATAATGATGGATACAGAAATGATAAGAAAGTGATGATATGCAATTGTCAATACAAACCAATAATAATAAAATAAACAATGTGGAACATGTGTGTACTTGTTTATTTACACATGCATGTGATAAACATCTATTTTGGTAAATGGTTATGTTATTCTGGTTAGTTTCTCACAGGCAATTCTTTTTGGCGACTCTTCTTTACTGTCCCTAAACCAGACGCCCTTTTGTTTAAAAGAAGACAACTAAGAAAGACAACTTACATTGGCAAAGTAAACCTGAGCACAATTGTGGTTTGATATTATTTATTTTATGATTAGAGTAATTGCTGTCATAAATGAGTATGAGGCAATTTCATTGGGAAGTTAGCTGCACATCGAAATTTATTAATTGAAAAATATCAATTTTAATTGATAGAACATAAATTAAAAAAAAGATAAAAAAGAGCAACAAAAATGAAGTTGCATATTTCATGAACATTGCCAAAACTCTTATGACATTTGAAACTACCTCAGTTGTCAAGTTCTTGTCCTTTTCTCCATGTTAAGTATCATAGGGTAAGAAAATATTAATATTAAGCTTTAAAATGTAAATGTAATGTATCAGTTAAAAGTAAATATTTTTGGTGAATATAAAGTGGTTTAGACATGAAAATGGTACAAACAGCACAAATCTATTTGACCAAATAAAATATAATTAAAGGTATATAGAAGTGTTATTGATTATGCATTCATCTGATAAAGGAGAATCAGTAATATATGCAAAAAAAAATTTTTGCATTAAAAAAATCCTTAAACATTAATAAACTTACTCTAAAGTTTGCAAATGTATTCAGTTTTCTGGCAGCAAATTTTGAGAAGGAATGCCTCTGAAAATCCAAGCTAAATTAGCATACAATTCATAAATTGTTGTGGCCAATCAGAGGCAGCTACAACATTGCTGCAATGTCTGAGGAATACCTCTGTGCAGCAAAGCAACATGGGATGTATAGACTTTTGTTACCACCACAAGGAAGCAGCTCAGGCAATGTTGCTCTGGATTTCTGCATTGTGCTGCTATTCGCTTGAAGGTTAGTAAAGGGTTAAAAAAACATAGTTGAATGCTGTTTTTCAATTGGTTAGTAAGAGGTGCCCGTGTAAGCACTTCTGGGGGTGTGGAAATCAGTTTTGTTTTTTTAAATAAAATAAATCTGCATTGTAATGCGTGTTTCTGATATAAGCAGCATGTGTTCGATGAGCTAAAAACAAGGAAACTAAGATATGCAATTAAAGGTACACAGAAAAGGCCCCAGGTCTAGTATCACTGAAAACCACATTTACAAACAAGTTCTTATGCAACTGAATGTTATAAAAATAATTTAGCATGCTGAAACCTAGAATTATATACCTTGAGTCAGTCTCTTTGATTTTCCTCCTGCATGTTACCTATTATAGATAACTAGTCATTTACCCATCATAATGACAGTATATTACATGTCTCTTCCCCCCGTGTCTCTTTCCTGCCCTCTCCCTCCCCTGTCTCTCCACCCCCTCCCTCCCCTATGTATCTTTCCCCCCCTCTCCCTCCCCTGTGTTTCTTCCCCCCTCTCCCTTCTATTTGTCTCTCCCTCCTCTTTGTCTCTTCCCCCCCATCTCCCTTCCCTGTGGCTCTTCCCCCTCTCCCTTCCCTGTGTCTCTTTCCCCCTCTCCCTCCCTGGTGTCTCTTTCCCCCTTTCCCCTGTGATCCTTTCCCTTCCTCCCCTCTGTCCCTTTCCCCCTGTCTCTTCACCCCCTCTCCCTCCCCTGTGTCTCTCCCCCCTCCCTCCTCTTTATCTCTCCCCCCTCTCCCTCCTCTTTGTCTCTTCTCCCATCTCCCTCCCCTGTGTCTCTTCCCCCTCTCCCTTCTCTGTGTCTCTTTCCCCCTTTCCCTCCCTGGTGTTTCTTTCCCCCTTTCCTCTGTGTTCCTTTGCCCACTCCTCCCATCCCCCTGTCTCTTCTCCCCTCTCCCTCCTCTTTGTCTCTTTCACATCTCCCTCCCCTGTGTCTCTTCCCCCCTCTCCCTTCCCTGTGTCTCTTCCCCCTCTCCATTCCTTGTCTCTTTCCCCCTCTCCTTCCCCTCTGTCTCTTTCCCCGTCTCTTTACGCCCTCCCCTGTGTCTCTTTCCCCATGTGTCTCTTTCCCCCTTTCAACTGTCTCTTTGCCCCTCCTCCCTCTCCTGTGTCCCTTTTCCCCTCTGTCTCTTTCCCCCTTTCCCCTGTGTCTCTTTCTTCCTCCTCCCTCCCGTGTCCCTTCCCCCCTCTGTCTCTTTCCCCCTCCTCCCTCCCCTGTGTCCCTTTCCCCCTCTGTCTCTTTCCCCCTTTTCCCCTCTCTGTCCCTTCCCCCCCATTTGTTGCTGGTGGCACGTTTTTGCGTAGGTGCGGCTAGCGCTGCGCTTTTGCGCATGCAAGGCTAGCACTGCGCTTTTGTGCATGCTAGCGCTGCATGGTGCGCACTGAAGCATGTATGGAAATCCGTACACATAGTTTCTGAAGTGCGCATGAGGTCACACTGTAGCTTTACACACACTTTACAAACTATATTAGTGATGGTTAAAACTACGTGGGGGTTGCAGGGCTAGCACATGCTCACAGTGATTTTCTTTCCTGACGGTGAGGTTGAGAGGCTATGTTGTTCAGCTGCTTAAGTCATTGTGAACATTTGCTAGCTCTGCCACCTCCAATAGAGTTAAAATGAGTAGACAACATGCAAAAGGAGGGGCGAGTATTAATAAAGTTGATCCATGGGCATACAAAAACATCTTCTATCTAATTACCTGGTTGACCCCATAAATGTAATTTTTTAAATAACATTTCAATGCAAAACAAGATTTTTTAATGACACCAGAATTAGGATCTTTTCCATGTCCCTTTTACACATCATGATGCAAGGTATATCTCATGGGAGACAATAGTTTAGAAATTGGTTATCTTAAATGAAAATAATTCCTTATGCTTTTTGTAAAATTGCTACAGTAACATTTAGCAGTATTCCTGTTTGTTTTTTCTCTCATTACAAACTTTTTTTGTCTTAATATGGTGACTGTCTTACATAAGACTGACTGAATTTAATTAAAATGAGTAATTACTAGACCAATAAAGAGAACAGAATTACAGAGAACAGTCTCTGTAAAGAAATCAATTTGTTTTTCCACTGGAATCTAATTAACTAATGTATTACTAATGCAGATCACTTACTACAAGTATTGGTAATTAACAGCCTGGAAAAACAGAACTAATGGCCACTGTTAAGAAGCTTCCCTAGCACTTTAAATCTCGATCTATTATTATGAACTAGCAACTTGCTGTCAAAAATGACAGCAAGACAATTAGAAGGCTAGCAATGCTGTTTGCCACATAATTCAAGGCTCTCAGCCCTGTAAGTTGCGGGACTCGCACTGGGCACCTTCGGCACTCATCGCGAGCCCCACCACTTTGATGCCTCTCAATGAGCACCTTCGGCGCTCATTGTGAGTCCCATAATGAGTGCCTTTTGCGCTCATTGCGAGCCTCTACCACCATCTACTTTACAGGCACCTTCAGCGCAAGTCCCGCTTCGCCCCGTATTGCAGGCCTCGGCCAAGCCGACACTTTCCCTCGTTGAGCCCTGCGATTAGCGCCTTCGGCACTCATTGCAAGCCTCTCCCCACTGTTTGACCCCTGTGTCTGTTTCCCCCTCTCCCTGCCCTGTTTTTTTCCCCCCTTATTTCCCTCCTCTGCGTGTCTTTTCCCCCCTCTCCCTCACCTGTGTCTTTCTGTTCTCTGTCCTTCTTTTGGGTTGCGTGTCTCTCAGTGAGCACCCGTGGTTTTTATTTTCCAATTCTTGCGTGCTTCGCAGGGATCGTCTAAGTCGTATGCACTTCAACCTCGTTTTGAGCCTTTTTGGAAAGAATTACATTTTTCGTCCGCCATATTGTTCCTTGCTTAGACGATTTTCGATTCCGAAAAACGGGAATTAGGGGTCAAATTAGCTTGCAACCTCACTCACAGGCTCCCCGGGTGTCCCCGTGAGCTGTGTGTGAGGTTTTTAATTTATTTTTTACATTATTTTTCTTTTCTTTTTCTTTTTCGGTCTTGAAAAAATCTCGGCCGTTAAATTTGTATTTTTTTCTGTGTTGCATACCTCACGATCAGCGACAAAACGCTACGTCCTTTGTCGCTGATCGCGTGCATCGATATCAGCGACTTCAATTTCTTTCCATCCTCCATCGGTGGAGCATCCTCGGGCAAATTAGAGCTATGAAGTGACAGAGGAAAAGTCCACCATTTTTTGCACAAAGTTGGCGCTACCGTGCTCATTGCAGCAAAGTCTTGCGTGGTGCGCGATGAGCGCATATGGCGCTCATCTCGAGTCCTGCAATGAGCGCTTACAGCACTCATCGCGAGCAGTCTTCGGCACTCATCGCGAGCCCTGCAATGAGCACCTTTGGCGCTTATTGCAGCCTGAGTCGTATGCACATTAAGCATGCACAAGTCGCAACATTCCAGAGCGTTACCAACAAAGTCGCAGATCCACAACTATTATATGTGATATGGACTTCAATCATCACTAGACTCAAGATTTAGTATAATAGTACCAGCTGGTATATTGACCTTGAAAATGTGGTAATTTTTTTGTATATGTGGAACATTTAAGCATTCAAATCCCTGCTCTTATATGAAAATATACAGTATTTGAATATTATCAGTTACTTCTGTCAATTTACTAAACTCAACATCGATTATATGGTTAATTCAAATTACTATGACACCACCTGTCCTTGTTCAAACATAGCAAATGTTTATTTATTGAAGATAACCATGTGATAAGATTAATAGCTTTTAAGAGGAGCTCTAAAGATGAGAGTAGGTATTACAGATCTCCTTAATCTAATACTTTGTAACTTGGGTTCCACTATAAATTCCTGATGCCTTAAGCAACTTGGACTCTGCTATAGATCTATGTGAAGTGAGGCATCTTTTCTTTGAACTGAAAAAAGAAAGAGCCATCATCATGCACAGTAATAACAGAGGACCTCCAATCTGTGTGCAAATTGTCTCTTTCATAGTTGTGTTGTCTTTTGGACTCTATAGCATCACAAAGGGCATTTCATATGGTCAATTCAACTGGTGGTATGTACTGGGCACTGGTTGCATCGTGGCATCTGCCTTTTCTTTCTTCAGGATCTATGAAGTCTGCATCCTAGTTGTACACAAGGAGGACACTTCTCAACTATGTAATAATCCATAAACTTATATGCTGGCAACATCATGATCACAGACGGACAATCAAGGTGACAATAATGGTAATATATTAATTTTAATACAGATTGGTTTATTGGTTATGGTTTATGTTTATATTGAAGAAGATCAAGTATTTTATATACCTTGAGGCTGTAAGAATAATATCTATTTCCTAGATAATTTTTAATGATATTGTCAAATATGGGAGTTCCACTGTATGAGTTGAGGCTTCTCTGTATTATAGCTAAACTATGAACTGATTAATATTTAATAATTACAAAGATACCTATGGTGCCCAACACCTGCTAAAAAGCTCAAAATGACAATGAATATCAAAACCAAAATGCCCAATAAGTAGCTTTTCAGTATATATTTAATGTATATAATATAGTGAAATCAAGAGTAACAGGCAGTGTGGCAAATACCTAGTATAGAGCAAAGGTATTGCAAAGTAACAACACCTTTTGGTATCTGTGTACATATAATGCGTTCTCTGATGGGCGCCTCTGACTTAGTTTTTTTGTTAATGCAAATTACCCTTAGGGTTTAGTCTCCCTAAGGGTAATAGGGGACTCCAGACGTGGACCCCTTGCTCACTGTGCCTTAGGGAGTTCAGCTGCACCTCACTGATGAGGCCCATAAAGGCTGAAAGGCGTCTGCGGTTTGCTGTTTCTCCTGTTCAGGGTAGAATTGCCTAGTATTTCGGGGCTGGGTCACTCTTTTGAGTGGGACCAGACTGATATACTACAGGATATTTCTCCCTGTGAAGGGCACAAGTGAGCTAAAAGAGGTTGCTCTCCGAGTGGCTTATCATGGCCATAGAACTAATCTATTAAGGTTGGTTCGTTCTCTGATGGGCGCCTCTGACTTATTTTTTTTTAGATATAATGCTTAATAAAATATACCCATCTAGCACTCCTCACATAATGGCCACCTTCAGTAATAGCACAAATCAAATAAATACCAGGGTGAAGAAAATAAGCCCCAAAAAGGGAAGCCTACAAAAAAATCTAACTAAGCTATACCACACTACCTGTACGAGGATAAGGACTGCAGGCTCAAGACGCACGTCCTCAGATGCAGACCCAGACGTGCGTTTCGTCAGCTCAGCGGCATGCTGACGTCATCAGGGGCGGCGTTACTATCAGGAAGCGTTGGCGTCCATTAAATAGCCCTGAATTCAAAACCATAATAACAGTTACCATGAGAACATTAAAATGAACAGTACCCGTCTGAAAGTGCTAATTCCAATTGCTGCATTAGGAGGAGTGCTAGATGGGTATATTTTATTAGGCATGATATGTATATAGATATTACATTTATCCAAGGATAGTATTCACAAAGAACACATTTCATCACGCTTGCACCAAGCACTTTAATTTTTTAATGCACTTTTGCATCTTTTTCATTCTTGAGCTCATCCATATTAATGAAATGTTTTCTGATTTAATATAACCGATTCAAGTATATGCAAAAAGTGATGTTCACCCAATGGAATTATTCGGTACGTATTTTCTGTATTATTTACCAATTGCAATTATATGTTCATAATTCAATGACATACTATTTTCAATACATACTAAATAGGTAAATAAATATATATTGTATTAGTATTAACAGAAGTGAACCTATTCTGTATTTTTTTGTTGTTAGAATATTTAAATGTTAATCAGTGTTGTTAATGTTTTTATTACAACTAGTGATGTCGCGAACATCAAATTTTCGGTTTGCGAACATCGGACGCAAACTTCAATCAAATGTTCGCGAACGGGCGAACCCGGCGAACCGCCATAGACTTCAATGGGCAGGCGAATTTCAAAACCCACAGGGACTCTTTCTGGCCACAATAGTGATGGGAAAGTTGTTTCAAGGGGACTAACACCTGGACTGTGGCATGCCAGAGGAGGAGCCATGGCAAAACTCCCACGGAAAATTACATAGTTGATGCAGGGTCTGGTTTTAAGCCATAAAGGGCATAAATCACCTAACATTCCTAAATTGTTTGGAATAACGTGCTTTAAAACATCAGGTATGATGTTGTATCGATCAGGTAGTGTAAGGGTTAGGCCCGCTTCACAGTGACAGACCAAACTTCCCGTTTAACGCACCGCAAACAACCACAAACAGTCCATTTGCACAACTGCAAACTCCCCATTTGCACAAGGTTGGATACCAAGCTAGCCATGTCCCGTTCCTTGTCCTCACTGATGTCATTGAAGGTCTCTTCCTCCACCCAGTCACCAAGAGTCCCCGAAAGGTGACAACAAGCCCCCTGGGACGCCTGCTGTGTTTGGTCTTCCACCTCCTCAAAGCCACCTTCCTCCTCTGACTCCTCTTCTTCAGACTCCTCTCTCTGCGTTGCCTCTGTCTGCGTTATTATAAGGTGTGTACTGTTAAGTAGTACTATTCCCATCGGTTTAATCCCTGTTACGTCCACTATTAGGGGACGTGTATATGGCATTGATTTTTGGAACAGGGAGATGGAAAAAGATGCTTGGTCAGACCTCCTACTTCAAATTTGGGGCACTGCGCGTGCAATCTAAGGTGCCACCAGATATGAGTGTCACTGTGCACTGGCAAAAGTTGGCAGAGTAGATGCAATAGGCTTCACACACACGCCTGTAGACAGGCAATTGCTATTCAATCTATTACAGTCAAAAAAGTGTTGTTTTATTTCACTGAGCACAATATAAGCTGTGAGCCTGACACAGGCAGGCAACTGAAATTAGATTAATTGTAGTGGAAGCTAAATACACAGCCTGGCTATCTATTGCCCTATTAAATCTCCAGCAGCTACACTATCTGTCCTCTCACAACGAATGCAGCTTCAGAATGATTCTAAAATGTATGCTGTCCTTCAGATGGAAGGCCCTGGAAGGGAGTGTATGCTGCTGATTGGCTGGAATGTGTCTGCTGACTGTGAGGTGCCGGGTCAAAGTTTCCTCAATGATAAAGAATAGGCGGGAACCCAAAAGTGCATGTGTTCGCCGTCCGATGCGAACGCGAACATGCCAAAATCGCTGCGAATCGTCCGCAGGTGAACTGTTCGCAATATCTCTAATTACAACTAATAAACCATTTTTAATATACCAAGTGTACTCTCTATATTATGGTAAAGTAAGTCACTTATATTCAAATAAGATATCCTCCTCTTTCAATTCAATATTATATTTAGGAGACAAGTTACTACAAAAAAAAAAAGATGCCTGTTCTAGTTGTTTCTAAAGATAACAAAAGGTGTTGTTACTGTGCAATACCTTAGCTCTATACTAGGTATTTGCCACACTGCATTAAATATATACTGAATAGCTACTTATTGGACATTTAGGTTTTGACATTCATTGTCATTTAAAACTATGAACTGTACTCACAAACCAGTGGTTCTTATAACGTGCTAGATATATATGTGTCATATCTAGAATGCCAAGATTTATCTTAATTTCTTTTGTGCATTATATGTATAGCTAATGGCTGAGATTTATGTTTGCAATTACATGTCTCCTTAGATAGATTAATTATCATTATCAATCTATCTATATACCTGTATACAGTGGTCCTTAATCCATTCCGGACTGCAGGTTGATTTCCAAACAAGCATACTAAATAATGTAAATTTAAATAATTTGTTCCGGACCACAGATTTTTCCCATTTTAGTTTTAACTGATGGTCTTGTTTTTTTATACAAAATTTTAAAACTAAACAGACATAAATAAAAAAACAATAATAACATCAATGTAGAATTTAAGTTCACTTTAACTGTACGGAGAGGACTTGAGGGCTCAATGGGATAGTGGCTATGTAGAAGAGGAGAGAGATTATTGCTTGAAACTTTCTTATAGGCACAGGCTACACTTTGGTTCTTGTAAGCACAGGCTGCAGATTGGCTCTAACAGGAACAGGCTGCATATTGGTTCTCACAGGCACAAGCTGCAGATTGGCTCTTACAGACTGCAGATTGGCACTTACAGGCAGAGACTGCACTTGGGCTCTTACAGACACAAGCTGTAAATTGGCTTTTACAGGCAAAGGCTGCACATTGGCTCTGACAGACCCATGATGCACATTGGTTCTTAAAGACACTGGCTGCAGATTGACTTTTACAGACACAGGCTGCAAACTGGCACCCTCACGCAGAGGCTACACATGGGCTCTGGCAGACAAAAGGTGCAGATTGGCTCTTACAGGCAGAGGCTGCACTTGGGCTCTTGCAGACACAGGCTACACATTGGCACTTACAGGCAGAGGCTGCACATTGGCTCTCAGAGACACAGGATGCACATTGGCTCTTACAGACAAAGACTGGAGATTGGCTTTTACAGGCAAAGGATGCACATTGCCACTTACAGGCAGAGGCTCTATATGGGCTCTTGCAAACATAGGCTGCATACTGGCACTTACAGACACAGGCTGCATATGGGCTCTTACAGACACACACTGCAGACTGGCACTTACAGGCACATGATGCAAATTGGCTGTTAAAGACACAAGCTGCAGATTGGCTCTTACAGGCACAGGATACACATTGGCTCTTAACGACACAGGCTGCACATTGGCTCTTTACAGGCAAAAACTGCACATTGGCTCTGATGGTTAGAGGCTGCACATTGATGTGCAGCGGCTGCCGATTGGCACTTAAAGGGAGAGGCTGTATATGAGCTCTGGCAGACATAGGCTGAAAATCGGCACCTACAGGCAGAGGCTGCACATTGGCACTTACAGGTACAGGCTGCAGACTGGCTCTTACAGGCAGAAGCTGCACATTGGCTCTTAAAGGCAGAGGCTGCACATTGGCTCTTACAGGCACAGTATGCACATTAGAACTTACAGGCAGAGGCTGAATATTGGCTCTTACAGATATATGTTGTAGATTGGTACTTACAGGCAGAGGTGGCACATGGTCTCATGCAGACACAGGATGCATGGTGTTGTGAGCGCATTGGTTTCCCAGCAATTGATCAGTTAAGCGTGTCGAGTACCGAGCAAGCATCAAATTCCAAGCTTTTTTTCCCCTTGTGAGACGAGTCGAAGACCGAAAATTACGCAAACCCAAGCAGAAGGGAGACAAGGTACCACTGTATATCAAAATCAATATAAACTCATGTTTCTTGCTTCAATGACCATCATCTATCCATCTCTGCCTTTGATGCCTCATTCTCTGTAGTGCCTTACATTTTTTTCAGCTTCAGAGTCTTCTCTAGGAATCCTGTCTTCTCATGATATGGCCAAAATATTTGAGCTTTAGCCTCATGATCATACCTTCCAGTGAAGAGTTTGTCTTGCTTTCCTGATGTGCGGATTTATTGGATCTTCTTTCAGTCCAAGGGACTCTAAGCAGTATTCTCCAACACCACAATTTAGAGGCATTAATTATATCTTTACTTTTTAATATCTTGTCCAAGTTGCCTTAACTTTCCTTCCTAGAAGCAAACGTCTTTTAATTTAATTCTTTTAATTTCACCATCTGAGGAGATCTTGGAGCCTGTCACAATCTGTCACTGCCTCAACTTTGCCAGGAACTGAGATTGCCATTATCTTCATCTTTTTAATGTGGAGCAGCAGGCTAATTTTCACGCTCTCTTCTTTTACCCTCATCATTAGGTCCTTTAGTTCTTCCTCATGTTCAGCCATCAGAGTGGTATCATCTGCGCATCTAAGGTTGTTGGTATTTCTTCTAGCACTATTGATTCTGGCTTTGGATTAATCTAGTCCAGCCTCACGCATGATATATTCCGCGTACAAGTTGAATAAAGAAGGTGATAGTATACAACCTTATCAAACTTCTTTTCCGATCATGAACCATGTTGTTCCATGTTCGATTTTGACTATGGCATCATGTTCCTCGGGAGGTGGGTGAGATGGTATTGCCACATTTTCTAGTCATCCGAACAGTCAAAGCAGAAGTAAATGTTTTTTCTGGAACTCTCTTTCTCTATAATCAATCAGACATTGGCAATTTGATCTCTTGTGCCTCTTCCTCTGCAGAACCCGGCTTGCACATCTAGTAGTTCCTGGTCCATATATTGTATGAGTCGAGCCTGTAGAATGTTAAGCATTACCTTGCTGGCATGTGAAATGAGTGCAATTGTTTGAAAATTGGAGCACTCTTTGGCACTGCCTTTTTTTGGAATTGGGATGTAGACTGACCTTTTCCAATCTACTGGCCATTGTTGAGTTTTCCAAAGTTGTTGGCATAAAGCAAGCAATAATTTAAAAGCATCATCTTGTAGGGTTTTAAACAGTTTAGCTGAATTCCATCAGCTCGTTCACTCTTGTTATCAGCAAGGCATACAAGGAACCATCTCACTTCACTCTACAGGATCTCAGGCTCCAGTTCATTGGACAAACTATTGGGGTCATTGATGCTGTTGATATCCTTCCTGTATAGATCTTCTGTGTATTGCTGCCACCTATTCTTTATCTGATCTGCTTCTGTTAAGTCCCTTCCATTTTTCTCTTATCTTGCCCACTTTGGCTTGAAAGGTTCCTTTGAGATTCACAATTTTCTTGAAGAGATTACTCCCCCCCCCCCATTTTGTTATCTTTTTCTATCTCTTTACATTGCATTATATAATGTCTATTTGTATTTCTGTGCTATCCTCTATAATTCTGTATTAAGTTGAAAAAAATATTTTGCTGCTTCCGCTACATTTCACTTTCCTTCTTTCCTGGGCTACTTTCAAAGACTTTGCCTTCTGCATTTATTTCTTTTGGGGATATTCTTTGTTTCTGTTTTCTGGATAATATCACAAACTTATGTACAAAGTTCTTCAGGCATTCTCTTCTAGGCTACTCCCTTAAATATATTTGTTACTCCCATTGCATATTCACAAGGGATATTATTTATTTAATATCTACTTGGTCAGATGGTTTTCCCTCTTTTCTTCTGCTGACTGTATAGAGCTCCTCCATCTTTGACAACCAAGTATATAGTCAATCTGATTTCTATACTGTCCATCTGATGATGTCCAAAAAGTTTGAAAGTTACAGAAAACATCAATTTGGTCACAAGGGAAAATTAACCCCTTAGAAATGAAACTACATTTTTACTATAAATCGAGGTTCCTAACAGCATAATAAATTAATATATGTATTGCGTACTGTTTTATGTGCGCCGCTGTTTGTGATCCGCCGTGTGCACACGCTCACCACGTCGAGTTGTGCCACGTCGGAGGAGAGAATAGTTATTTTGCTATAGTGGGGCAGCGCGCTTGAACAGAGGCGCACATAAAACCGGATAGATCAGTACTGTGTAGACATACACAGTATATATGAAGAAAATAATTACTGTATATACTCGAGTATAAGCCAACCCGAGTATAAGCCGAGGCACCTATTTTACCACAAAAATACTGGGAAAAATGAGTGACTCGAGTATAAGCCGAGGTAGGGAAATGTGCTGCCCCCTGTGTCCCTCTTGTGCCCTCTGTGTCCCCCTTTCTTGTGTACCCCCTCTCTCTCCCCTGTGTCTCTTCTCCCCTCTCCATCCCCTGTGTCTCTTCACCCCTCTCCCTTCCCTGTGTCTCTTCCACCCTCTCCCTTCCCTGTGTCTCTTCCCCCTCCCTTATCACCCTCCTCAACCCCCCTCCTCATTCTCAACTTCCCTCCTCATCCTCATCCTCAACCTCATCCTCCCTCCTCTTCCTCAACCTCCCTCCTCATCCTCGACCCCCCTCCTCATCCTCAACCCCCCATCCTCAACCCCCTCCTCATCCTCAACCTCCCTCCTCATCCTCAACCCCCTCCTCAATCCCCCAATACTCAACCCCCCATCCTCAAACCCCTCCTCAACCTCCCTCCACAACCCCCTCCTCATCCTCAACCTTCCTCCTCATCCTCAACCCCCCTCCTCATCCTCAAACCCCTCCTCATTCTAAACCTCCTCCTCAACCCCCCCATCCTCAACCCCCCATCCTTATCCTCAACCCCCTCCTCAACCTTAACCCCCCTCCTCATCCTCAACCCCCATTCCTCATCCTCCACCCCCTCCTCAACCTCCCTCCTCAACCTCAACCCCCCCATCCTCAACCTCCCATCCTCAACCCCCTCCTCAACCACCCCTCCTCAACCTCAACCCCCCTCCTCAACCTCCCTCCTCATCCTCCCTTCTCATCCTCAACCTCCCTCCTCAACCCCCCTCCTCATCCTGCCTCCTCATCCTCCCTCCTCAACCCCCCTCCTCATCCTCAACCCCCCTCCTCATTCTAAACCCCCTCCTCATTCTAAACCCCCTTCCTCACTTTACCCCTCTAAATACCTCCCCCTCTCCCTTTCCCAGCACTTACCTCCATCTGCAGCTTCTCCTCCGGCCTCCACGCTCCTTCCAGCGTCTTGACCCGGCCAATGCTAATGCCATTGCGCGCATGTGACGTCACGTTATTAGCATATACCGGGTGCCGACGCAGGAAGGAGCGGAGGCCGGATGAGAAGCTGCAGATGGAGGAAGTGCATATACACACTATAAATGATACATCATACTAGATATGACATGAGCTATTTTATTGACTTATTTTATTTCAGATCTCCGTACTACTTAAAGGGACATTGCACATCTGAAATAGGTCATTTCTTAATATACCACTGTGTATGTTTTAATTCAAATGTTTAATTTATCTTGGGCTTGACACATCAGTCAGTGACCAGTAATAAAGGTGTACGAGTCATACTTGTCTGCAAATGAAATCTACGGATATACGCATGCTCTGTGCACTTCATATTCACTAAAACTCTTTTTCTGAGTAAAATCATACAATTTGTACGTGTTTGTTTCTGCCGTCTGTAGCTCATGCAGCTCATGAATATGCAGACTGTGAAGTGCTGTGTTTAAAACAAGTCTTTCCATGTGCTTTCTCAAGAAGCATGTTGCAGAATGTTGCCACTCATTGGTTACTATGAAACAGTGTAGCCCCTGTACTTAGAAGTCCACTGTCTTCATGAGCTGCAGAGGGCAGAGAAACCAGTTAGGAACTATTTGATTTAATCCAGATTTTTTTTTTAAGCACATAGGTTTATTATATTCCTAGTGGAATCCAGATACCTTCCATGTCCCTTTAACTATAAACATGGTTCCCTTAATATTTTTCATGCAAAACACAACTTTGGTAATGTTCGTAATGTTTAAAACATCTTCTCTTAACCTTCCTAGCGGTAATCGCGAGTGTGACTCGGGGTTAATCTTCACTTCCTAAATCGGTAACCCCGAGCCACACTCTGGGTTACCGCAGGGAGGATGTGGAGGGGGCTTAGCGCTGCTGAGTTTGCCTGGGCCCCCTCAGCACACCATTGCTCCTCCCCATCTTCCTCCTCCTCCTCCCCATCTTCCTCCTGCTCCTCCCCATCTTCCTCCTGCTCCTCCTCCCCATCTTTCTCCTCCTCCTCCCCCTTCTCACCTCTCAAGTCTTCTTCTTAGCCTCCAATCAGCTCCTGCTGCTGATCGGAGGCCCGCAGTGCGTCTTATGCCTTTCCCTGGAACCGGCATATGCTAATGACGTCACAAGCACGTCAGGTCATTAGCATACTCCGGTTCAAGAGACAAGCATAAGACGTGCTGCGAACCTCCGATCAGCAGCAGGAGCTGATCGGAGACTAAGAAGAAAAGAGGGGGAAAGGAGGGGGGAAGAGGAGGAGGATAAGGGGGATGAGGGAGGAAGAGAAGGTGAGGGGGAAGAGGAGGGTGAGGGCGGAAGAGGGGGGTAAGGGGGAAGAGGAGGGTGAGGGGGAAGAGGAGGGTGAGGGGGAAAAGGAGGGGGGTGAGGGGAAAAGATGGGGAGGGGGGAAGAGGAGGAAGAGGGGGGAAGAGGAGGATGGGGGGAAGAGGAGGATGAGGGAGGATGAGGGGGGAGAGGAGGGTGAGGGAGGATGAGGGGTGGGAGAGGAGGGTGAGGGGGGAGAGGAGGATGAGGAGGAAGAGGAGGATGAGTGGAAAAAGGAGGAGGATGAGGGGAAAAAGGAGGAGGATGAGGTGAAAAAGGAGGAGGAGGAGGGGAAAAAGGAGGAGGATGAGGTGAAAAAGGAGGAGGATGAGGGGAAAAAGGAGGAGGATGAGGGGGAAGAGGAGGAAGAGGAGGAGGAGGGGGGAGGAGGATGAGGGCGGGGGAGGAGGATGAGGGGGGAAGATGAGGAGGATAAGGGGGGAGGATCAGGACGATAAGGGGGAATGAATTAGGATAAGGGGGAAAGAGGGGCGGATAAGGAAGGAAATGGAGGCGGGCGGTTAAGGGGGGAGAGGGTGGAAATGGAGGAGGAGAAGGGAAAAGGGAGGAGGAGAGGGGGAAGGGGTATCGGTGTCTAGAGGTGGTATGATTATGTCAGTATTTTAGAATGTACCGCTTTAACCTTCTAAATACTGACATAATCATACTGCCAGGCGTGTTAAGTGCATGTAACAAAAACTTGTGTTCCATGTCCTTAAACATTGCAAGCCTTTTAGATAACTATAACAACCACCACTAGGTGTCAGCACAAACATGTTTGATGCTACAATGAACTTTCTAATAAAGTCTCAGCTTTTGCTATGATGATTTTAAAACATGTAAAAAAAATGCTTCTTTAAATGTAAAAAAGCAATTGAAGAGTTCACAATACCACACTGGTTACTACTGTGTGTGGAGGTGCCCCAGCACTGGTGCAACTTCACATAGCTGCAGACTATGGCTTGTCCCAACCCAGGCAAGCAGTTCTGTACATGGAAGGAGATGCCCTGAGTTAATTTGGCATGGGGTGTTATCACAAGACACTAGCAGCCTTATTAAATTGCGATTCGGCCAATTGAATAGGGCTCTATATAAGCACAGAGAATGTTTTTTTCTACAGAAGTTTTTAGTTAGCGAAGTCCTTGCTTTTGGATAGAAGTTCACTAACTAAAATCTTCTGTAAAAAAAAGATGCTCTGTGCTTATATAGAGCCCTATTCAATTGGCCAAATCACAATTTAATAAGGCTGTAGTTTTTTTTCCAATATTGCAGCCTTCAGTGTGCAGTAACTATGCTTCCCAATACATTTTCAGGCCATCGTTATAATGGTAAACAAAAAACAAACTTAGAGGTGATCATTCAGAGAGCAAACTAACCATCTTCGTTTAGTTCTATGAGCATGATAATCCACTCTGAGAGCAACCTCTTTTAGCTCACTTGTGCCCTTCACAGGGAGAAATATCCTGTAGTATATCAGTCTGGTCCCACTCACTACAATGTGGTCTAGCCCCAAAATACCAGGCAATTCTACCCTTAACAGGAGAAACAGCAAACCCCAGATGTACGTTTCAACCTCTATGGGCCTCCTCAGTGAGGTGTAGCTGTACTCCCTAAGGCACACGTCCACGTCTGCAGTCCCCCATCATCCTTAGGGAGACTAATCCCTAAGGGTCATTTGCATATACAAAGTCAGAGATGCTCAATCAGAGAAAGAACTAATCTTAATAGGTTAGTTCTATGGACATGATATCATTATTATGGTAATGACAGCATTGTGTAGCAATCACTAACCCAGAAACACTTCACTATAGTCACTAAGTATTTTGTCTTCTCTACGCCCACTATGAAGTAAAGTGCATGTCCTATTGATTTTTATTACAATATGTCTGGAATATACAGTAGTATATAGTGAAACCAATCAAATGGGCACACCGTCTTCAGCGCGCCGACAATTGGGCATCACAGAAATGTGCTCAGGCCTGGACGCGCGCACACACAATAGCGCGCCCCTACAAGCTTCCCCTGCCTGTCACACCCCTGCCTATTATATGTACTGCCCTGACTGTGTACCCCTGCCTGTTCTCCCCCCACTCCTATCACACATCTCTCCCTCCTCCCATCCACAGATATTACTTACCCCATCCCACGGGCAATAGTGCGCCCGACATCTATGTTTCCCATCTGTGAGGTCTCGGGGCCTGGCTGCGGCCCATTACTCCCCTGTATGCCCATGGGATGGGGTAAGTAATATCTATGTATGGGAGGAGGTAGTGATGTGTGATAGAGAAGAGGGTGGGGGAGAGAGAATAGGCAGGGGTACACAGTCGGGGTACAGTACATATAATAGTCAGGGGTATAACAGGCACAGGAGCTGGTAGGGGCGCACTATTGCAGGTGCGAGCTTCCAGGCCTGCGCACATGTGTGTGATGCCCAATTGTCGGCGCCCCTAAGTTGGCGCGGCTTCAGCAACCGTGCTGAAGTCGTGCTACTAATTAAATGTCTTTTAGTCTGAACATTTGCAAACACCCACTACAGTTTTCAAGCAATTTCATGGTACAGTTAGAAACTGGGTGGAGAGGTAGAGAAGGCTTTGTTGACCTCACATAATATGGCACTCTTGGTGAATACAGTGAAGGCTGCTACTTCAGTGTGCCACTGCCCTTCACAGTATAGGTTACTGAATATGGTCCAAGGAGATGGTGATAACAAAGTGTTTTGTGTTTTACTGACACCATGAAAGAAGCAATTATACCACAATATTACACACAATTATAACTATATGATAAACAATGGAAGTGCAGAAACATACATGCTCATAAATATATGCTAGAACTACAAATAGTAAACTAAGTGATCACCAAAAGCACCCTATAATAGAATGGCACTCTAGAAACCAGGTATAAAAAACACAGAATACAAAAATATATATATTTCTGTAATCAGGATACTAAATCAATAGCTATATCAATAATATATTAACAGTCAATCAGACAACGTATGATACCGACAAATTGAAGGACCACTGTGGTCATATTTTAGAATTTACTGTTTTGAAGAATTACACTTGAAATTATGCAAATATCTTCAAAATGAATGTTTAAAATACAGTTTTTGGGCTTTCTAAAAACAATTTGACTATTATCAGGTTCAGTTACTCAGAGTAACATAGCAAATATGACCAGCAATCCTTCAAATGGTGCATGGGTCGGACTCCTCTCTGAGTTAAAGTATTTCAAGCAGGGGTAGTCACTATGCACCCCTAGGTTTAAATCAGGACCTTATTTCATGACTTCAACTTCATTTTTTAAGGTATACATCTATCCAGAAAATTGCAGGTCCTTAAAAAGGATATCATGTAAGTAGTGCCCTTTCTTGGGTCTCCTCCACAATGGCATTTCATTAAAACAGTTGTGTATCCATAAAAATGTTGATTCCAGATTTTTAGATCAGTTGCACAAATGCATATGAACCTTGGGGAATTTTGTAAAAATAGTACAACTACCCCTGCTCCTGGTAAAGGTGAACTAAAAAAAATGTTTAATATGAAAATCTCTTACACTGGCCTTTTTACATAGACAATGATAGTCGTGAAATCTTTTGTTGAAGTTTTTGTTGTAAATTCATTATCCATGTTTGTATTGTTGTTGTTTAGTTGTTCAGTCGTGTCCAATTTTCTGTAACCCTATGGACAGCAGCACACCAGGCAGATCTTGTTCATTGCTTCAGTGACCTCATCTATCCATCTACACCTTTGTAGTCCCCTTCTTTGAGTGCCTTCAATCTTTCCCAGCATCAGAGTCTTTTCTAGGGAATCCTGTCTTCTCATGATATGGCCAAAATATTTGAGCTTCAGCCTCCTGTTCATACCTTCTAGTGAACAATTTGTCTTGATTTCCTGAAATATTGATTTATTGGATCTTCTTGCAGTCCAAGGGACTCTAAGCAGTCTTCTCCAACACCACAATTCAAAGACGTCAATTCAAGACTTCTTTATGGTCCAGCTCTCACATCCGTAAGTTACTACTGGGAATACCATAGTTCTAACTATGCGAACCTTTGTTGATAAAGTTATAACTTTACTTTTTAATAACTTATCCAAGCTTGCCATAGCTTTCTTCGCCAGAAGCAAAAGTCTATTAATGTCATGACTACAGTCACCATCTGAAGAGATCTTGGATACCAAGAAAATAAAATCTGTCACTGCCTCCACTTCTTCCCCGTCTATTTGCCAGGAAGTGAGATTGCGGTTTGCCATTATCTTCATCTTTAACATTAAGCAACAGGCCAACTTTTGTGCTCTCATCTTTTACCCCCATTAGTAAGCCCTTTAGTTCCAGCCATCAGAGCAGGATCATACACTTTAATTGTATCAGCAGGTACCTTTCTGGTGCAGATATTAGTCCTATCACAAAAACACTAATTCTATATCAGTTATTGTTGATGTTTCTCTTTAATACGTACTTGATTTTCCCACAGACACATTGACCACAATGTTTAGTAACGTCATGTATCGCTGACAGAAAGCAAGATCTGATATGTATGAGGAGGACACGCTTTTACATTTGCGCAGCACAAATCGTCACGCGCCTTGTAAGTTGACAGGCTTCACCATTGGCTGGACAAGCAATGACGTAAGGCATAAAAATGCGCGCGACAAAATGGCCGCTCAGCTTTGATTGGCTCCGCGTTGGCGCGAGCGCTGTCTGCAGGCTGTGTGGGGTTTATTCTGTGAGCGTGCGCTGGCCGGATGCTGCGTTCCGCGGGCTTCTTCCAGCACTTGCGCTGCCCCTTCACTCTGGATGGCGGTTCTTGCCACCGCCCGCACTGCCAGTTTCAGCATGAGGCTCCTGAGTCAAGCGGAGGAGCAGCAGAGGAAGAAGAGGCTTCTGTGTCACAGCCGGGCGCCATACATCCTAAGGAGGTCCTGGGTGAGCAGGACCAAGGATGCAGCTTGTGTTTGTTATAGTTTAGCACACGCCTATGGGCACCATTATATGTGTTCATATCACGGCCCCATTGTATGCAGTGCTGAAGTAGTAGGGATGTGTAATAGGTTTCTATTTAGTGTACAGCCTGGGGTTCGTCATTATGGGACTCCTGGATTTATTTCTACATATATTGTGCTTGATAATGGCAAGTCATTTAGAATCTAAACCAACTTTACACTTCCATTATGCATTACCACGCACATTTATTTTCCCTTCTCATCTTGATTGCTGTTGCTTTCGCATAAGGAAAGTAATTTTCTTTACATTTGTGCAAAGCAGAGTTGCATATAAAATTTAAAAAAATTCAGTTTTTTTTCTTAGTCTAAACCTATTTAGCCTGTCCTTAAGTGTAGTTTTAGACATTTTTGGTTTTGGATGTTGTATTTAGGCAAAATAAGGACTTTTCCTGTTTTGTCCCAGCCAACAGTGACATGCTGCAGCCACTAGAGCAGTGGTGTTTAAACTTGGTCCTGGAGGGCCGCACACAGGCCTGGATTTGTGGATATCCCTGCTGCAAGCGGGTGAGACTATTGCTTCTTAAGTCATCCTGATTGTCTCACCTGTGCACAGAAAGGAAATCCTCAAATCCAGGCCTGGGCCCTCCTGGACAGAGTTTGGACACTCCTGCACTAGAGGTTGAAAAAAGGCTTTCTTCAATTGTTAGGTTTAGACCTTGGGTTAAGGTAGTGACAGATGAGCTTTACATAGTAAATTAGCGCTGTGCAGTGCACCCCACTATTTTGCAAAGTAAAACTTAACTGCCGCTACCCTAAATACAAAGTCTAGCCCTCACGCAAACAAATTGAAGAAAGTCTGGTGGGGATTAAACATATGAAAGATACCAAATTAATTTTACCCTTTTTTAAACTGTACATGTTTCTCCTCAGAAGTTCCCAGAGTAACTGAGCCATAGTTGTTGTCGTCTCCATGTCTTTCTGTTGTCCTTTATGGGAAATGCAGTGGTGCACAGCTGTGGCCTAAAGCCACGTGAAGAGAGGGTTGCACCAGTATCTCATGCAGACAGTGACATACACTCGGAGTAGCATGAGACACTGGTAGGGTGAAGCCCACAACGCCATGAGAGGCTTTAGGTCACAGCTGTGGAACATAGAATAACAGCTCAGCCCTTCCCTGTTTTGTCCCTGCCAGAAATGGCATGCAGCAGCCAATAAGTGGAGCGGTTGTCGCTCGCAGAGACTTCTTTGTTCAATTTCTTAGGGTTAGGGTAGTACATAGTAAAGATTATTTGCAACTATGTTAATCCTAAATCGAACAGTCACCTTAAGAACAAATTGAAGTCTTAGTGAGCAACCATCCCACCAGCATGCCACTGCTGGTGGGGACAAATAAGGAAAGATCCCACAACTGAGGGAGAATATACGTTTTCTGCATGGGCTAAAATATTATTACAGTTTTTTTAATACATCACCAACATATTTCATAGCCCTGTAAAGGGTTTAAGTATAAAGAAAAAAAAAAAGAAAATACAATGTTAAACACATGCCAAAAACTAGGGTTTAAAATCTTATGTACATGTTTTTTTTTTTTTTTTTTTCAAAACCCCATACATGATTAAAAACTTCCAATCTAAAGGGTTTGTTGGAACAAAATAAGTAAAGGAAGAAACGGGCTTGACAAGATAATGAAAATAGAGTAGGGGGTTAATTAGTAAATAAGGTTGTGGATGTAGCATTTGTAAAAAATGTAGGCGATACTAAAACTTCACTATAAATTAATACCAATCATGGGTGGGAGGCATGTTACGTGAGTTCAGAAGCGGAAGAGTGGTGACGTGTGGGTCTAAAGCAGGGGTGTGGAAAAGGGCCCACACATACCTGGATTTGATGATATCCCTGCTGCACACAGGGGAGTCAATCACTTATTCAGTCATCCTGATTGACTCGCCTGTGCACAGGAAGAAAATCTTCAAATCCCGGCATGTATGCAGCCCTCCAGGACCGGATTTGCCCACACCTGGTCTAAAGGAAAATAAAACAAGTGGTAGTGTTTGCAGAGCCTCTTGCAGAACTGACAGCTTTAGTGGTTTCCATACTTCTGACCTGGAGGGAAGACACATCATGTAGAATTCAATAGAACAGAGGTGCCAGTTATTGCAGAAGCGACACGTACACACATGTAATTGCCAATGGTTATTAACATTTAGTGTGGAAATGAGGCAGTCAACACTGAAAGGTAGGTTAAGTAGAAATTGTATGAAAATATTATCCATGCTTTGTAATCCAAGAACATTACTTACATTGACATTTCAAAGTAGTATTCTTATATAAGTCTACTTGGAAGATAAGTCCCCAGTCTGAGCAATTTACAGAAGAGGGCTCAATTATCCAGCACTTCTCAACTTTTAACAACCAGTTGTAATTGTTTTTGTGTACCCTAGATTTCTGCAATACATGGGACATTTGCTGTTACTTGAAAGATTTTTTTTTTGTTTTGGTTTTATACCAGCAGATTTGAATACAAACTGAAAGAAGCTCATGGATCATTGTTAATCTGCAGACAACAATTTGCCAATGTCAGGTCTACAAAGATGAAGTTTCTGTTGGATGGCAGTTAAATGTTTTAGATCTTTATGACAAAATATTTTGTTCTGTCAATAGTTGCAACCACTTATCTTTACATGTATTTGTTTCCCAAAGATTTAAAATAAAATTGATGCCCGGGCACTGTTATTTCTCTAGGCCATGTTTAATCTAGAGTTGGTTGCAAAACTAGAAACTGTTTATATACTTTCCAAAGGTTTAATGCCATTTTATTGTAACACACAGGGGCTTTTATACAGTATACAAAAAGGTCTCAGGAATTCAAATAACCTTTGTGCAAAATACAAAAGTAACTTAAGGGAAGTCCAACTAACCTAATCAAGAGGTTGACCTAGTTTAGTTTCACAATGGCTTACTTAGACCTTTCCTTACAAACAATAATTCACTTACAATATCTGAATTGCAGAACCACATATAACCAAAAAACACGCATTTAGTGACACAATGACAAAAATACACAAAGGGGTATTCACGGGGGAACGAGGGTCTCCAGATGACAAACAGGGAAAACCTTAGGCATTACAGCAGTAGTCCTGGACTGGTAACAAAGCCCAGGGTTGTCAGGCTCCATCTTGTGCTGGGCCAATAAAGGGCCTTCCCTTGGGGAAAACTGTACCACAGAACATTTACTGGCTTCTCCCCATCAGGCCAGTTTTCACAATCATTCCCCTTTCAGTCACCAAGCGATTCAAGACCAAGTGGGTCATGGGTGACTGGATATCAAAGGTTTCAAATTGCCTGGAGAGATCATCCCTGTTCTGATGAGCTCAAGCCTGCCTGTAACACATAGTTACTTTGAGTCTAGCCCTGCAGACTCATAAATTAACTATCTCAACAGGTTCATTGTCTTGGATTGTGGTCTGTGACAACCACAAACAATAGCAGCATGAGCTGACTTCTTGGGGCAACAGCCTGCTTCACAGGTGTGTTCCTTGACCTCCATCTGACTCAAAACCACCCTGATGCTGTAAGTGGATACATCCGTCTGGACCAAGAAAGGGCTAAAGTAATCCAGAGCAACTAATATAGGGTGAGGCGTACAGCAACCTTCAGTTCCCAGAAGGTTTTGTCACATTTGGGGGCCATTCTACCAGCCAGGGCATTTTCTTTCTGGTGAGGGATGTCCGTGACTTTTCCAGGGTACTATAATGGAGAACAAATGTCATTAATGCACTGTGGTACCAAGAAATGCCAACATCTGCCTCTTACTCTCTGGATTATGCCACTGCTGTATCAATGGTACCTTGCCAGGCTCTGACCAGTCTCGCTCCCTAGGAACTGCACCTCTTTCCAAGCAAGGTGACACTTGTTGGGGAGAATAGTCAAACATGTTTGCCACATACCACCCAGGCTCACGGTTAGGTGGTCCACATTATGCTGTCAAGTACGGTTGTATATGGCAGTGTCATGTAGGTACGCATGGGTGAACACCTGACACCCATGCAATAGGTGGTCAACAAGCCACTAGAATGTCTGCCTTCTTAATCCCAAAAGGCATAACCATAAACTGGTAAAGCCCAAATGACATGGTGAATGCAGACTTCAGAATGATCATGTTTGTTGCCCGTCTAGCAATTCATCTAACCTGATAAGCATCAGCAGTAGTCTAGTCATTTAGCTGCCTTTAGTCCACATGAGTAGTCCTGTCCTTACACACTAACATCACAGGCCAACTAAAGACAACAGGATAGCTCTATGAACCCTAACATCACAACCTCATAATTTCCCTTCACAGTCTCTGCGACCCTGTATGAGGGCTGCTTCAATGGGGAAATGACTGAGCTACGAACTCATGGACCAAGTAGGTCTGTTATATTTTGTTGTGTCAAACAAGACTGATTGGAGACTCAGCACCCCCCTCAAGCTGCTGTCTCTTATCTGTGGACAAGTCGCTTGTGATCAGGCAAACAGGATGGGTCAACATGGTCAAGCGTGTTTGATAGTATCCCCTCTTCACCTTTGCTAGGCATATGACCATTGTTGGAGCTTCATACTCTGGTATAGCCTCAGCATATTCATTTGGATTGCCTTCTGAATCTGTTGTTGCTCATCCAGTCCTGCCACATGCATGGTGTCGACTAGTTTCCAGATGTTTGGAAGTTGCCTGGAGCTTGTTCTGACTTTGCACAGGCATTCTGACCATACCAGCACTTATTTTTGCTTTGGGCTGCAAGCAGATCCTTCTTGGTTAGTCTAGTTAGTGCCTCCAGCCTATCTTGGGCAAATACTACTGGGAGTTCCTCTCCCTGTTGGTCTTTCCCAAAACTCATGTAACAGGTCCAATATCCCTGTTAGCCCCCACACAAGAGTTCAAAGGGGGAGAAGCATGTGGATGCTGGAGGCACCTCAGTATTCCTGCTGTAATGCAGCCAAAAGCTACAGTCTCTGGATATCGGGTGACATAATTAACTACCACGAGGATGTGCATTTTGCCTGAATTTCTAGGATTGGCAAGGGGGCCACTACGTGGATGGGTGTCAGTGTATAACGGGCTTCAGGTGCGGGAGAGCTCGGGCAGGCGTTGGCAAGTGCAGTGATTTGTCCTCGTGCCATGCGAAGGAATATCATGGGCACGGACTTGCAGGCCTGCCCGGGACCACTCGGACGAGAAAGGCTGCTCCTCCCTCTGTGGAGCGGCCAACCTGTGCAACAGGTTACCCCCGAAGCAGAATCCTGCTTCATCTCACTTAAACTGTTGGGCATGTCCATAGCCCTAACTTTTCCCAGTTAACATCTGGCTAACCACAGGTTGGCCTTACTCCGGCTCCTGTTGTGACTCCATGTTTGTGGCCTTTTTGGCTTGATTCCAGATTATGCAAGCCAGATAATGACAATCCATGGGCTCCAAGTTATTCCTTAACATATCTGTTTGCCAGTGTCCCATTTAATTAAGACCTGGTGCTAAGGGGTTGGATAGCTGCTGTCCCACCGCTACCCTGATGTCCACCCACTCATTTAGGATAGAAAAGGGCTCACCAGGTGCCAATGGATCAGGGTTAGATATGTTGCAGGCCTGCTGCCCACCATTATTGTCTGGATGTGGCAGCTTCAATAGTCCCATGCTGGGAACTTGCACAGGGGCTTACAAGAAGTGCTCCTCGGAGCAAGAACTGGTCCTCCCACTTGCTGACACGCAGGACAAGGTGAGGGGAATCTTGTGGATTTCCTGGGTGGAAAAGGGAAAGTCCAACATCAGGTGCCCCAGTTGTTGGTAGCCAAAGCAACATACCTCTCACTGGGCTTCACCATGCCTAGGGGCTGATTGGGCAGTAGTGATGGCCCGGAGAGGCAAAGTGGACTGTGGTTGGGGTCACCCTTCTGGTTGGGAGGGCTGGTCTAGATGGCTAAGCGGGGCGGACCACTGGGCAACGAGGCACTCTTCTCCCTGGGTCTTCTTGTACAGGTCCGCCAGGTGACTAGCCTCCTGCAATGGTGGGTCATCTGTCTTGGACCAAGACTCTTATGACTGGCTGGCAAAGCTGTAAAAGTTGCTACAGCCCAGAAATGTTGGCGGTTTTCTCAATAGTCTGGATGGGTTGGGAAAAAAAAACTTTTACTCTGTAAAATGAGTTTATGAACTATAATTTGAATGTCGAAATGACGCAATCCAAATTAAAGCGCAGCTATGCTAAAGAATGAGAATTGAGCATGTTTAAAATAAAGTGTATTTTGTGAAACTCCATTTGCAGCTCTGACCAAGCAGTAGAAGCACACTGTTCCTTCAGTTTCTGTAAGTGAGACCAGCAGCAGCTCTGTGCATAGCCAGTCACACAAATTTCTCATGTTTTGGTAATTAAATCTCTTAACTTATGACATTTACTCTGATAATTTCTCAGTATGTCAAAAGATTGTATACTTGAATACCCTCCAATGTAGCCTATATAATAGAATGTACTGTATGTGACAGACTGTTAGATTGGAGAAACCAGCCAAAAATGCACTTGAGGATGAATTTACAGACATTCAATAAGAAAGCATAATGAAGACCGTTATTGTACCCTAGTTTGACACCATTTTAGCCAGAATGATCACTCCATTCCCAAATCTAAATACTCAGAGTAAAAGCATCCAAGAGAAAAGCATTTAAAATAAAGATGATCATTCTTCAATACTAAACATACAGGACTTAATATGGACTTGGGTTTTCAAACACATATCACAATTTCTTGTGATTTTATAACAGGCTTGTCAATCTTAGTGAGGTGTTTGTCCAACAGGAAGGATATCATTGTGGACTATAGTGCTCTGTTTTTTCATGTATATATTGATCTAGATGTGTGTATATAGTGTGTGTGTGTGTGTGTGTATGTATGTGTGTTTCCTATACTATGTTGCTTTCGCTATATATATATATATATATATATATATATATATATATATATATATATATATATATATATATATATAGTCTCCACTCTTTACATCCGCTGTTTTTATTAAAACTGAGGCTTCCATCACGCGGCATTAGTAATGGTTGTAAATGTAATTATTTTCTGCATTTTTCTCTAAAATTGGATGATATGTGGTCACTAGAGGTATACGTGAAGTAGTTTCTTTTGTTTTGTATTTTAACAGGTGTTCACAGGGTATTTATATGGCAGTGTTTTTTTTTTTTGCAATACTGGGTGTGTAATCGGTTTTTATCACGGTCTCCAGTGTTTGAGCAAATCCGATGGTATTGAATAGCTTGCCTATGGATGATGGCTTTATTGGTGTGGAAGGGATGGAAACTGGAGCTGTGTAGGTAGGTATATCTGTCTGTGGGTTTCCTATATACAGATGAGTGTAGAGTGCCATTGGTGATGGAAATAGTAGATGTTGCATTGTGAGTCTCTCAGTTTGCTTTCTCCTTCTGTCCATATGATGAACAGATCATGTATGTACCACTGGATTTCTTGCTTATGATATATTTGATGGTGCTCCTGGAGATCATCAAATATTTAGATATCTTTTTGTATAACCTAACCCTGACTTGTACTTCTCAACAACATTGTCCCTTACTTGTTTGGAGAGTTCATTGGTCTTCATGGCAGTGTTTGGTTAGTGGTGCCTCTTGCTTAGGTGTTGCAGCCTCTGTGGCCCTTAAAAAAAAAAAAAAAAAGGGTATGTAACCACAGATCATGTGACACTAAGATTGCACACAGGTGAACATCATTTCATTAAATATGTGACTTCTGAAGGTGGTTGCACCAGAGCTTTTTATGGGCTTTATAACAAAGGGGGTGAATGCATACGCACATGCCAATTTTCTGTTTTCTATTTCTAAAAAATAATTTATATATATATGTATATATTTTTCTCATTTCACTTCACCAACTTAGACTATTGTGTTCCGATTCATCACATAAAATTAAGATTAACAAAAGATTGAACTTAAGGCTCCAATGTAACAAAATAGGTAAAAAATCAAGGGGGGTGAATACTTTTGTAAGGAGATATATCTCTATCTATATTTCTCACACCTTTTTGACAATTTCAGATAAAATGATGTGCTCTTAATGGGATAGGGTCAGATGTGAACTACTGTAACCAAATATCTCATATTCATATGGGGTGCATGGAGGACATCTGATTGGCATTAGTGGGCATTAGAAGTAAAGTTTAAACAATTAACTGCTTAACTTACAATAGAGATGTGTTGTTTTTTTATTTTTTTTATTATTGTATTTGGTAACCACCCCCCAGCGCAGTTTGCTTTAAACTACACATGCTTGACCCACTTAATCTTAGAAAGTGAGTTTTATTATCTTTGGGGTTATTAAAACACATCAAAAATTGTTAGTAACAATTACCATTCACTTTTTTTTTTTTTTTTGTGAGTTTTTTTTTTTTTTATTACTGATGGAATCTTATGCTAAGGATATGGAAGTATTCCCACTGTCTGAACAAATGTGGATCTAGTACTGCCTAGGGACATAACAAGCATGAAAGTGTCAGTAAGTTAAACAAACGTGCTTGACCTTTGGAGTCCACACTGGCCATAATGTTAAAGTATTGGGCACTTAAAGTGTTAATGAGGAAAAAACTCCTGCGGCATTAGGCAATCTAACCTGTTGCTGACAATGTAATTTAGTAAAGTGATTTTGAGCTTGTAAATAAATGACCCCCTCACAATTTACAAATAAATTCCTCTGCCAGTTGGTATGTATTATTTCTTAGTGCAAGTTGGAAGATAAAGCCAATTAGAAGATTACTGCAGCTAAAGTCTTGGAATACCATGTCAGGAATCCCCACGCTAATACATTAAAACTGAACATGTATGCTTTGTAAATGGTATCCTATGTGGGCAACTAATCCTTTCATCCTTTCATTCATACATGTAGACACAAACATTAACTTTAGGTTCAGATCAATAGAATAAAAAACAATTCTTCTTTGGGAGTTGCCGTCTGTACTGCATGCTTGACATAACCTCTGCTCAATTTATATGGAAGTCAGTCTTTCCATAATCCCAAATTCAGCCAGGCATGTGTCTTCATTACATTATTTAATCAAAATGTAATCTCCTCTACATGGGCAGGAAGAGCCAGAAACTCAACTTCTTATTTATGCAAGACCATAACTTGACCCTTTATTCAAGCTTTACATGCCTGATCTCATAAAAGTATTGGGCAAAATGTGTGCTTTCTTTGATGCAAGTAAAGTGATAAATGTTTGAATACCTGCAAGTGTTTTTTTGCAATATGGTGCCCACCCCAGCTTTTAATGACTGAAAAATGTCATTTCTTTAGCCATTGCAGACCTAAAAATAAACATCCAGTAAATGTATTAATCATGTCTACTTTTCTTGGTCGGATTCACCATACTTATTTATTTTTCATTCAAATCACTATTTACAAAATAATGTACGTGTATTTTTCTATTTGGGCATAACAAAAGCTTGCCAAGTGTGGCATGCAGAACAGACCAGGAAGAGTTCCCACTTAATGTTTTTTTTCCTTTACATTGTTTCAGGCTCTTCTGTCTTGTATATAGATATTTAGTAACCATACGCATTTTAAAGGACATTAAACAATGGAGATGTGAAACGAAAAATGTAACTTTTTTTCTGTTCTAGGTAAAAAGCTGCAGGAGCTGGAGAGAATCAACAAAGCAATTGAGGCAGTAAAAAATGAAGTAGAAGAAAAACAAAAGAAACTTTTACTGTATAAAAATGGAACACAGGACATAAAGAAATGTCCTGTACCTACAATAGATAGCAACAGCAACATGACCTCATGTCTTAAGGATGATGAGGCATATACAGAGGTGTTAAAGAGGACTAGCTTGACTACTGCAAGCAGTTCGAAAAAGCGCACAAATTCAATGTATAATAAAAAATATGTCATTGACCGAAGTTGTCCAGCTACTGATCTAGAGTATGATCCCCTGCTTAATTATTCTGCTGGTCTTCTGGGTTCCACTAAAAAAGAAAGTGAAAGTTCACCCAAGTCAAAGAGGTTAAAGTGTGATGAAAATTCAGAAGATACCCTTAAAAAGAAACCTAGAGCTGTCTCTCCAATAAGGTTGGAAATAAAACTTCAAGAATCCGATGACGATGATGTACTTGTTATAGATGCTCCACCTATAGAACCAATTTCAAAGAAGCAAAGAGTCAATAAGTTTCAAGATGGTGAAGATGAAGTACAAGAAAACAAAGAGAATGATTTTATAAGTAGTACTCTAGTAAAAATAGACTCTCTTGTTACAGAGAAAAATATTAATGAAAGTAATAATGTTGTTGAGCGAGAATCTACTCCTGTGCCACTCTCTCCTAAAGCTGGCTCATTCAATAGTATAGATTGTAAATTAAGTGAGAGACAAATAAGTGAACCTGCAAGTTATGACATGGCTTTAACAGAAGCAAATAACATTTCAGCAAGTTCAGAATTACCAGAACCAAAAGAAACAATTCCTCAGAATGAAAATGAAGTTTCCGTACAATGTAGGCAAAATATTCAAGAGCTAACACAGTTGGAAGAGAGCGTAATCCAAAACTCTGACTGTCAGATTAATGATTTACCATTGGATTATATGTGTTTGAAAGAAACACAGCATTTTCTTAGTAATGTTCAAAATGTAGAGACAGTTGTTAATCACTTGCCAACAAACTTGCTAAATTTTGATCAGTGTGTTACAGAAGTGCCAGCTGAACTAGAAAACCCTATCCAAGAACAGAAAAGCCAGCAGGAGGTGTTTATTTCCGAAAACAAAAACGATATAATTGTTGTGGATTCATCATCCGAAGCTACAGAGGACTCTGAAGTTGACATTGATATTTCTGATTCAGATGATCCAATGGAAGAATGCCTTAGAATTTTTAATGAATTTGTTGAAAGTGAAACTAACAAAGAAACAAAACAGGTATACTTGTATATATTTTTGCACTGTCAATATTTCATTTTTTTCTTGTAAATAAAAGAAACCGACCTAAACTTTTAATTTATAAACATAGCTATGAGGTATTTAAACAAATAAAGCATTTATAATTTTTGCAATTTAGGTTGTTGTACAGTTCTGTTCCGTCATCTGGAAAAATATAAACTTTTAGCCATAACTATTTATTTATTTTTTTACTATATATGGGGTAGTAAAGCTGTGGAAAACTAAATGATGACTATTTTTCAGGTTATTATATTTATTTGGATATCTATTTTCATTGTTTAAGATTCACTTTCATGTGTTTAAGACCAAACATTTTATTTTAAATGTCACTATAAAATATATTTAAATACTCTTGTAAGATTTGTACATGCTCATTGAATGATTGGCTACATGGGAGTATTATTTGCATATTCAAATAAGTGGGATGTAGTTTTCATGAAAAGTATTAATGCATAGTCTGCCTAATTTAAATGTTGGATGTATCCGAATACTATGACATGAAGATCTTAATTTCCAATTGTCTTATTTAGTGCTTGTTCGTAGGACAGGGTTCACAGCTGTCTTCATCTGTGTGCTGCTGGTAGGAGAAATTGATATCCCTTTTAGGACATCACTAGCATTTTTCATTAAACTAGTTGGACAAGGTCAGTGTAGCGGAACCCATCACTGTTTTACCCTGTTTTATGATTATTCTTGGTTAAAATATGATCCTACAATATGTATGCTGGTTGATGCTCTGCAGAATATTAGCCAGACTTTTGCAGACCTAGGCTAATAGATAATCCTATTACAGAGATTCAAGAGATAAGAAAGTTGTAAAGGATCCTTGCATTTTCCAAAATGTTTTAATTCTCTGATAAGAACAAAGAGGTGTAATTGAATCAGTGTCTGATTGTATCAAAGTTGCCAGGGAGGTGTGACCCCCCTATTGTTCTCTTTGTGTGTATTGTGTGTAGCCAAATATGGGCATGTGTATTGCCTGTGGCCAAAGAGATGTATATATAGTTCTGCAATGACAAAATAAAGTCAGTATTCATTTGACTCCCAAATTGTGTGTCGTCCAATATGGGAGGTCGGGGATGGTGAAACTGTAGTGCCTCGTGGGTATTTTATCGTATACCAGCGGAGATTTTGGACTGCGGGTCCCAGCTCCGTTACATTTGTTGGCAAGTGGTGGAATTGTTCCCACGGTCAGAAGGACAGCTACAGGAGACACCATTCCGTGGAGTACAAATTGAGGGCAACGCTAGTATCCGTACAGCGCCCCTGGCTACAGCAGGATGGAACCGGCTAGTTTTCAGACAGCGTTCCATCATGAGGAGGAGGAGGCGGCCGCGGACTACAGGGATGCAGACAGAAAGGAACTCATGGTTACAGTACCTCGTATTACCCCACAGAATGAGTTTGGAAGAGAACTCCAAAGCAGACTGGCCTTTTTCCCAGATACGCTTCCCATGAAAACCTTGGAATGGTTAATGACAGATGTCCACAAATCCATAATGGAAAAGCAGCGGGCACGGGAGCGGTCCATCTGGGGAGCTGCTAACCCACCTCCCACCATTAAACCCCCCCCAGCACTGCGTCCGGGTGGTGGGAACTACCAAACCCCTCCACGGTACATCAGGTGCCACACGTGTAACCAGCAGGGTCACATGCAGAGAGACTGTCCCAGAAACAGAAACCGATCCACGTGGAATACGCCAACTAATTCCACCTCCCAGCAGCAGTGTGTACCCCAGGGGGCCGAAGGTGTCGTCCTTCCCCCTCAGCGGCAGTGTGTACCCCAGGGAGCTGAAGGTGTCATCCTTCCTCCCCAGCAGCAGTGTGTACCCCAGGGAGCGGAAGGTGTCGTCCTTCCTTCCCAGCGGCAGTGTGTACCCCAGGGGGCCGAAGGTGTCGTCCTTCCCCCCCAGCGGCAGTGTGAACCCCAGGGGGCAGAAGGTGTCGTCCTTCCCCCTCAGCGACAGTGTGTACCCCAGGGAGCTGAAGGTGTCGGCCTTCCTCCCCAGCGGCAGTGTGAACCCCAGGGGGCAGAAGGTGTCGTCCTTTCCCCCCAGCGGCAGTGTGAACCCCAGGGGGCAGAAGGTGTCATCCTTCCCCCTCAGCGGCAGTGTGAACCCCAGGGGGCAGAAGGTGTCGTCCTTTCCCCCCAGCGGCAGTGTGAACCCCAGGGGGCAGAAGGTGTCGTCCTTCCCCCTCAGCGGCAGTGTGAACCCCAGGGGGCAGAAGGTGTCATCCTTCCCCCCCAGCGGCAGTGTGTACCTCAGGGAGCAGAAGGTGTCGACCTTCCTCCACAGCGGCAGTGTGTACCCCAGGGAGCTGAAGGTGTCGTCCTTCCTCCCCAGCGGCAGTGTGTACCCCAGGGAGCTGAAGGTGTCGTCCTTCCTCCCCAGCGGCAGTGTGTACCCCAGGGAGCTGAAGGTATCGGCCTTCCCCCACAGCGGCAGTGTGTACCCCAGGGAGCAGAAGGGGCCGTCCTTCCTCCCCAGCAGCAGTGTGAACCCCAGGGGGCAGAAGGTGTCGTCCTTTCCCCCCAGCGGCAGTGTGAACCCCAGGGGGCAGAAGGTGTCGTCCTTCCCCCTCAGCGGCAGTGTGAACCCCAGGGGGCAGAAGGTGTCGTCCTTCCCCCCCAGCGGCAGTGTGTACCCCAGGGAGCAGAAGGTGTCGACCTTCCTCCACAGCGGCAGTGGGTACCCCAGGGGGCCAAAGGTGTCGTCCTTCCCCCCCAGCGGCAGTGTGAAACACAGGGGGCAGAAGGTGTCGTCCTTCCCCCCCAGCGACAGTTTACCCTAACCAGGGGAGACACCAATCTCCCAGACGGCGCAGATGGGACCATGGTCTCTGCGCCCACAGCCTGTCCAGATCCCCAACTACCCTCACTGGGACAACCGGAGGAGGGGGTAAGTACAAATTCCCCTCCCCAGCTAACTTCTAATGTGGCCCCAGGGTTAACAGAGGAAATGTTAACCCCCACTGACCCCCACGTTTCCCTGGCTACTGAGCCAGAATATGTCCCAAGTACCCCAGCAGAAGAGCTGACAGCGGGGCAGAGTGCAGTCGGCCTCTGCCCTCCCTTTGTCCCTTGTACAGAGCAGGAGGTCCTGCAGGTTATACCAGCAGAAGAGCTGGCATCAGGGCAGAGTGCCGCTGGCCTCTGCCCCTCAAGTCCCCTCAGCGTGTTGCACCATCACCCCAGCAAAACATCCAGGTACCTGGTTAGACTTCCCCCCAAAAGAGAGATGTGTGACGAAGTGCCCTTCGCCACCTTGGCTTGGAGAGGACTGTTTGCCAGCCTCCTGCCCTGCGACTATGGCCCTGGTACATATTGCCCTTTGGAACCAGTGTTCGGCCATACCAGAGTGTAAGTCACTCATTCCGGCCCTTTACATACAGGGGGGTCATTCTGTACTTGCCCTGTGTGAACCATGATACCCCAGATAACTGTGCCATGAAGCCCATTCATATAATGAAAGACTATGGGAAAGACTTTAGCTACATGGCAATTGAACTGTGTGAAGAGGATCTGAGCGCTATTCGGTGGTTTTGTGCGCTCAGATCCCAGCTATCTGGGGATATGGGAAATGTGAATAAATGTGAATTGCAGTAATGCTGATGGGTTGTCAAACTAGAGAATTGACCAACAAATACTTTTGTCCGGACATCCCCAGGCCGATCCGTTGGGATCAGACCGTGTATGCCGGCTTATGGTCACGGGGGAGGTGTGTAGCGGAACCCATCACTGTTTTACCCTGTTTTATGATTATTCTTGGTTAAAATATGATCCTACAATATGTATGCTGGTTGATGCTCTGCAGAATATTAGCCAGACTTTTGCAGACCTAGGCTAATAGATAATCCTATTACAGAGATTCAAGAGATAAGAAAGTTGTAAAGGATCCTTGCATTTTCCAAAATGTTTTAATTCTCTGATAAGAACAAAGAGGTGTAATTGAATCAGTGTCTGATTGTATCAAAGTTGCCAGGGAGGTGTGACCCCCCTATTGTTCTCTTTGTGTGTATTGTGTGTAGCCAAATATGGGCATGTGTATTGCCTGTGGCCAAAGAGATGTATATATAGTTCTGCAATGACAAAATAAAGTCAGTATTCATTTGACTCCCAAATTGTGTGTCGTCCAATATGGGAGGTCGGGGATGGTGAAACTGTAGTGCCTCGTGGGTATTTTATCGTATACCAGCGGAGATTTTGGACTGCGGGTCCCAGCTCCGTTACAGTCAGCCTTTCTCCCACGTAGTGACATGCATCAATACAGTTTATCCAAGTCTTCGATGAAATGTCTTCAATGAAATGCAGTGGAATATAAAATCTTTCAGTGGTAATGTTTACACTTGAGCATGTGTTGCTTGTGTACTGTTATCTTCAGGGGAGGGGGGGGATGCCTTTTTGCTTGCTACTTTCTGTTTGCTATTTGTTCTTGTTGCACCTAATTCCTGATAAACCTAGTGCTGGATTGAACTACGAACTGGTAAAAAATGATACTACGCTTCAGCATAAGTGACCTGTGGAGAAGGAGGAAGCATAAAATAACCTCCGCTTACCCCATCACAAATGCATTCACTGTTTAAACACAAAGGAGGTTTCAGTTTGTGCAGCACCTAAGTTGTGAAGGGATGGTCATGGAAAGACCAATGTCCAGTGGTGCTCTACATACTTTAACTGAAATGTATTGTTTTTTTTTTGTTTATCTCAAAGCTAAGAGAAGATTGAAACCTTTGAGTCTGAGATGAGGTGTTATGAATGCTAGCAACAAGGGTTGTGGTATAAAAAGCGTGACAGCCAAATCACAATTATTTCCACTTCTTAAAGTGACAGAGCTCTCTGTAACTGAACACTAGCAGATTGCTTTGTGGGAATTATAGTAAAACAGTTCACATTTTTGAAACTGATCAAGAATTGGTGGTGTTATAGTAGGGGTGGGCAAGAGGGGCCACACACAGGCCTGGATTTGATGATATCCCTGCTGCACACAGGTGTCAATCACTCAGTCATCCTGATTTGATTCACCTGTGCACAGAAATTAAATCTTCAAATCCAGGCATGTATGTGGCCCTAAAGGACTGAGGTTGCCCATCCCTGTGTTATAGGCATTTTGTTGTTTGTATAGCCCTTGAAGCCTTTCCACAAGCAATTCCACAGATAATGGTGATGGAGGGTTGGCCACAAAGCGACAATAGTGCATTCGTCTCTGCAGTTCATTGTAGAACGAATCTATCTATCTATATATATTTTTCAGTATAAGGGCAGTCACTAGGTGCATGTTGCATTGCATGTTTATCACTACATGTTACTGTCATTATTTGCATATGTGATAAACATGCAATGCAACATGCTCCTAGTGACACATGAAACAATGCCTGGCCCATATAGCACACCCTTACCTTGCCAAGCAGGTCCAGTAAATGACATGGTGCGCTTGCGCATTAGAAGCCTCTGTGGCAGATGGGATGCAGGCCAGGGCGCAGTTCTCGACACCCTTTTGACGGTGCGCTGTTCTGCAACGTGCAAAGGTCGGGATGCCCTAAATACCACATAGTCAAGACTAGGTTAGAAGGGGATTCCAATGCAGGAAAGGGTAACTGGCTAGAGGGAGAGCAATACTTTAGATCCAACGTTTTTGAGAAATTATTATAGTGGTTGTAAAAAATTTACTTTTTTATTTATTTGCGTTTTGTTGTGTCAATTTGAAAACCTGGTAGGCCTAAATATTTTTCCTTTTGATCCCTATACAATGTGTGCTTAAATGTTGACCATTTTTAGGGTTTTCATTTGTTAATATTTACTGTACAAATATTCACTCCTTTGGCATTGACATGGTTTTAAGCTCTTCCTCAAATTATCTTCAACATATGCAGACAGTATTTGGATTGAAATTCCCCTGTCTTTGTATATTTAAATACATATGTCTAGGTGAGTTCCCACTGTTGCAAACTGCATACAATGTAATATGAAAGTCAAGGAGTTTATACAAGAGCTAAGGAATAAAGTTGTGGATAGACAAAATATCCCATGGAGCATTGTTTGGAGTCATCCATAAGTGGCAAGAAGGAAGCCATTTTTTAAAAGCTTATGACGTTCCATCTTGAATATAAAAAAAGTTATATAGGAACCTCAAACTGTTGAAAAGAATGTTGTGGCATGAGGAGACCAATGTTTTTTTTTTTTTTTTTTTTTTTTTTTTTACACTTTAATAAACAAACATTCTCTAAAATGAAGAGCACTGCTTTATTTCTCACAAAACACTATCCCGCATTGAATCATATCTGTAGTCAGCAATAGGCGGAGGTAGAGAATCCTATTTCAACATTACCAAAAGCCAAGCAACCCTTAAAGAGTTGCAGTCCTTGAGTGGCCTAGTCAAAGTCAAGACCTTCCAAAGAAAACCTATGGCAGGCACTGAATTTTGCTATACACTAAAAAGCACTGGCCCCCTATGAAATCCTTCATGTATTTCAAGCTTGGTCTGTTGACATTCACATCATGATGATGGCCCAAGCTACCTGAAGGAGCTCTTCACTCCTTGTGTTCTATCTTGTGCCCCAAGAAATGCTGGTGAAAATCTATGAACTATACTCAGAATCTCTTCACAAACCTCTGGGAACTGAATATTGATGTATGCTGGATCTCTCTACCATGCTCAGATTTCCATAAACTGGACATTAATAATTAATTTTGTCCTTTGGGGGTGGAAACGACTGCCAAGATGGAAGGCTGTATTTCCACTGAGCTTTATGAGGGCTGCTTGAAATCATCTTCGATTTCTGTCATCCAGCAATAATATTGGGACAGGAGATTTCCAGACCCTGCCTAGAACTGATCCATACCAGTATTTCTTAAAAATAGGCAGTTCTTGCCTAAGCCTGAGGGTCCTAAAGGTGCCCTAGTTTCCCTAAATCTCAGCATGTCAAAAGCCCTCAGAATTATCTTGGCTCAAACAATGCAACGGACTGTGCAGACTTTTACTATTCCTTCCACTATACGAGTAAGATCCAAAACCAGCTCCTTGCTTTACTATTCCTGCTGGTACTTTAACTCTTGGGAACCTGCAAGCAGGGTATTGGGTAGTTAGTGCAGTTGGCTGAATGGACTGGCTCTTGGATCTAATGGATGACTGCCTTGAACTGGATCACATATTGGTGACAATACTACTTGCATTGGCACACTGACTCTTGCCGGGTGTCGGAGGTTTGTTCTCTGCCCCTTCCTTGATTCTGACAGCTGGAAGTTATCTTTGCTTGTGGCTCCACTTCCATCTGTAAGGTCTACAAACATAGGGAAATAGTCTGTTAGGAGGATCCTGGGGGGCTGTGTGCTGATAACAAAACCCTGAGCTGGTTAAAGTATGGCAGTCAACACCCTGCTGAGGGGCAGTGGTCAGGTTGACCAAGTGACTTTACCTGGGAATACCCCCTGCGCCAATGAGTGGGGTGATCTTACAGGACTCCTTGGATGAGTCCTATGACTAAGACTATGAAGCTTTTCCACCAACAAGGTAAGGTTGCGGGTCACTATTTCCAGTTGCTGGAAGACCACCTCCACCTCTAGGACAAAGGGCATAATCAGGGTGTCTGTGGGCCAGTCGTCCTAATTAAGCTGAAGTCTCACCCTGTCAGTGGCAGGCCTGCGGCATTCCATGTGGGTGTATTTCAACCACTCCAGGGGAATCTATTTTGTGACCTGAGTCTCTGGGATAGTGGGTCATTGAGCAGCAGTCAGGACATGCTTATCTCCAGGCTGCACATGGATCAGCGGGTCCAGAAACACAGGTCTGCCAAATGGGACTCTGATCCCACGGTTGGTCACCAGAATATTCTCCGGGTTGGATAACTGGGGGTGCAGCTGAGCTCCACATAAATGGTTTTCATAATGATTTATGGTACTTTATAGCCATAACATGGTTATATGTACGAGTTATATTGTCTGGCAAATGAAAAAGGTTCTTCATTCTATCTTGGTGAATTGGCAACAGATGCACTAGTTTGAGTCACAGATGTCAGTCCCCAAACAGTTAACAATAGTCTACATACTGTGTCACCAATTAAGTAAAGACAGCTGTAAAAAGCGGCACCTACAGTATATATATTTTCATGCCTGTATATGGACTAACTTATGACCCCATCTACTTTTTTCTCAGTTTCTGTCTTTCCTCCCTATCTCTATCACTTATTCTCTCCATTCTCCCTACAGCCTTTTCCATTTCTCTCCTCCTCTTCCTTTTCTCCACACTCCTTCCTTTCCTTCTCCCTTACTTGCTCACCATTCTTCTCTTCTTCCTCCCTAGCACATGCTTTGGGAAAACCTGTTTCCATACAGTCACATGTGTATAGAGCTCTGTATTAGATCTATTATATTCAATCCAGAGGGAATCACAATGCATGGCACAGCTCTAGCTCTCAGCTGCTCACATTGCTCTCGGCTTGGCTGGCAAGCCGTTTCCATGTCCAGTGGTAGCATGACTTTTGCTGCGGTTCTCTCCTGCAATCCAGGCCTGTCTTGGCGCTGGTCCTGTGAGCAGATGTTGGGTGCGCTGTGGTCGGTCAGCGCAGATGACGGCGGGCACGTCTCCTGTGCGCAAAAGTCGTGCTACCCCTGCATTATACATCTACCTGATTTTCACGGTTTATCTTTTAAGCCTGCTCTTATGTTTAGTATAATGATAAAAGGAATAGTGTTGTGGCCCTTGTCTTTAGATTTTGAATCTAATGGACTGCTGCTTTGGACATGACCACAGGTCATAGACATTTCTATCTGTATCACCCACTTATTTGAAACTTATTGTGGGTTACCTTTCAATCTGCTTTCTGAACTCTGGTAACCGTATAGAGGCCCTGTTTTCACTTGCAACTAAAGGTTATTGCTTCTTGGCTTACATTTTTTTTTTGTGTCAGCATTGTTCACTCTCTGAGCTGTGCTTTGTGCTACAGAGTACTGCATTTCAAGTGCATTTCTACTACTGATGTTAATTCTATATACAGCATAGCATTGTATTGCTTGTTTACTACTTTCCTCTTTGCTGCATTTACCTGGATCATCTCCCACTTTTTCCTAACAGGATGAAAGTTATTTTTGACAACCCTGTGCATATATGGTCTGGGATTCTGCTACACCCTTTACCTTCTTACTGATTGACTTTTACCAATGCTCCCTTGGTGCTTATGTAACCTCCATGCTTTCGTTAACACCTAACTTTCCTGCAGAGCAAGCGGTCTTTAGGCCCAAGATGACTCCCTGCCAGAGTACTTTACAGACCTGGAATGGCAGATTCAAAATTTGAAAGCCTAGTTTATATAGAGGTGGTGCTGCAAAGTATAATAACATTATTATTATTATTATTATTATTATATATATATATATATATATATATATATATATATATATATATATATATATATATATATATATATATATTATAATTTTTTGGGTTTTTTTTTTTTTGTGTGTAATGTGCCAACATATTCCATAGCGCTGTACAGGGGTTAAGAAAAATGAAATATACAAATATTAGCAACTGTAGAGAATGTAGTGCCCTGTTTTGAGCGTAGTCTGTTAAAGTTGTTTTTTTTCAAAGCACTCTACTAGAATAGAAAACTTGCTACTTACAATCTAAAGTAGCTCCATATATAACTTTTATGAGGATTGGCTAGCATAAAGAGTAATCTGCTTTGATATTAACCATATTAACTATAAACCATTTTGAGAACATTTTTATTATCCTTTATTTGTAACACCTCAACATTCTGTAGCTCCATACAGATGTTAAGTAAAAGGCAAACAACAATTGTAACGCATAGCAAAAGAATGGCGGGCCCTGTCTTTGCGTTAAACATTTAACGTAATTAGTGCTTACCCTAAAGCACTATACAAGACTGAAAACTGGAAAACTTACAATCTAAAGGGTATGGGTGTGAAGGCTGAAGATGACCAGCTTCTTTTAAAAGATGTGTTTCGTGATTTATTTATTTTTAAGTTTTGAGGCAGAAAAATAGTCTAGTGGAGTGGGGCAAGGAGTTCCAAAGTGTATGGGCAGCAAGAGACGTTCTGAGGGTGGGAGTGAGAAGAGTTGATGAGAGGGGGACAGAAGGTCATTAGCATAGCGCAGAGCATGGTTGGGGGAGTATTTTGAGATGAAAACAGATATAAAGGAGTGTACTGTTAAGGGCTTTACACATTCGGGTCCTGATTTTAAAATGTTATTCTGGAGGCTATGGTCACTGGCAGAGAGGTGCTGCAGCAACTGAGCCGAAAGTATGGTAGTCTAGTGGAGGTGTTCATTATGGATTGGCGTGGAGACAGAGGGGTGATGGGAAGGCCAGCAAGGTGCAATTTGCATTAGTTGAGGCTTTAACATGTCTACAGCTCAATCGGGTTAACCTGTAAAAACATGTAAATGACCACAACACATTATGTGCTTCTTAAAGGAAAATATTCGAATGAAGTCTACTCGTATACAGATTATTTTCTTGTTGCACTGGTAACAATCCACTGCCTAATTTTTATTTATTTAATGGTTTTAAAAAGCATTGTAATTGTGGAGGAAGCTTTAGTTTAATGTTATGTATGTTCTGGATATTTAGTTTTTTTTATATTCCAATCTGTGGCTTTTTAGCAAATACTGTACTAGTAAAGCGAAGTGCTAGATTATTAATGAGCTGAGAGCATTTATTTTGATACTCAAGTTTGGCGAGAGTACAGATTTTTCAAATGCTGTAACCAGCTAATTTTTTTTAATCATTCTGAAGTGCAAAGAAACCCTATGTAGCACTTGGTTAACATTTTTTGTCATTGATATTACTGTTAAAGGTATATTGAAGAGAGGTGGGTTATGAATGCATATTATAGAATGCATCATAACCCACCTAGCATAAATGTTTGCATGCAAACCTTTTATGCAATAAAATAAAAAATGTGCAGGGGTGATGTTTACATCCACAACAGCTTCTGCAGTTGCTTCAGTGGCTGCTGTAAGCAGCCATCATGGATACACCAATCTCTCATGCACCCTTGCACACAGAGCATGTGCATGGCTTTCTCAAAGAGTTTGGGGAGAGGTTCATAAGCAGTGTAGTTAGGTCTGACCTGAATATACACACACCTACATCTCAAAATAAGCTTATGCTTAGACAAAACGATGATAAAGCAAGAAAAGTTGAACACCAATAAATAAATATATTTTAATTTGATGTCAAAGTATATCACAAACCTTTTTATGAGCAGAGATGGTCACAGACTCTAAAAATATAAATTATGCAATAGTCTCAGACAGCTATTGAAATTATAACACAGCATTACACAATACTCAGACAGAACTATAGAAATGCTATCATAGGATTACACATTGCTCACAGACAGAACACCAGAAATAACACTGCATTAGACGATGCTCACTACAGAGCTCAATAAATTTATATCACAGCTTTACATATTCATTAAAGGAAGGAAATTACACTAAAGGAAAGGATAGTGTCTGAGATCATGTGACTTCCCACAGTAGGGCAGACTTCGGGTGATAACTGAGCATGCCTGCACAATCCCCAGGCAAAAAAGAAACATTGTATAACTTATGCTAATATTCCCTGGGAATTTCAGGGGGTGTCAACATTGATAGAAAAATCTTTGCAGAAGCAAGAAAATCAGCAAACTTCAGGCTAACGGTTTAACTGTTGACTTTGAAAAAAAAAATTTGCATGAAAAAATTTCAGACACTATAAATGCTCCTCTATCAGATGCATTAATAATCCACCTCACTTTAATATCCATTTTTAAGCATTACATACAGACTTCAAAATTCAGTAGAAAAGGCTTCAAGAAAAAAAATACATAAAACATAATCTTCACTCATTTAGATTGTCAGGTTTGGGGACAAAAGGTTTAAGCTAGAATCTCTTCTGTATACTTAAGCGGCAGCAATTTATTTTATCAACATGTTAGAGAAGGATCTTTCTTGGAGGCAGTCATGTAACTAGCAGTAGTTACATGAGCAAGTAGTAAAGAAATGCATTGGATGAAACTTATGTTATAGAACCATTGCCCATACCAATGTCACATCTGTAATTTAGCATATGAGATCATTCCAGCTTCATCTTCTGTAACCATCAAAGAATCTGAACCACACAACCATCTCACAATGGTTGAAGGCTCACTTAGGCCTCCTAATCAGGATAGGAGGCAACATCAAATGGGGTACCCCAAGCCTGACTGCATCCACTTAAGTAAAAAGGAAGTCTTCCTTCCAGATAATCTTGTAGAAAAGTAAAGGAGATTTCTGCACAGAAAATGTAATATTGGTGCATGTCTATCTATCTTCCACTTATTTTATGAGTGCTAAGAATTTACAAGGATCAAGAGGATGTAATGAGGTGTAGAAAACTACTTATAGTTAAAATCCATTATAGCTTAGTGTTTTGTTTATGTGAATATCCAAACTATTTGTTTGAGACCTAGAAAGAATGAATATGAAAAACTTGGTACATATCCAAAAATCTGTAGCCTTGATCTATAAAAAGTTCACTTAGTCTTGCTTGTATCATTACAATCAGGCATGCACTTAAAGGAGCGTAGCAAAAGTGATGGATGGAAGCAATGGATTAGCTGGGGTAAGAGAGGAGTTGGTCCCGGTAAGTCAAGAGGATTTCTACTTATGAAAACATAACAGAAAAAAGGGAGTGATAGGATACATGAAGGGAAGGGTAAATGTGAAGTATGGAGTTTAACAGATACTCATGTGGATAAGGAGAGAGTTAGCCCATTGCAGGACCTTCGAATACCTCCTAATTGGCCTGTTTTTCTGGCAACTTTTCTCTAGTGAAACATAAACATAGGTTTCTCCAAGTGAACAGCTTGGTTTTTTTTGCTGATTATATTTTATCAGGTTTATTAACCCCATATCCTGAGACCATATTAATGGTTTTAATAAAGTTTGGTCTCCTTGCTGGAGCCTGAGAGGTTAATGGATTTTTTTTTATGTCAGCAGATTTATTTTGTATTCAATTGGTGTGCTGGAGGCAGTTTTTTCTATATATTTTTTGTATTGCCTACTTTGATTAATTGTTAATTACATTGTGCGTAAAGAAAAGGATTTGTGCCCTCTCAAATATGCGTCCATTTTTTTGACTGACAACGCTGACTCTGCCTTTGCTTTATTACCAGAATCGTGAAATTCCTGTGTCTATCACACACCAGACTTGTCAAGATCAGTCAGAAGTGTGCTTGACTGAAACAAAGAGAAGTGATAAGGTTACAGGTCAGAAGAAAAGAATTGCTCGTCCATCTGCATCTGATGTAAGTGTTAGTGATAGAAATGCTGTATTGAACTGTGCATCACTGCTCTAGTATCCATAGTTATGTTTTATCATCTCAATTCCATGAGACACATATAGATATAGGCCGCAAAAATGTAAACAATTAAAGTAGGATTCAGCAATATTTCAAAACTCCAAGAGCTTTGAATGATAGTTTACCTGACTTCTAACCTAATGGCCCATATTCTCTAAAAATACGGTGATGAAATCTGGATATGTGATTATCTGTTATCATAGTGAATATTTTGCTAGTAGCAATAAACATGAATAGACTCCTACAAAAAGTACCCAAAACATAAAGTGAAAGGATCAAAGACCATTTGTAAAGTAGCCTACCGAATATGGTGATTGCCATAATATTGCATGTCAGGGAATCTTGTCGGTTATTAACATTAGATAATTGTATAGTCGAATCCTTAAAAATGTCTATATCAGAAACTGTCCAATTTAAATGCAACTTTATTTCAATGGTGTGTATTTCTAGGTGAAATCAAGCACCAGTGTACTTGTTCCTTATAGAGGACCTGCTCCACAGCAAATACCTCATGCTAGAATACTTCATGTGCAACAACAAGCTGTGCAAATTACGGCTGCTGTTAAAAGTGGCCAGGCTTTTGTGGCTTCAACACAGAAAAAAGTCACAGGATGTGTCTCGCCTGCCTTTCACAACTTTGGACAGCTGGGTATGACTTAAACTGTAACACTTGAATTTTGTGGCACAAATGTCTCATTTAATACTGTAATACGAAACAAAATGGTTTTTGTTTTTTTTTATTGGCAGTTTTCTATTAACATCCTAATTATTATTATTATTATTATCATTTTTCTCAATAATACTGGTTTTTTTTTGTTTGTTTTTTGAACCTGGCTTTAATGTTTTAATCTAAAAAAATGTTTTGACTGTTGTATTTTATACATGTTAACATTATTTTCCTTTTTCAGTCTGTTTAAACTTGGTGGAAGTTCAGCCTGTTATACCGATCAGAAATCAATTTAGTGGGTTCTATCAAGGAAATTCACATGCTACATCAACATTAAAAGCCAGTATGCCTCCAAAAAGGACACTTCAGACTGCTCCAGTTAAGGTACAGTTTGCAAAAGAAATGGGTTTACTTTCAATAGCAAGAGAACTTAAATGTAGTCACCTTGTTACTGATTTTTTATTTTTTATTTTAGATTAGTGGGCGCAAACGTTCTTTAGCTGTCGTTGAAACCGGCGTGAAGGTTCCTCACGAAACAAGGCAACGCTATGTTAACTCTTTCGTTGAGGAATTCTTGAAAGATTCTACAACTGTTCAGGAAGCATTTGTCAAGGTAACTTTGTCTCCAATATGAATATGCTTGCTTGTTCTGCATCCTGGAGAAGTGATAGCCCAATATGTAGTATTTTCTATATGTTCTTTTGGGTTGCTGAAAATATGCCGCTTTAATTTTTCTAGATTCTTTGCTTAAAGGACCTGATAACTGTTTTAAGATATTTTAAAATAGTCTTTTAAAGAATTACACTTAAAATTGTCATTTTTTTGTGAATATACATAAGGTTTTTATCTGTTCAATAAAAATGTTAACAAATGCTAGTTCTCTTGTTAAATGGTCTAATGGCAAGCTATTTGGTTTACAAGAACACATTGCAAGAAGCAGGCTTAGTGAAGAAAATGGAAGCTTAGAATAAAAAATTGCAAAAGTAAAATGGTAAAGGCTGTGGTTTTTTTTTTTTTTTTTTTTTTTCTATATTTATTTTTTAAAACCATTAGCCCATTATCCATTGTACTTTTTCCAAAGACTGTATAGAAAAAAATGACCAATGTGGTTCTTTAATAATATATATTCATGACTGGTGGCGACTTTGTATGACTGTAAATCATAAGCTCTCTGGCATAATTTAATACAATACTATGATTGAAATTATTCAAGAAGTACTTAAAACCATAGCATATGCTAATAATTTATAATATATACTGATTATTTTTTAAATCAATAGAGATTTTTATTATATTCCAATAGTAGTAGGTCCGACTGTCGCTTTTTTTATTTTTCATTTTTTATATTATTTCATAAGTTTTATATTTTAAATGTTTTTGCCCATTCATTTGAGATCAGAACAGTGTGTGTCCCAATTTAAATGAGATCTGGTCTATCCTCCCCTTTTTCATTACATTTATTATCTCAGGGAGCACCCTTGTAATCCTTCAATAAGGTTAACACTTTGAGCCACCACACCCTCTTTTCAAAACCTACCAAATTCATTTTGTAAACGTACACATATTGGCTGTACTCCAAAAATAAAATGTAAGCTGGAATTTACATCACCTGTAAAAATAAGCACTTGATTGTACAAAATGTTAACACCGTAGAATAGTATTTACAATTGAAGGTTTTAGGATCACCATATCCTGGTATGTTGGTGGAATTCAACCACCTGTTCAAAAGGACAAATACAGTGATACAGAAACAAATTGCATACAATGTGTTGTGTGTGTGTGTTTTTTTTTTTTTTAATGGAGCCAATTGTTTACAATGATTTGCTACAAACATGTACCCAAATGGATGATATATGTATGCAATTAACAGTGGACATTTATCATAGACCTATCGCTAGCCATTTGCTTGACATCCATTCATTGGACCTAGGTATTTTTCCTTGGGCTGTGGCTTAATTCTATAGTTCTCTAATGGTCAGAAAATGAGACTTGTATCTAACGGTGCATCCGCTACTGGACGAACTCCACTAGATTACTAGCAAGAAATCAAAACAAATAACCTTCAAAATGGTGTCTGATGCACTGACTTTATGACCAGAATACAAATTGCACATAAACATTTACATAGCACAGGAAGTGAATTGTTCCTCCAAAAATAAACGTGTCTTCAAACTCAATTCTTTCTCCTGCAGCGGCTGAAAGTTTTATTATCTTTAGCAAAAACTTGAGTCATTACACCTCAGTTGTGATCTTTAAAAAAAAAAAAAAAAACCCGCATACTGGATATATTTTTAAGTTCCTACAAAAACAATGGAGTAACTTAATCAAAATCCAGAACTTCTTGGGACAACCTCGGTTGGACTTGTAATGGCCAAAACTTTAATTCCAAAAACAAACTTCATGATTTGTATGTGCATTTACTCAACACAGTTGGCACAGAAACCATATTGATAAAAACCTTCTCATCTACATTTCAAGCAAATAACTTTTATTACTCATTACTGTTTTTAAATGACTTTTTTTGTTTTAACTGAGCTTTATTAGGTGATGCTTCTTCCAGGATAAGTGGCCATGCTGGGGTGAGCTAGATTCATCCTAGCCACTTACAATGTTAAGGAATTTATGCCCTTCTAGTTGCGTTTCATGAAAGCATATTTACATAAAACACGTGCAGACTTGGGCTGTCTACAAGTTTTTACTATGATATAGTTATGTGTTATACATTTTGACCACCAAATTACATATACTACAAACGATTAGCATTCTAAATGTGTTATTGCTGGATCAGTTCTGTATGCATACATACATGTGACTTAATACAGAACATCTGAGTGCAAACATATCTATCTTAACACATAGAAATTGGACCTAATGTCAATATAGTTTCTTATTATAGACCTGTCCTCACCTCTTATGTGCCTGCCTTATTACATAGAGACTCCGCAAATCCAGGGTTAAATCAATTCGATGGGACTTTTGTGACGGCAAATTTACACCTGGTTGTCGAAAAAATGTTCAGGAATGCATTAAAGATCAGGTCGGCAGTCAAGCTGAATGTTCTAGTCAGTCCGGTACAAACCACTACTTGGTCGCCTACTGCAGCAGGCGCTGTCTCTGACGGCGACATAAACAAGTTTTTGGACTGGTTCCAAATGGCCTTATAAGACTCACTTTACCAACGAAGTCAACCGCAGCCTCCACCACCCTATGAACAGTGCCCTGCCCAAGTCTGATTTGTTGCTCTGTTATCTCTCTAAGTGCTACTTAGAATTGAGAATTTTGACTTGCCATAAATTATTTTTCCTTTATCTTCATAGGCACACAGACTTCCCACCAGATTTAAACCTTGCATAATTAATTTTCTTTTTTTCTTTGTGTAATTTCTATAATGAACACTGAGGGTAGATTATCATGGGAATGCCAACTAATCAGCTGGGTGATACATCCTTCTGTCGTACCTCCTGGAGTGTGTGGTCAATTTCTCCAGAAAATCAAGCAAAAAGAATTTGCAGTTTTTAAAATGTCTCCAATTCTTAAACGATAAGTTTATATAAGAGTGTCTCATAAAAAGCAGTGGAGGGCTACATGCTAAAAAAATAAAAATACATATTTACAAAAAAAAAAAAATCAAATCCCTCCTGATCCCAGACACCGGCGACCAGACTTCTTCCTGGATCAATACTGCCTCTCTAATTATCCATGATAACCCTGAATTCCCTTTTTAAGTAGAAATAAATCCAGTCCCCTTTTAAAGTTTAGAATCCGCTCTCACCACCTCCTATGGTAGAGAATTCCATAGATTAACCACACTTACTGTGAAGAAACCTTTTATTTTTTTAAGATGGAATCTTTTTACTTCTAACCTCAAGGGATGTCCTCTTGTCAGTTGAAAACCTCTTGGCACAAAAAGCTCCCTTGACAAATCTTTATACTGACCCTGGATGTATTTATATAAGGTAATCATATCTCCTCTTAGACACCTTTTTTCTAGAGAAAATAAGTTTAATTTGGTTAGTCTTTCTTCATAACTTAGCCCCTCCATTCCCCTTATTAGTTTTGTTGCCCTCCTCTGTATATTTTCCAGCTCTAAAATGTCCTTTTTATGAAGTGGTGCCCAAAATTGTACTCCATATTCCAAATGAGGGCGTACTAGAGATTTGTATAGGGGCAGAATTATATTTGCTTCCCTGGCTTCTATACCCTTCTTAATATATGCTAATATTTTATTTGCCTTTGCAGCTGCTGCTTGGCTTTGAGTACTGTTACCTAGGTGGTTGTCCACAATCACTCCCAAATCCCTTTCAATATCTGATACACCTAGATTTGCTCCATTAAGATTATAAATTGCAAGGCTATTTTTCCTTCCCAGATGCATAACTTTACATTTATTCGTATTAAATCTCATCTGCCATTTAGATGCCCATTCCTCAATTTTATGTAAATCCCTTTGGAGGGAAAGCACATCACTATCTGATTTAATTACCTTGCACAACTTCGTGTCATCAGCGAAAATGGAGACACCACACTCCAATCCTACCTCTAAGTCATTAATAAATATGTTAAAAAGGAGAGGACCTAATACTGAACCCTGAGGAACCCCACTTACCACATTAGTCCAATCGGTGTATGTTCCATTTACAACAACCCTTTGCTTCCTGTCTTTTAGCCAGCTCTTAATCCATGAGCAGGTATTTACTGCAACTCCTGTATCTCTTAGTTTGCACAATAGTCTCCCATGTGGCACTGTATCAAAAGCCTTTGCAAAATCCAAAAAGACTACATTCACGGAGTTGCCTTGATCCAGATTCCTACTAACCTCCTGATGGAAACTAATTAGATTTGTTTGACATGACCTATCCCTCATAAATCCATGTTGACTCCTACTTCTAATCCTGTTCAAATAGACATAATCTTGTATATTATCCCTTTATTAACCCTTCTAAAAGCTCCCCACTACAGAAGTGAGGCTCACTGGTCTATAATTCCCCGGATTTGCTCTTGCTCCCTTTTTAAATATAGGTATCACATCAGCTTTTCTCCAGTCATCTGGTAAAGACCCTATGTTGAGTGAATCTTGAAAAAATAAATATAATGGTTTGGCTATTACAGAACCCAGTTCCCTTGGTACCCTTGGATGTATTCAATCAGGACCCGGGGCTTTATTAACATTTATTTTTTCCAACCTCTTTTGGATTTCTTCCTGCGTTAACCAGTTATTTGGTGAAGGCAGTGTAGCCCCATTATGTTGCCGTGTCTCAACCACTGGTACCTCCCTTGTGTATACCGAAGAAAAGAACCTATTTAGTTATCATGGATTAAAAACCTTATATCCTAGTTTAAAGTGATTTCTACATTTAGGGATTCTTTAATTCTCATAAGCAAACATGCATGTCTAGAATTGTTGGTCATATTTACTCCTTTTTTTTTTTTCTTTTCTTTTTTTTTTTCTTTCATTGTTTCACTGTTGTTGTTTTATAGGCCCAGATGGAAGAAAAAGCCATCTATGAACGTTGTGGAAGCAAGAACATGTACCTAAATATAGCTGTGAATAGTCTTAAAAAGCTAAGGGATCAGCGAAATATGACTCTTACCAGTAAGTATTTAACCAATTTGTATACAGTGTATCATGTTATTGAATAAACAATCCACACTTCAATATATTTTGCACAGTTAAAAATTAATTGCATACTTTCATTTTCAGCTATTTTCAGTTTTGGTGAAATTACAGATATTTTGCCTTGTAAAAGGATTGGAAACCTGGGATAAGTGGGAAGAAAAAATACACAGATACACTATATGCACTGCCGTTAAAAAAAAAAAAAAAAGGTCCTCTTTGGCCCCTTTTTGATAATAGAATGGCAGAGTAAAGTCCCATATTTATCATATGGGACCTTACTCTGCCATTCTATTATCAAAAAGGGGCCAAAGAGGACCTTTGTACTTTGAGGGGACAAAAAAATACATAAAAAAAACAAACAAATAGACTAGCAATCCAAAATACAACCTCACATGATACTCTAGCAAACTTGCTATTGGGTTTCTTTTGTTGTCGTTTCATACTTCATATGCATGTGTAGTGTTTACTAAAGTACAGTGTTTTTCAGGTACACAACAATCCAGCAGCAGAGAAAATATATCTGGACCCAAAAAGACGGATGGAAAATATGGTAGGTAAACTTCATAGCATAGTAAAAAGCTTTAAAAACCCAAAACAGTTTGAGCTGGAAAGCTTTTATTTGTCTAAAGTATATTACTTACAACCTATCCTTTTGCACGAAGTTTGAAAAATATCACATGTGGATCATCAGAACTTAATTGTCAGTGGACATAACAGTTTTGTTTTTTTAGAACACAATTGCAGCTATTTAACTAATTTAATTTCATGCTGCAGATGCCAATCTGTATTAAATACCCATCAAAAGTTTTTAGTGGCTCCACTATTCCTAGTGCAGTCAATGTAAAAAAAAATGCCTAGGAAGGTGTCCTGTCCTTTTTCCTACTTTTCTATTGTCATGTGGTACTTTCTGTGTGCAGCAGTGTAATGGTGGAATGCAGGCTTTTGTCAATGTGCCCTCCTTAACCTGTCATTGAGTTATGATGGATGAGCTTCTATATGCAGTGGTGGTTGTTATGGTTTTACTTAATAGTGGGTTTCTGTGCTCTTGCCGCTAGTTGGTTGGTAGTATTCCTTTTTAAAGCTCCCCTTTCACAAGCATAACAACTTTACAGAAATCAGTACATCATATCAAACTTTATATTTGCCCTGTTACGCAATATTCCAAACACTTTCCATTCTGACGATATAAGGTATTGAAAGACCAATTGTTGATTATGTCATACTGCGCTCCGTATGCAAATGTGCAGCTGCTCTCCAGCAGCACATCCCCATCACTTTCTTGAATAACGTGTTGGGGCAAAGGTAACTCCTCTTTCGTGACGCACTTGGGCTGATTAGAGCTGTACGGAGAGTTTCATTATCATTTTAGCTTCTCTGGTTGGTCCATGGGGGAGGAGAGGATGGCCCCGTTCAAAAATGGCTGCCTCCATGCAACTTTTTTAGCAATAGAATTGTTACAGCAAATGTTTTTTATTTGCAAGCTTTTCGGCACAGAATATATTGGTGAGGCATACTCTATTAGGTTAGCCATGCTTTTGGACAGTTTTCTCATGATTTGATCCCTTTTTAAATGACTATTGAATTGTCCTATTTATAGTATATTCTTATGAAGGACTTGACATGTATTTATAAATACAGTTTTCAGCCTTTTAAAGGGACTCATGAAAAATGTCTTTAAAAACTGGGTAGTTGTACTGGCAGTCTTTGTCCACAGTAAATCCAATCTGAAATATTTAGAATTGGTTTTGCCATACTTGGATGCAAATGTGTTGCTCAGTGTGTTAATGTGAGGCCAGAGCACCGCAATATTATCTGGCAGTCAGACCCTTGTACTTAGAGTCCAGCAGACTGTGGTCCTAATTTTCACACCAAAATAGCGAACTAATATGTGTGAAGCAGTCATTTGCATATAAATGCAGCAACAACATGGATTTTTTCCAGGACTGATTCACTTAATGGAAAAAAAAAGAAAACATGTATAGCCAGTTTTTTCATTCTTTAAGAATAACAAAAAACATTGCTTTTGGGGTGACTGTACCATTAACTATTCAGTTTTGCTTTAAGGATTTATGTAATTTTCTTAAAAGGCTTTAGAAATCTTGGCGGAATCGTGGATTCTGATAAGTGTCCTCTCCAGATAGCACACTAGACTGTAGAATTCAGTGAAAGAGGAAGCCTCCACAGGAATGCCTATTCATGTCACAAATCATCATCTAAAAAAGACTTTCTCTAAAAAGGTTTTCTGCATTGGCAGATATGCAAGACACAAACACTTTGGTAAAAACTTCAAAGGCTTGCAAAGTATACAAACTAAAATAATGCTTTAATTGCCATAAATTGTTCAGATTGGTGTCCATACCCATCAAAGGATCTTTGGTAATGTGTGTCTATGGGGGGAAAAATGTTTATGATTTTAAGTGCCTACTTATATTGCACCCTCTGGTAACAGTAAACATATAGAATGCAAAGTCAGGTTATCAAACAAACGTTTGCTTTTTAGAACTTTCAGGGATCCGTCTATACAAGAACCTCAAAGAATATCTACTGTCTGATGAGCAACTGCAAGAGAATGGATTCCCCCGGCCAAATCCTGAGAAACCGGGTAGTGCTTTACTGCATCACATGCCAACAAAAACAGCAGTTAATGATGGTAAGGAAATCACGGTGTATATATCTACCCATTATTCACTCAGATCTGTTATGCAAGTTGTCTTTACAACACTTGAAGGGCCCTCTGTGGTGGTCAAATAATGTTTGTATAGTAACATATTAGTGCTTAAATCAGTATTTTGAAAAAGTAAACTTAATGAAGCTTCTAAAACTTACATTGGAACAGTGTTTTGTAGATTCCAGCAGATATGCTTCTCTCCGCACCCTTTTAGGTGTCCAGAGGCGAAAAAGGATCTGCAATGTGGCCGAATGCTGGTATGGTTTGATTGCAATAGCCACTGCAGGGATGTAAATTAGTAAAGAATGTTATCAGGACAGCAGACTCCAGTCAGGACAGTCCCCATCCTTTGAATACCTTATAAAGGGTGGAGAGAAGCAGATCTGCTGAACTTTAAATGCACATTTTAACACTGCACAGAGTTTTTTTTTTTTTTCAATACTGATTTTTTTTTTTTTTTTTCGCGGTTGTAAGAGTACTACAGTTCTTTCATTGTTCCTGTATATTTAGTTTTTGTTTTGATGACACTTACAGTTTTTCATTTAAATTAACTGTAAACAACCATACATTACAATGCTGGAAGTGGGTGAGAAACCACGTCCTGTTTTTAAATCCTTCACCCATGACCCCTATAATTAACCATCCTGGAGCCCAGAAAGGTCTTAGTTTAGCATCAAAGGGTTGGTGGAAATCAAAAGGCCTAAATAGGCTAGGGAACTGGATACAAGATAGTAAACTTCTGGACAATAAACAAACTGACACATTCCATCTTCCCTTACAGCAACATTTCACAATGTAGACTTAGACATTTTATTGAGACATTGATTAGAAAACCGGGTCTTCCTAAGGGAACCTGGCTGTCTTGGATATGCATTAGCAACCCCACAGCAAAGGGAATAAGTAGTGGAATCTGATATAGTCAACTCGCCAAAGTTATCAATTAAAGATAATTATATCAAAGATTGGGGATACAGATATGGGAAAATACTGGGAGGAGAAAAAATGGAGGGTCTCCTGGAGGAATATCTATAGAGGCTCTCTAAATCATAGCATACTGTAAGCCGCAATTAAAGTATTACACCACACATATCTTCCCCCTGAAAGAATAGCGAAATGGACGTGCTCTGTAGACTCATTGTTTCAGGGTTTGTAAGACCATTGGCTCATTTATCCATATATGGTGACAATGTCCTAGGGTTAGACAGATCTGGACAGGGATCTCAAGTGGCTTCTGAGCTGTTCAAGGTTCCAGTACAGAATCCGGTTTATTGGGGATACCGGTGACGTCACTCTCTCGAGCACAAAATAGACTCCTTCAATTTTGTATATTTACCTTACAAATCTCATATATCTAAACAGTGGAAACAGAAGGATTTGAATTTTCAATCCATCATGGATAAATTGGATTATATTGATATAAATGAACAAACTTCCCACTCCTTTGGAAGATACAATGAATACATTTAATGAAGGGTGGGGTGTGTAGTTGAAATTTAGGGAACGACCAACTAGATAGATACTGGTTTTATACCCTAAGATGGTGTAGAGGGGAAGGGGGGGGGCGGCTACTTCATAGAGAGCGGTAATACGAGAAAGGATCAGCGGGAATGTCTAATCTTGTAAAGTAGGTAACTATGTGGTGACCAATTTTGTTTTATAGTTATATGTTTAAAATGTTGGAAGATGATAAAATAAAATATGAATGGAGGTGGTTCCCATGCGGACTACCTAATACCTTAAAGCACTAAAAACGCTGTCTCCAATAGGGGATAATATCACCAGATAATGGGGATAGTCTGTAGGGAATCATATCTGTTTATAGATGGGACAGTTATACTTATGTACACAATAAAACATTAGCTTCATTAAAGTATATATATTTATACTCAATGAATATATATTCTAGATGTAAAGAAGACTTATGGTATATATTATCTGTAACTTTATGTGAATTCCATCTAATAAAAATTCAATTAATAAAATTACCTGTAAATATATATTTTTTTAGTATTAAGAAGAGTTTGCTGTCGCTGTGGAGAAATCTATTCTGTAACATTGCTAGGAAAGCATGTTCGCAAGGAAGAATGCACCTTCCACTCTGGGAAAGTTCTGCGACACAAAGGCAAGTAGTCTTCCATCACTAGTCAAAAACAGAGCAGGTCATTAATTCTACTCAATTATATATTGGTCGACATTTTCTAAATTAATTGTAAATTTAAAGCAGTAATTCAGTTATTAGAGTAGGATGTTTTTTGTTTAGATATTCTTAACCTCTAATAGGACAATGTTGGGATTACAATGCCCAAGCAAAGGGAAAAGAGCACATGCATATGTCTTGGAGATAATGCCAGAAAATGTCAGTTTCAGTGAAGAAAAAAAAACAACTGTCCCCAATATACTAAAAGGGGTCGGTGTATGAGAGGAAAAAAAATATCGGCTAAGTAATGCTAAAGGTGCACTGATGTACTAAAATGTAAGATAGTAAATCTTTGATAATGAAATGTAGTCTAGAACAGGTATGTGGGTGACTTCTGATGCAACAGCTTCTGATGCAAATCCTTGGAATTCAGCATGTGCGCAATTTCTGATTGCTCCACTGGTTATCCATACTCCTAAACAATGTAAAAATCACTTGGCAGGACAACTTCTTTGCTTTAACTTGTCCATTTACATACCAGTGGAACCAAATTAAGCTATTTTTGTTTTGCCTTATTTGCATAACTTTGTATTAAACACTATTTTCTTTTGCAATAATTACATGGTCATTTTAAAGGCACCCAGAAATGTTTTTTCATGTCAAATAAACTTAATAGTGATAATACAAATCAATGGCCAACCACTACTATAGAGAATGCACTAAAAGTATATACCATATTAAACTGTTTTACATCTAGATTTGATTCTTTAATCAAGAGTGCAGAAACTGCTAATCCTTTCATCAATGTAATAGACTAAAATAAACATGACAATCTAGTGCATGCAACATACTTTAAAACATACAGGTTAGGATTAATTGACAAAATTGTTAACATACAGCATCTTTGCACAAGTTGAAATTTTAAACATTACTGTAACCCTAAGTGTGTTGCAATTCGAAAATACAACTTTACTGTGATCCCTTTGTGAAAATATTTTTAGCCATAAATATTTTCGAAATCTAATTTGGTTGTAAATTTTTAAACCTCTAAATTTAACAATTTAAGAGTACAATTATAAATGTATTAAGTGACTTAGGTGGACAAGTGTAATATAATGGGTGAATTTTCATACTGTATGGCATGTGAGCAGTGCTATATCTACCTTTTTTGGAGCCCCTGGGCAGTAAAGTGGAGTCGCCCCTGCGAGTGCCCACACAAGGTATGCAGGTATGTCCAGCTTCCACATACCCGAATAGGCACAAGTTGGTGGAAATGAGCAACTCTGCTTGGGAGAAAGCAGACACATTCAAAATATAATAACCCCCAGCCACCTAGACCAAGGATAGACAAGTGTGGTCATGGAGAACCTCACACAGGCCTGGGTTTGAGGATTTTCTTTCTGTCCACAGATAAGTCAATTGGAAGATTGATAAAACGGTTTATATTTGAAGGTTTCTATGGTATGAAAGAAACAAATATTGAGATCATGAAATGTCTTCCTTTTTTAGATTTTCTCTAATTAAACATATCCACTTTTTCATTATATAAAGTGAAAAAGTTTCAGTTGTGGTTAGTGAATATTTAATAATGTGTACATTATTTCAGCAAAACTAGATACAAATTATAAAAAAAAAAAATGGGCATCCTCCTAGGACATATAGATTTAAAAAAAAAATCTCCATGCCCAACCTGCATTATGGAGAGCATTCACAAAATGTCATATCCCCCTCTTTTCTACTTCTCCCCCCACCCCTTATTTTTTCTTTTTCTTTCTCACATACGTATATTTTTATTTTTGTGGAATATTAAGCCTTTATGGTTAATCAAAATCAATAAGGAAAAGAAAGGTTCAGTAGCATGGTATAGTAAACATCTTCATGTAACAAACTTACAATGTATAATTAGATTTTGTGTACTTTCCTTGTGTTTCAATATAAATAATTTCAATAATGTGTACATTTGCTCGTCTGCAATGACGAATGTTTAATAAAGAAGGCAACTTAATTTTATGTTTCAGCTTAATTGAATAAAACTGCAAACAAAAGATCACCTGACCAATAAAAAAAATTACAGTTGTCCCATGCTGATGCCTCTACAGAGCATTATCTTGTTACAAGGACTCATCTCCTTGTACTATCAGTTTCTCTAAGTGAATCATTTCTGAAATATTTAAAATTGATTTTGCAGCTACTGTACACTAATTTGAAACTTGGAGAGCTTGATAAAAGTGGGAGTGGGGTCAATCTGCCAGATATCATTGCAGGTCTTTATTTTGGCCACTACAGAGACAGACAAGCAGACTGTAATCGTAATTGGCACAACAAAGCAGCTAATATAAATAATACACTCATTTTCATACAAATGCAGCTACAAACTGGAATTTCACAGGATTGATTAATTTTGCAAAAAAGAATAACACAACTTATAGCCAGTTTTCCATACTCTTTAAATGGCCACTTAATTCATCACCATGTGGACCACATCGTAAAAAAGATCTCTTAAAACCATGTTGAAATACTTTTTGAAATATGTAATTTTTTTCTGTGAAATTTCTAAATTAAAATCAGTTTACATGAGTCACTGGCAGTGCCTCCAGACAGACCCACAGCAACAGCTCCAGGCAGAGAGCATAAGCAGAAGGAGAGTTAACCGTCCACAAATCCATCTGTATAGAGAAATGACTACTGGAATCAACTAAATATGACCTTTGGGGGTTAACATGTACTGCTGCTTTCCTGAAGCCAGGAGTGTGTTATTTAAACAGACTTTAGATTTTTAGGCTTTATTAGTGTAATTATAAATAAATCATTTTAACATACAATCTTGTTCTTTCACACCACGAAATGCACTTGGTGAGGTAAAGTGGCCCTTTAAGAATAAACAAACAAAATGCAATTCAGACCACCAATTTCTCCTAAAATACAAAATTTCAAACCCAAATGCAAAATGAAAGTTATTAGTTTGTGAAACATAATATAATGGAGTGTTTGAGAACCTTAAATTGCCCGTCACCTCCCTTCTAGTGCTCTTTTGCATGCGACATGTATTCTGTTTACAATATAAAAACTTTTTTTTTTTTCCAGTTTTTATTTGCTGAAGGTGTTCTCTTGCCTTTGTTTTATTTACATGTGTAAGCCTTACCCCCAGGTCGCACCTACCATCTATGATAGGCTGCATCACACACACCTATCGGTGCCGTGGTTGATTTATTGCAGGTCTATGGGGTGGGGGGGGGGGAGGGGGAGTCTGTAACTCACAAAACGTCCCCCAGCACAAGCTGCTATATCCAGAACTCTGTCAATCGCCCCCTGTGACCAATTAGCAGTTCAGCCTCAGTTTCTCCCACAAGCAGAGTACATGCACAGGGAAAGTTGTGTATGAGAACACAGCAAGTGAGCCTGTGCTGTGTGTGCCCTGTGCTCTATATAATACCCCTGAAGTAACGAGCAGAAAATATGTATTTATAAATTAATTTTAAAACCCCAATAAAACCTACATTTGACACTGAAAGATGTAGGATATTTCTGTTTTGATTGTTTGAAAATGTAAATAAGGGTTTCTACATGTTTTTAGGAGATCTTTACTGTGGTGTGGTGCAAATTGGGCTGAATTAACTGGGCCTTTAATGATTAGAGCACAATTGTGCTCGAATACAGATGTTTAGTAATTTCTTTTTCTCTGACACATTTCTGGACTCACAGCCTAGTGTGTTAAGCTGTGCCCTCCTCGGTAAGGCAAATACCCAGTATGATCCAGATTATTTGAATATTATCTGGGGTTAAGATAGTGACATAGCCTAGTTTAACTGGCAAAGGCGGAATAACAGTCCTGTCTCGCATTCACAAGTTTCATTCACTCAGGGTAAGCAGCATCCTTCCATGCCCACATGCCAACATAAGTGGATGCTTCTTGTGCGGTTTATAGAGGCAGCAATTCTTTTTCTTGCCATTCTGGGAGATCTGCATTTTCTGGTTGTCAGTCCATCTTTCTGATCCATCCCTATATTCTTACTTTTTATCTTTGTGTAAGAACCTAATATTTTCTGAGTGCACATACTTAGAGTTTTTGAATTGCATGGCTTTGAACTACATTTACTGGACATGGTTCTCAACCTTCCTCCACTTGTTATGATCACAGAGCATGTTGAGAACCCAAACTCTGAAGCTAGGTGCTTTAATAAAGCACTTGACTATAGTTCAGCATTGTACCTTAATTGAAATATTCCTTGTGTCCCTTTTTTTAATGCGGTGGTTTACAGTACTTGAGCACTTTGGGTTATTTCAAAGTTTTTTTGTTTTTTTTGTTTTGTTTTTTTTTCCTCTCAGCCTTGCTTGGGGAAAAAAATGTGTGCTGTTGTCTGAACAAATAGCCAGAGATTTTCATGCTTCCAATAAACATTACATGGTTTTGTTTCTTAATATCATACACATACATCAGACCCTTGAATTGGAAACCACTCAAATCACCTAGCTCTCACTGTCAAAAAAAAATCAGAAAAAAATGAACGTGGAACACAGAGGTGTCATCTAAGGACTTGCACAAAGTAAAATTATTTTTTTGTGTTGGAGTATACGAATATAGTAATGAGATGCATTTCTAATATTGAAGAGGGGAAAAAAGCAGTTAATTGATGATAAAGTTTTTTTTTTTTTTTTTGGCCAAATACAGTTTCATGACTAGCTGTGAAATCCCTTTTCCATGAGGAATGGCACTTACCAAAGAAGAAAACCTCTATCCTGAAACTGTGCTTTATTCACATTGCCATTTATTATGTTGCAAGACCCTTAGAAATTTGTTGTACAGTCTTAACTGCTTCTCGAATTGCCTTATGGCCCAAATCCTAGCTTGCAGGCTCTAGCTCAAAGTGCGGCTTATGTTTGATACCCCATGAATGTGTATTTTCTTCCTTCTGCTGTGCAACTTCTCTGCATAAAGTAAGAGGTGGACTGGCAAAAAATGTTTACGGTTCAAGTATCTACTGATGATTTTTTATTTTTTTTGTAGTTCCTGGTGGTATAGAAACACGTTACAGCTGTTGTGAAGCAGCGGTTGGTACTCCAGGATGCCAAGTTTCCAAGGTAGGTGTAACACTTTGATGAAATCTCAGTGACTTCTGTAGCCCTTCAAAGCATAATTGTATAAACTTATTGTATTTGCTACACAAAGTATTTGATATTTTCAAATGTGAGATGCATCTCACATGAAAAGTGAAAGGAGACTGTGTAGTGAATTGATTTCTTTCCCTCTTTTTAAACTGAGTAGGTTACACAGACAACTAGTAAGCTCTTGCGGGTTAGCTGGCTTTATTCCCCATATAGTTACAAACGTCTGGTAAAGTATGTTTTCAAACATTTGCATCTCATTAGTGTTTAGAAACATAATTGTTAAAACTTCCTACTAAAATTAGCAATTCACAAATTGTCAATTCATAGAATAGGTGTCTAAGACTGTTACAGTATACTGTATATTAAAATTATGACTTTCAGAGCAGACGTGCCAAATGATAAATTGTTGTCATGTTCTATTAACACTGATAATTTGGGTTTCTAAGCAGGTCTAGTCATGAGTCCTTGTGGCTTAATTTATTCCCCAACTTATTAGTGTGCTTTATACAAGTAGTGCCAAGTGGGTCCTGGTCTAACAGCCTCATTAAATTCCAGGCCCGTAGCTGCAACAGCACATCGTAAAACCTGCAGGCTTGAAATTCTGCTAAGTTACAGAGCTATTACATTCAGCCATGACCAACGGGACGGAGACGCAAACGCGTAAACCATTCTTGCACATGTTGCATGTGCGGCCGTGAACATGATCAGTTAGTCAAACTTGTAGTTACCGGTTTAGATGGAGCCAATGGCAAAAGAGATCATCATCATCATTACGTCACAGAAAAATGGAGGTTATACTTCAAAGCCTTATGGTTTTCAATTAGGAGTTTTGATCGGACCTGCATTCCAGACATAATGAAATATTAATAAATCTGTAAATATGATATTCTAGTCTATGCGAGTTTCATTATATGTATTAGCACATTGTATATTGCGGATTTGCGAGCTTAAGAATGCTGTGCTATTAATTTTTAAAACCTAACATTACTTTCCCTTTAAAAGTACAGTATTGTTTAGATATTTGCATTTACAGTCCTACGGATAGGACTTTAATCCCCTTGCTCGTCCTTTAGTACCCGTTGGCATTTTGGCTCCATTTGCGGGTTATGGGTTTGAATGTGTGGATTTAATCTGTGTTCAATTTAATAGCGTTTTTCGAACATAGCAGTTACAGGCTTGACAGAGCAAAGGATTTGCAGCAACGGAGTTCAGACTTCGACATCCCGTAGGGTTTTTCCGCAGATCGTTTGCGGGTAGCATGAAGAGGCCAATTTTAACAGCCGTAAGTCTTGCTGGCTACGGTTTTACACGTTGAGGGATTTTAATAGGGTTGTAAGAATGCCACAAGGGGCAGTGATGCATCTTCTGATATATGTAGATTAATGTCATGGCAGTGTTTACAATAATTCTGATTCACAGGAAATTATTTCAAGAGCAATATTAACAAACCAATGACACCTCGCCCATTCCTATGTTCTGTTCAGTTTAAAAACAGAGGTCTGAAGAATTCTCTCCAGTCTTAATATAGTTCAGAGCCAAAATACTTTGGAAGAAAAACCGCTTTACTTTGATTTATACTTAAAGGGACTCTCACCATAACAGGACATGCATTACATTTTAAAGAACATTAAATACTGATTACACACTGTAATAGCAGATTTATCTACAATAAATTCTGAAATATTTTGAATTTATTTTGCAGCTTGGTACGCTAATGTGCTTGATACGGGTGGGAGAGGTGTCTAACTAGCATATAACATTTGGTGTCTTTGATGTGCTAATTAGGATTACAAAATAAAGCAGCTGTGTCAGACGGTCATTTGAATAGATGGAATTTCCCATAATTTATTACCTTTAGAAAAAAATAGGTACTACAACATGTATCTTGTTTTTCATAGTTTATGAATAACCTAAAAACAACTTTATTTTGGGGTAACCGTCCTTTTAATGGGCCATTTACCTCACAAAGTGCTCTTCTTTGTGTGAGCGAACGCAAGATTCTATGTTAAAGTAATCTTTTTTTTTTTTTATTAAACTAAGAACAGTTTAAGTCATGGGGCAGTCTGCAGTGTGTCTAAACAAACCTAAGACTGCAAATTTTTAAAGCATGTGCCATTCCAAGCTCCGTAAACAGAACAAATGATGGTTTTAGTCTTTCAAAAATGTAATCCACCATCAGTTAGTAACAAATATGTTATTTGTAAATTATCTAGCAGTCATTTCCCTGCATAGATGAATTTGGGAAGGGTAAACCCTCTTTCTGATCTACTCTCTGCACACAGCTCTTGCGGTCTGCCTCTCTGGTGGCATTCCTAATTCTCATGTAAACAGAACTTTATTTTTTCCGTGAAAAGGCACAGATTTCAAAAAGTGTTTCAACATGTTTTCATGGAGTGCATTACAGTGGTGTGCTTAATGTTGTGCTGAATTAACTGTCCCTTTAAAGATTCACTGTACATTAAGTTAACTAACATTTACATCTTTTATAAGCCGTGTGTGTGTGTGTGTGTATATACCTGTATATATTGTGATAGCATTGCTGTCATACTCAGGGTTTGTGCCCTTGTATCCAGCACCTCAATGGAGTATCAGCAGTTTTATTTATTTTGGTACAACAAAATAACATAAATATTGCTTCAACTTGAAGCTAGGCTTTTGTTTTGCACCGATTAACTCTTGGCTGCAGTTCCCTCACTGTCCAAGATAAAGTCTTTGCCACTTGCTGGATTTGAAGTCTCCCTTGTTGCAGGGGATTTTTACCGCAGTGTATTTTTACAGTTACACCATAGATTGGCCCTTTTTTATGGAGCCAATCCATGGTTCCTCACATCCCCACCTGGGTGAAGCCGTCTGATGCCCCCCACCCCGAGAACCCAGCACTCATCTGCGTCAACCGTCTCTAAGAAGTGGGACAGTCTGGCTAAGAACCTCACTCTTGGGCCCTCCAGCAGGGGCATATACATTACCTCTATTAATTACGCTACCCTGCTCTCGGAACAGGAGGTGGATTAGACGGCCTGGGATAACAGCTTTCACAAGCAGCAGCTTTGGCTGAAAAGACTGAGAACAGGGTCACCACGCCACACGACGGCTAAGGTGGCTGAAGAAGACCCTGCCTCTCCACTCCAGTTGCCACGAGGCCTCAGCCTCTGGAGTGGTATGAGTTTCCTGCAGGAAGCTCACAGAGTACCCTCCCTGATGTAAATAGGAGAGTACCTGGAGCCTGCGGAAACTGTCTTGACAGCCGTTGGTATTAAGCGTGCTGATGTGCAAAGCCATTACTGCGTGTCAGGAATTGTGCGTTCCTCAGTCTCTTGAGACTGCTGATAGGCCACGCACATTTTATAGAATGTTGCGCAGTCCCAGAGTTCTTGGCCCAATTGCTGACCTCTAGATCTTGCTGGAGAGAGTGGAGAATAAATGTAATTTCTCCACTTCCTCAAGGCCAGCTGCACCTTCCTTTTCTTTTGCCCATGAAGGGTCCTCTCGAGGAATTGATCTAATTCATTTGCTGGGATAATCCACTTAGAATCTGATGTCCCCTCCTGTGGATCACCCCTGGGCTCCTCTCGGCTGAGGGCTTTTACCCCATCCTCCCCGGCTGGGGTCAGTTTCCTCAGCTTCATTTTAAGGGACCTCCTCTTGGATGATATAGGAGTCCCTTTAGCACCCTTTAGGGGTGTGTCTTCAGGGGTAGCTGGCTGCACAGCCGTGGCTGGCATGCCTTCCTTAGTGGAAGCCTTGGAGGCTTTATATGCCGCCTCTGCCATTTCCACCGCTGCTTAACCGCCCCCCCCCCCCCCCCCCCCCCCCCGACAGACAAATCTATTGGGTCCTGAATGGGGGTCAGGCCTATATTACTCCCCCTCCGGTAGTGACTCGGCCTGGGGCTCCAACCAAGCGCCTGGAGAGTGACACCGGAGAAGGAGACAGACTGGTGCCTCAGAGGCTCAGCACTTCAGGGACACGGACCACCCATTCAGCAGGGGCTTTACTGCCACCCCCCCCCCCAAAGGCCAGTGGCAGAACCTGATTTTTCTCCCCCCCCCCCTTACTCACTTGGGAGATCCTCTTGCCCCTGCTTTTCCTCCAGACCCTTATCCACATTATCCCCTTTTAGGTCTGGAGGGAGAGGTCTGTATGTGTGTGGTCTGGCACCGGCTGCTGAGTAATAACCGGGCCAGACAATGCCACGGGATGAGAAGATGTATTACTCCTTTTTGCTTTTGGAGGTAGGTGTTCTGAAATAGGGCACCTCCCCCTTTTTAGATACCTCTCTATTGCTCTTATTTGTCCTCTTCCTGAGGAAGTCACTCCTGGAAGAGGAGCTGTCACTAACTGCCTCCCCTGCAGAGGGGTTATTATCCCTCTGCTTATCCTGTGCCTCCACACAAACTGAAGTTTTTATTTTGGGGGCAGAATGGGACATTGGGAAAACAGCCGGGACACTGGTAGGACCGGTGACATTCTTCCCCTTCTTCCCTGTGTCTGCAGTTTGGCTGGAGGCTGCAGACACAGATGGGTTTTGTGGGGAAGAAGGGGGCTTGGAGGCTGTGGTGGTGGTATGAGGAGCGGCCTCCTTCCTTGAGCTGTCTGGGGGGGCTATGACCCTTAAGGTCCCTGCTGTTATGGGCTCAGCTTGAATGGGTGCTGTACTAGTGGAGGTGCCATCTGCTGGGGCTGGGACAGGATGTTTAACATTGAGACAATCTCTACGTGTGTCCCAGCCCCTTGCAAAGATAACATTGCACCTCTGTAGTGCTGTAAAATATTCTGTACAGCACCCCCTCAAATGGAACCCCAAAAGACTCCTCTATGTTCTGTGCCCCTGGACAGGCAGATTTGTACCTGCCTCTTGAAAGAGAACATGCGTCTTGGTGCTCTCTCTGCACCCCAGGGGAAGTTTTATAATAGGTGTTTTTATTTCCTCTAGGGCTTGCAGGTGGGGGCGCAGGAGGGAGTCTGGTAGGAAGGGGGTCACATTTGATAGTGTAACTTTTGTGCCCAACCCTTCTAGGGGTTCAATTGGGACATATAATACCCCCACTGTGATGCCCCTCTGTATGAGTGTGTGAGCCGCAGCCAGTGTATGGGTAAAGACAGCTTTCCAGTACATTTTGATGGTTGCTACTATTTCAGAGGTCCTGATGACATTAGCTGCAGCATGCATCTAGATCTCAATACTATAAACCCCATGCTTCCTAGTGATCTGCCCCTCAGCCCCAGTGATGGTATTGCTGGGGCCAGCAGAAACCACCTGTGACCAGATATTAGTCACAGGGGTAGCTCTGCTGGCAGAAGGTGTTTTTCCACCAGGAGCTGGGGTTGTCTTACCTGTCCGGGGCCTATGCTGTGCAGTGCTGCAGCTTGGATTTTCAGGGGCCATTATTCCCCCTTTTGGCCCCTGAGGCTTCTTAGGTACCTTATCCCTCATGATTTAACCTTTTTTGATTTTTGCTTTTATATATTTTTTATTTCTTTGTTTTATGATTTGTATTGTTTTTCTTCTTTTAAAGAAATTATAAAAATGTGAAAGTAAACAAAATTGACATTAATAAACAAAATTAAAGGAGAGAGACGTTAGGTTTGGAAGTGGAAGTGTTCCTGGCTGTTTAAGTAGCCTGCTTGTATCAGCAATTTGAAGGAGACAATGAGGCTTTTTGCAGAGTTTTTGTACACTTTTCTTTCTCTTTCTTTCTATTTTCTTACTCTCAATCTTCCTTTCCCCCTTTCTTACTCTGTTTTCTCTACTTTTTTTCCTTCTCTGTCTTTCTTTGTTAAAAACTTTAAAAAATAATTCAAACTAAAAGCTCCAGGAGTGAAGGTGCAGTGCTAGGGGAGGGGTGTGGCAAAGTATCCAGGAGACAGCTCACTCTCCTGGGATAGAGCTGAGCCTGCCTCCCAGAAAACTGAAAATTTGAATTTAAACTAAGAAAACACAAACTCCCAAAAAAACTTATAGCACCGTGCGCCAAGTGCTTATTAACAAAAAGATGGAAAAATAAAATTGTATTTGATGGACTAAGGCCCTAAAAAGCCTTCTGTGAAGAGCCCAGGGATGCACACATCATGCTCTCGGACTCCGGAGCCCTCTGTCCAGCTCAGACTGAGCTCTCTCGAGTGCTAATTTGCCCTTTTTAAGGTGGAACCCAGCTGGTCTTAATTAGCCTGCTGTTAACCCTGTCATCCCCTAGTGGACACAGTACTCTGCTCAGTCTGTCTCAAACGTATACTCCATCTATGACTCTGCTACATCATATATGTGTTTATATTTGACCTTGCACTTAGTGCACCATTTATCCTCAAAAAAAAAAGATTCCCCAAGCAGAATGTGCTATTTTCTCTGTCTTTTAATCCGATATTTGTTTTAACCAGAGATATCATTTTTATTCGATACTGCACTATGTGCTTACATGGATTGGCAACATTTCCTGAATAGTTCACTAGCTGTATGAGTTTTTTTTTTGTTTAGTTTAGTTTTTTTTGTTAACTAATGGACTTCTTTTAATGTACAGCTCATTTGGTGGTTCTATCCTTTCAATTCAAAGGTTAACGCACTATGCATTCAGATCTCTATTACCACAGTCAGAGATGTGTTAAGTTCAGCACTATGTGCTCTCTTCCATTTAACTTTTGACTAATAGTCTGTTATTCACTTAGTGCACGCTATAGTTCAGGATTAGATAATGCACTAATGAAAATATAGTCTAAGCACATGGTGCATAGACTATATTTTCATTAGTGCATTATGTGCTCCTTACAGTATCCCTAATACTTTGTTTTCCTTTTAATTTACCTAGATGCACTTAGTATCCCTTAATCTAACATATTCATTTTATTTCCCCCGTAATACTTTCTATGGGTTTAATAGTAGATGGAAACTTCTTATAATTCACTCCCATTGGATATTTTCTTTTTCCCAATATTTTCTATGTATTTAGAGTACCCCTTTTTTAATTCTTTCTATCGAGTAGTGCACTATGTAGTAAAATACATTTTGTATAATTGTTGGTTGGTTTATCTGCTGTATAGGCAGTATACAGTCTGCTTTTTTTTGTACAGCTCATTCATTCATTCATCCATTCATTATATTAAGTTTATTTTTTTGTAACAAATAAGTGCCTTAAAACGGATACATTTGCTCCATATAATGCTTTCAATAATTAGAAGTTGTACTGGATAAGTGATATCCTACTGCTGATATATTTTCCCAGATTTGTTGCCAATTCTTATTCCCAACAGGGAAACAGTTAACCCAATTTTTCTGATACAGCTATCACTTTCCATGAATTAAGATAAACTATGGACCTAGAGACATCAGAAGTTCACTGCGGGACTCTGAAGCGTGGTAACAATATAAGCTTTGGCGTCTGACATCATACGCATGCCCTAACATACGTTTCGTCACTATGGGGCGTGGCTTTGATTATTTAGCATCATTCCTAAATCCTATCTATCAGAATTACCAAAACAGTTATGGTGCAACATTTACAAACCTATGCTTTAGATAATGTTTTTTTTTTTTTTTTTTTGCATCATTCAGTAGTGCCAAACCCTCTGTGACATCATGGGCTGTAACACACAGACACATCTTTATGTCCGTGGTTATTCTGATCCACTTGGTTTTCATGGCAGAGATACTGGAGTGGGCTACCAGTTCCCTCTCCAGTGGACCTCCACATACAGCTCCTGGTTTTCCTAGGTGGTCACCCATCCAAGCACTGACCAGGCCCAACCTGGCTTTACTTCAGGGTGGTGTGACCTCTTGGTTACCGGACTGCAATCAAACCCAGGTCACAGCAGTGAAAGCACCAAATCCTAACCACTGGACCACCAGGGAGCCTGTAGATAATGATTACATCGGTTTAAAAAAAGACATTATAAAACTGGTCTGTAACACAGGATTTAAATACTGTGTGTATTTATAAAAGCAAATTGTTTTATTTATTACTCAGTGGCTTAAGTGTTCAATGTGATTGATCTGACATATCCTTTGCAGTGGATTGAAATAAATCTGTGATGACTTTGGATTTTTTTTTCTTCAACAACTTTTGTTCTATATTTCCTATCTATACTTGTTTTAAGAAATCCTTTGGGGGAGTACAGAATGGCAGATGTATAGACGTATCCATTTTACACATGTACTGATATCCTTCCACCTGTGTCAAAGTTGAATTTTTATAAACTGCATTTCGGTAGTGTAGCTTTATTCCTGAATAATATGCGTTATCAATACTCTTATGGCATAACATTTATGGAAATTAACATTGTTGCAATTCTCTAAAGCAAGTAAACATAATGAAAAAATAAAGCTGTTGAAAAATAAAAGGCAACTTTTTTAAAAATGTTATCCTATTTATGCACAACATTTTAGAGAGGGGTGAATTGAAGGCCCAATGTAGTCAAGAACTTTCTATTTTTGCACTGACCATAAATCTATTTTTAAAGTGATCATGAAGTCACCATATGGAGCATAAGGAGAATGTACTTTCCTTTTTTCAAAATGTTTTGATGTCCGTAGTTGTCTGTTTTTGTATCCTATGAATACATAATGAGCTGCACTGACCAGAGGAACCAATTAGAATAAGCTGTGCAGAAAAGAGTACTCCAATATTTTTGTGGATAATATCTAATTTTTCACTACCTTCAATACATAAAAATAATTGCCTACTGGCTAAGAAGCTGACCTGTGGTGAGGAAGAGCTGGGTTCTAGTGCCACCAGAGGTTGTTTTTTTTTTTTTTTTTTAAATGTATTTATTTATTTTTTATTTTATTATTATTATTTTTTTTTTATAGTTTTTTAAATAGTAATTTTTATATAATTATAACAATTTAAGTAGCACTACTATGCCAACCTTTGTCATAAATAATTCCCTTACAGTTAATATATATTTACAGTTGTATCTTGGTAGCAAAGTAAAAATGAAAAGTTAAAAAAAAAGAACACTCTGGGGTCTGAAAATAGGTAAACCGCATTACAAACCGGTTCTTTCCAACTAGGCTAATCCTTTGCATGTTTTTGAAATGGGTGAAAAATGGTAAATCTAGTGAACAACTAAATATTGGAGAACTCCTTCCTTTATCCTCAAGAATCAACTGTGCAGCTAAAGAAAACGCTGGCTTCAATCTGTCATAATAGCAATTTTAAGAAACCGCTTTTTCCATATACGTTTCTAGGCTCAACTGAAGGTGCAGAAAAAATTACTAAATCGATTAATAGATAAGACAATTATTATTATTATTTTATTATTATTATTAATCTTTATTTGTATCGCGCCAACATATTCTGTAGCGCTGTACAGGGGATAAGGACAAGGAAGAATACAATGTGCAGAAAAATGGAGGTCCCTGTTTTGAGCTTAGAATGCTTGCAGGAAATGCTTTTTTCCAAAGCACCCTACAAGATTGAAAACTCGCTACTTACAATCTAAAGGGGTTGGAAGAGGCAGAAACATGGGGAGGAACAGAAAGGGGGTAGCAAGGGTGAGGAAGAGAGTTAAAGTTTAGTTAGGTAGGAAGGTATGTGACATTATGAGGTGAATGGCTCAGGTGTGTAATATGTTATCTGTCCCTAGTGGTCAGATAATGTAACTGCTAGTGGAAATGTCAGGTCAGGCCCTGGGTTAGGAAATGTGTCTCCAGAAGCCAGAAGGAGAGAGAAGGAAGGGAGGTGCAAATGGGACTCACAGAAGTTTTTCTACTTATGAGTTTGAGAGGGGGGAGGAGATAGTGGGTGGAGGAAGGAGTGTAGATTATGGCAACATAAGAGGAGATGAGATCATGGAAGGTGAGATGGTTATGCTGGAGACATGATATGATCTGATGTATCCTTAGATGTATCCTTTATTTTCTTAAATTTAAGTGCATTTGCCTGACCGCCATTCAAAGTTCATTTGCTTGACCGCTAGGCAGTGTGTGTTAGGCTTACAAGTACTGTGCCAAGTTCAGCCAATCCAATCTATTTGGATTGGCTGAACTTGATCTGATGTATCCTTAGAGTAGGTTGAAAGAAACTTTTGACAAAGTGTATCGAAGGACTTGGCTATCTATTTTACATTTTTTTTGTTCTTTATTCTTTCTAGCTTCATGTCCATGATGGTCAAAAGGAAAATTTGGATGGATTTGTAAAGACTTTTATAAAACTACAGCCATCAGATGGAAATCCTGGTGTGTTCTCTCTGGATTGTGAAATGGTATGTCATGACGACATTGTTTAGTGAGCGTAACTAAGGATATGGCAAAGGGCGCATGACATTGTTGCATTGTGATTACATATTAGTGTTGTTTGGTTATGTTTCCTGTACATTACCATGTGTAATAGTTATAATATGTTACTAGCTACTTGCCCATCAAATGACAGCATTCAAATTTTAAATGTCAATGCTGTTTGCCACACGATGTGAGCACCTTCAGCACTCATCACGAGCCTCTCCCCTGTCTACTTTACTGGCCTTGCAATGAGTGTCTTTGGTGCTCATCTTGAGCCCCTCAATGAGCGGTCTTGCCACTCATTGCAGGCCTTGGCAACACACATCACCTTTGGCGCTCATTACGAGCCTCTACCCAGTATCTGTTACCTGTGTTTGTTTCCCACTCTCTCACTGCCCTGTCTCCTTTTTTTGTTTGTTTTTCCTTAACCACCCCACCCCCACCCATTTCTTTTTTTCGTCCGTCTCTCAGCCCTGTGCCTCTTTCCACTCTGTCCCTCCGCTGTATCTTTCTCCTCTGTCTCTGCCGAAGTTTTGCGTGGCTCGCGATGAGTGCCGTTGCTTGCGTTGTCATGCTAAGTGTTACTGGCTTTGTGATCATGTTTAATGTCTTGTGCTAAGTGTTACTGTCTTCGTCCTTGTTTTCACCCGTTTACGTTTTTTCGGACTGAAAACCGGTAAATATGCGTCAAATTAACTAACTTGCAACCTCACTTAGAGGCTCCCTGGCTCTCCCCCCTGTGCTGTGTTTTTTTTTTTCCTTTTTCTTTGTCGTGGGGTGGTTGGGGGTTTTAGAGTTACGCACTTGAAATTTTTTTTGTAGTTTAGACAGCTGGTGAGTTTTTTTTTTTTTTTTTAATCTCAAGGGCTTCTATAGCAACCAAGGCTGCTGACATCACACACATACCACACCCTTGTGTACTTTTGTGTATGGGAGAGAGTATAAATGTTGGTTCTATGATTCAATAAATGTTCAGTTCTAGTTTCACATATCCAGTGTGAGACTGTTATTGTTTGTATAATGAATTGGGGAGTGGTCTTGCCATAGGCCACTAGTAACCTGTATCCAGTATTCTCTGCCTGTACCTTTTTGGGCCTTGCCCTCTTCAAAAGCCACTTTTGCGTGCCAGAGAGAACAAGAACCACATGAGTCTGCTGGGGTAGGTTTGAACTAGGTTCATATCAAGTCCCCTTGAAGAAACAGATCGTGACGATATGTACCAAAATAAACAGGCATTTTAACTTGCATATCAATGGTTTATCAGCATATAATGCCTAACTTTCTTTTTTCTCAGTGCTACACAACACATGGATTGGAGCTAACAAGAGTCACAGTGGTTGACCCTAGCTTGCAGGTTGTTTATGATACATTTGTAAAACCAGATAATGAAATCTTGGACTACAATACCAGGTTTGTGAAATGTTTAAATTGTATTGCTTATGCTTCTAGAAATACAAATGTAAACTAATGTATGAGTTTGGATATTCACTGGGACCAAACATATTAAGATTACTCATAATTTTGACTGATACTTTTGTGATGTACTCATAGATATGAGACTGCTTAGTCAACTTTACATTTCAAATGGCTGTAAAACATGAAACCATTTTACATTAGTTTTCATGGAACTTAAAGGTATATGGAAGTTTCCCTGTTTTTAATATTAAAATAAACTACTTAATAAGATGGAGTTTAGATATGCAAACATTTAAGTGCTTAAAACTTATGTTTTCACTTATTCAAACAGGAAGGTTATTTTAGCATTAAAAATAGGAAAACTTCAATGTGCCATTAATGTTTGTGAGCGCAAAAAAGTTGGAGCGGATCAAGAGAGAAGGGTCCCCTTTTTAAAAAAAAATCCATTTAGAAATCTTCACTAAAAAACAAATAAGCAAAACAATATTTTTATGTATCCATTATTTTTTTTTATCTTTATTTTTTAACTGGTTTGTTAAATATCCGCCATGCACCTTTAATTCTTGCGTTTGACATAGGGAAAGGTATATCAAACTACATATCTATCTGAAATGCTTTTACTTAATAAATAATATATATATCTATATCCATAGAGAGATAGAGCATCTCAATGTGTATTACTTTCAGGACAAAATGATTCCATGCCGATACTTACCATATTTTATTTTTAGTTTTTATACTTGGGAGTAATGTAGTATAATAAAGTTTGTATTTTCATAGATTTTCAGGTGTTACAGAAGACAATCTGGTTAATGTTACAACATCAATACGAGATGTTCAAGCTATTATGCTCAACCTGTTCAGTGCCGATACAATTTTGATTGGCCATAGTTTAGAAAACGACTTAATTGCTCTCAAGGTAAGAGAAAGTAAAAATTTATTGTAATAACCCTATAAAACTACATGTTTTAAAACTCATCATATTTTTTTGAGAACATTTTTAATTTTCAAATGTAATGGCATTAAGCAGTTCTATATCTTTAAACAACTTAATTTCTGCAAATGCATTTTTGAGTGTCCGAGAAAATCCTTTACAAAGTACTTCATTAAAGGCACTTTCAAGATCTTATTTAGCAATTTTCTTGTATGACTATGAAAACTTCATAGAAGCAACGACAGAGATATTGAATATTGTTTGATCACACAGTCTTAGCTGCTTCATGTGGCCAGTCAGTCAAGGGAATAGTGCTGGATTGAGTCGGTCCATAGAAATAAGTACCTTCAGTTTCACTATGAAGCATGTAATTTTTGTGTTTGTATGTAATTCAATGCAGCAGTTAATAAAACGTACATCCTTTCACAGCTTCTTCACGACACAGTTGTTGATACTTCAGTGGTATTTCCTCACCGCTTAGGTTTGCCTCATAGGAGAGCACTGAGGAATTTAATGGCTGACTACCTTAGACGTATCATCCAAGACAATGGTAAGCTGCTGCAATACTTCCAAGATGTGATAACTACAATTCAGTACCATTAGTGCAACATTAGGTATTTTGGATAAAACATTCAGTAGCAGAATAAAAGATAAATGGCCAAGTACTGAACCGAAGAGAGGAACTGTGGTGGTCACTGTCACATAACTTGTGTATGCAGTAGTAATTTAAAAGTGTATTTAGAAACAAAACAAACGGTAAATCTCCATTAACTCCCATAGTGCCATTCACGTAAAAATTAACATGCTTGCCTAGCTGGGCCTTTTTGCTTTCTCTGTCTGTCTGAAAGCAGAGATCCCAATGTACATTACAGGTTTACAAACTAATCAAGGTGTCTATTTCCTAAGTGGCTTAACTCTGAACTATAAATACGTTTTTATTATTGGAAATTTTAATAACAAAAATGTTTTGTGTGCTTTCAAAGTTGGGCTATTTTCAAAAAAAGAATGAGCATTAAGTCTCTGTATGCCTAATGATCCTCAAGGGATACATCCTAACCTTGAAGGCCTACCTGATGAAGCCACAAAGCTTGCTAGTGTCCCGAATTGCTTGTTTCTTTTAAATTATTCAATACTTAAGAGGTTCCTTTCTTGAGATAATTCCCTCTATGCATTACAATTTTGTTTTTTTTGGTAGTGAGGAAAAATATAAACTTTTAAATTTATATGTACATGTTTTACCTCAATTTATTTCCCCCCAATGGAAATGTATATCTTTTGTTTGCAAAATTCCCATCACAAACCATTTATAACATACTGGCTACATACTGACCTCCAATAAAAGTATTCATGGTATTCTATAACCTATATGTGGGCTAGAGAATTCCAATAGAATAATGCCTTGTCTCGTCACATGATCTGTCTTCCTCAAAGACTGAATTGCTTATGAAGTGAGTGCTACCCAAGAGTGGGCATGTGCCATCAAGTTCAGAAAAAAATGCACAGGCTACTTTAATTTCTCTAAAAGAAAGAAAATTAGGGTATGTTGCTATTAATACATATCTGAATGCCTGTTAGTTACTGGGCAAAAAAGTATTTTAATAAGTTGAAGAATAGCGCATTTTTTATTATTATTATTATTATTATCTTGGTTTCATTTCATTAAATGAATCAATTTGAACCTCAAGAGAAAAAAATTTGCTTTTTAAATAAATCGCACTTTTTTTTTATATGAATTTATAACTATTGTAATGGGCGTTTACTTATAATATCTGTGATCTCATCCCAGGACTATAATCCATAAAAAAATATTAAATCATGGTTGCTTTGTTGTAAATTAAATACGTTGCTCATTTACATTATAAAACAGCATCTAATATAACTATGCTTGGATCTGCTGAGATCAGATTTTCTGAGATCTATAAATTAATATCGCGGGGGGGGGGGAGTTTCCTTGAAAATTAATGCAATCTTTTGTTTTTTAGTCACCGTAGTCATGGATGGACAACCAATAGTATACTGCATTTTGGGATTTCCTTAGGAATAATTAGGGGCGCTTATTATATAGCAAACCTCAATATCCAAAAGTAGTAACCAATATTAAATGACATTTCTATTTCCTTAGCAGTTGTCTTTTATAGACCCTTATTGGCCGTAAATGACAGTCCTTCTGATAACAATGACCCTAACTTCTTGTAATCTTATGAGAGAAAAAAGCTTTCATAAGAATAAATTCATTAAATGTTCTGGTTTCCAATGAATAATTTGGCTATGGAACTTTCCGAACATTCTTATAAACATTGCCAATTCAGTAACATGATCTCTAGACAAAATTTTGGTGCAAACAACCACCACAAGTATGTTATTACATAATTATAAATTCTATAAATATTGAATGAACCAAAGAACTTTTATTTCTGAAATATTAGACTATGAACTATACTTTTCCTTGGTTACATACTATAGTGATTAGATTTGGTTAAATAAATCCCCTTATTCAAATAAAAAGGTGCTCTATAAGTGATTTCAATTGAAAATTATATAAATACTTTGTTTCCAAAATGTGTTTTTCCCACTGATTTTATACATTTACTCGAAAGTATATATAACACTTTGTGCTTTAGATATTTGTGTTATAAAGTTGTATATAAATACTGTCACGATCTGCTTCTTCTTGGGGGCTTGATATGAACCTAGTTCAAACCTACCCCAGCAGAATCATGTAGTTCCTGTTCTCTGTGGCACAAAAGATGGCCTCTGAAGAGGGCAAGGCCCAACAGCTACAGACAGAGAATACTGGATCCAGGTTACTTAGTGGCCCATAGCAAGACCACTCCCCAAGTCAGGATACAACACACAGAAATAGTCTCACACCTTGTTTATGTGAAAACTATCTCTCAACGCATAACAATAACAGTGGGACGCTGCCCTGAATATATTACATTATAACGGTGGCTCTGGGAGCCCAAAACCTTCTGTTCAATAACATGTGGCAGATAACAGTTCCAAATCCAAGATGGCCCCCGGCTGATTCATGACAACACCTCCCCAAGCGTGGCAGGGAACATCCCTACGCTGATGGTCATGAATCAGCTGGTTTGGCCAGGCCGTCTGTATGCTATGCCAGTTCCAGTCCGTTCGCACACAGTACCAAGGCGTAGCGTCAAAGCCTCCCCCAGTTCGTGGTCTTGCCCTGACTGTACAGAGGAAATTGCTCTTCCCATGCAACCCCCACCCAAAGAGTTCAGGACCCCATCTCTCTCTTCTTGGCAGCAGCATGGAAGTCACTGGGGACACAGTGGGTTGCACCCATACAGTACTTTTGGGAGCCCCATAAAACAAACCCTGTCCCATAGCAACCCCTTTCCCTCCAGCCAGTCCCCACAGCTGGGCTGGGGTCCCTAAAACAGTCTCTGGGCCTATGGGACCACAAGGGGACAGTCCACTACCCCCCCCCCCCCCCCCCCCCCCAGACATCATATTACTGTTGGGAGGCCAACAACACCCCCACTGCAGAAAAGTACATACCGGGCTGTGCTGACCTCCAGCATCCATGATGATGCTAAGACCTGGGTGCTCCTTTTCTGCTGCCTCCTGAACATCTGTAGCTTGGGACAGCTCCTCCTGGTTGTCCTCTATTGCCCTTGGTGGAGCAGCTGTGCTCTGTCTCTCTGATGCAGGCTGGGGAATCTCGCAATTCCCACCCAGCCGGTTCTTTGGGGCCCTCAGCTGACCCTCTTCTTCTATGACCTTTTGCTTGGTACCCTTATCCCAGTCCTCCAGGTTTAACTGGGCCTTTGGAGCGGTGTCTGTTCCAGTGGGCCTCTGGACATTGGTTATCCAGGGTATCTCCCCACTTGGTTCACCCTCTACTATGGTGCCACACTGCACCCACGGCCCCTTTGCCAAGGCTGGCAAGCTTGCTGCCCCTGTCTGGCTCTTGGTGCCCCTGTCTGGCTCTTGGTGCCCCTGTCTGGCTCTTGGTGCCCCTGTCTGGCTCTTGGTGCCCCTGTCTGGCTCTTGGTGCCCCTGTCTGGCTCTTGGTGCCCCTGTCTGGCTCTTGGTGCCCCTGGCACTCTCTTGGTGCCCCTGGCACTCTCTTGGTGCCCCTGGCACTCTCTTGGTGCCCCTGGCACTCTCTTGGTGCCCCTGGCACTCTCTTGGTGCCCCTGGCACTCTCTTGGTGCCCCTGGCACTCTCTTGGTGCCCCTGGCACTCTCTTGGTGCCCCTGGCACTCTCTTGGTGCCCCTGGCACTCTTGCTGTGTGAGGCCTGATTCCCTGTAGCTAAGAACCAGTTCCTTTCCCTCCCCACAGTCCATACATTTATTTTCTGACCCAGCCTCAGCAATATTTAGCTGGGTCTCTGTAGTACCTGTTAGGTGGTTCTGTTCCATGCCCGACTGGCATGAGCCCTCCCAGCTGGCTGGCCAACAACCATCCAGGGATGCTTCATCCAGTAAGTCTATATAATCCACCTCCAGCTGTAGCTCCTGTTGGATCAAAGGCCAAAGTAAGTTAGCTGTATGAGAGCCTGTCTCCAGTCCCAGCATGTGACAGCGCTTTGCAAACAGACACAGCTTTCTTTTCTCTGTCCCCAAGCCACAGTCCGGATCCCCATGTACTATGTCCCAAAGTGCCTTTTCCAGCCCCAATGAAAAATGATGATGTATCCCAACAGGTCCAACCCAATAAGCATATTGATCTTCCAGGGCGACCTCCTCATATACCAATTCTTCCAGCCATTCCATTAGCCTGTGACCTGGCCATAGTCCCAGGAATGCCATCCATTTATTTAGAAGGCCCATTCCTCTACAGTCCTTTCCAGTCACCAGAACATTCTCTATCTCTACTGGGGATAAGCATTTCCCCTCCATAGGAGCTGAGACAGGGCCATTGCTTACCCTTCTCCTGTTCCCCTTTACCTCCTGTGTGATTTGTATCCGGAGTTTCCTCTGCTGATCCTTAGTAAAACCTGCAGGCATTACCTCCATCCATCTTTGATACCGTCTGGACACTTCCTCCTCCTCTGCTGCAGACATCTCTTCATAAGCTGCCATCCTTCTGTGTTTTATACAGAGATCCCCACCGCTGCCAGCCAAATGTCACTATCTGCTTCTTCTTGGGGGCTTGATATGAACCTAGTTCAAACCTACCCCAGCAGAATCATGTAGTTCCTGTTCTCTGTGGCACAAAAGATGGCCTCTGAAGAGGGCAAGGCCCAACCGCTACAGGCAGAGGATACTGGATCCAGGTTACTTAGTGGCCCATAGCAAGACCACTCCCCAAGTCAGGATACAACACACAGAAATAGTCTCACACCTTGTTTATGTGAAAACTATCTCTCAACGCATAACAATAACAGTGGGACTCTGCCCTGAATATATTACATTATAACAGTGGCTCTGGGAGCCCAAAACCTTCTGTTCAATAACATGTGGCAGATAACCGTTCCAAATCCAAGATGGCCCCCGGCTGATTCATGACAAATACATTATATACCCACTCTTGATTTGTGACTCTTATTGTGTATCATTATGTGCTCTTTAATTATTTCATAGAAAATTTTAATTATAAAAACTATTTAACAGGTATATAATATTTTGATTTTCATTATTCACTATCACTGGGATAAATACCTATACTGTACCAAACTATTTTTTGTTTGATTTATAAGATGCTTCTTTCCAAAATCCATATGTATGCATGCATACAGAACTTGACAGGAATACAATTGTAAGGCTGTCAATGCGGTTTGCCACACAGTGAGGCTTTTGCTCCTCTTCGGCGCTCATTGCGAGCCTCTCCCCTGTGTACTCATTGCAATTGTTTCCCGCTCGTGGTGCTCATCGCGAACCTTTCCTCCAGCCTACTGTACAGGCCGCTCATTAAATTGCAAACATCACTAACATCGCAAGATCCACAACTCTGTATAGAGATAGACACACATCCACAGAACCATAGATACACAATACATGATATATATATAAGCATTTATACTCTACCAGGGCTTTTACCAGCTGCATTGGTTATTGGTACCTGGTATTCCCATTTGAACACTCTCCAGTAATATTACCCACAATAAGTTTTGCAGAGCTTTCCAGTGCAGAAGGGATGACTTGAATATCAGGGCAGACATTGAAATGTTAATGACATGCACAGATAATATTACACACGTGGGGTTAGAAGGTTAGGGAATGTTTAGTAATACCGATACAGGGCATCCTGCACCCACCACAACCAGCATAATGAGACACAGGCAAGGTAGGAAACTATTCTGCATAGGGACGGACAGACGTAAATAGATAGATATTTCCAGCTGGACCTCTGTAGATATTACCCAGGCACAAAGTGCCACCAAGTGCCTGCTGGTATAACCTCTTGTTTGCCACGACAGTGCAAATAGCATTTCTCTGCTACACGTTGTAATATAATGATATAGTCACATCGATAGATTCGAGTGCTCACACATTATAGAGTAAGCTCTTCTGGCTAGCACGCTATATAACAGAAGAGTTGTCAGTGTTCCTATAAGCCCCACATGGTTTCCGGGTGCCCCTCTCTTACCTGTGTCAGTGGGTGCTGCAGATCAGAGGTCTCCTGTCATCCATAGGTGCCTGCCCCACACTTGTGCCCACCCCTCGCTGCTGATGTCTGTCCCGGTGCTGCTCTGAGCCGGGTGTGGTGCGAGCTCCTTCGCTGCTCGGCTTCCAATGCGAAGCCACGATCATTGATCACAGGTCAGGATGCTGAATAACCTATTAACTCCATGCAGTAGATAGGACACACTGCCCCTCAAGGGGTTAAAGGCAGTGCAGACAGCCTTTATATATAAACTGCTATACTGTGCTCCTGGCGAGGCTCGCGGTTGCGTTCATCGATTTGTGAGGGATGCAACTGCGTGACCAACATCGCAAGGTCCACAACGAGAAATCGGGAACACCATATTATCCCTTAGACAAGGTGTAAGTGTCATTCTGTGCATTAATCCTATGTAAGTAGATACCACTGACATACCTTTTATTGGCACATTTTTATACAATTTTCTGGACAATCCGTAAGCCCCATCCCTAAATAGGCTGCCCCTTTGTTTACTGGGAACCCCTGTACCTCTGAGGAAATCCGATCTTTTAATCTCATCCGGGTGATTATATGAACTTTAAACAATTGTTCTAACCACTCAGACAATATGCTTATCTGCTCAAGGCCGCTGTGAGGCTGGGGGAGTCTTCACCAGATAACACTATACATAATTGGCTGCTCCTGCTAACTGGGAAACCCTGTAAAAGGATCCTCTATTAGACTATGGTCTTGGGTGTTGGCTGATGCAATAGCCTTTAGACTAGCTAATATGTTATGCAGAGCATAAACCAAGATACATACAGTAGAACAGTGTAATCATATTTTAACCATAAGCACTAAGAAATACATAATTTTAACCAGAAACAGGATAACTTATTCCCAGCCCAGGCCCAAGCCGTAGTCTGAAACAGTCCAGTCAGGCTCTTGGCATGACATACATCATTAATTATTTTGATATCAATACATTTTTAGCTTTGTGTTCTTAACCTTCTTAATGTTTTTAAAGCAGATGCTTGTTTACTTTGGCATTACATCTTCCTTGGTACAAGTACAGTTACCAAATCTTAAAGTGATACGTTCTGAAACTGAGTTGCTAAATGAAACCTAATCATAACGTGATACTTCTTGGATTTTAATCCAAGCTCAATTTCTTATTCTAAACATAATGTTTTTTGAAATGGCTGTGGGGCTTCATCAGACTGAGCCTTCCAGGTAGGAGATATCCCACAAGGTCAGGACATATATTTTACATATATATCAAAAGCAGTGAATGACTTTTTGCAGATTTTTATAAATCGTTTTTTATAAATCGGTTTATTAAACATATTTGCTATCACTGTGCTCAAGAGATCCAGACCTCTTATCTAAAATGTAATACATTTATAATGGTTTGGTCAAAAAGACTAAGAATACAACAAATTGACTCATTTGTTTTGTTCTTTGTAATCAGTACCTCAAGCTAATGTTTATTGCTTCAATGTCCTTCTATCCATCTCTGGAAAAGATTGAAGGCACTTGCAGATCATCTTCTGATGATCTGGCCAAAATGTCAGAGTTTCAGCCTCATGATTAACAGCTTGGCTTGATTTCCCGTAGCACTGATTTTATTGGATCTTCTTGCAGTCCAGGCAGTTTTCTCAAACACCACATTTTAAAGTTGTCAATTCTAAAGGGAACTGCCATTTGTCAGACCTCTCTGTGGCCTGCCAATCTTTGAACCTACATGGTATGGCTCATGGCTTCATTGAAACCCAATCACCACAACATGTTAGTGATCCAGAAAGGAAATAGTACATTCTGTATTTACTATATGATATATCTGTGTACACTAAACCATATACTTGGCAAAATTTACAATATTATAATCTGTTACAATTTTAAAAATCATTTAAAAATACCTTCTAGTATGGAGCGCTCTGATTTTTAGAGGTATCCTTTATCTTGCCCAGGGTTTCCTCTATTTGATTTGAATTTTATGTTCGTGGATTGTTTTTAATTTGGTTTGCTCTTTTTAGTCTAATGTTTTTTGCAATTCATCTCCTAGCTACATACAGTACATTTTGAGCAAGTTTCCTTCAATTCATCCAAATAAAACTGGAAGTGAATTGTGTAACTCCTAAACCATAGGCTTTTTTTTTTTCTCCTCTCCACTCCTCCCTCCCTCATCCTTTTTGTCCAATACTACTGACAGGAATAGGCCATATGGAAAAAAGTTACTCCTCTTTTAAAATGGAAACATTTTTTTTTAATGCAATTTGAGTACAATAAATTGCAAATATCCATGTGGGAGCATCTACATCCTAAACCGCACCATCAAAAATATTACAATTCTGTATTTAAACAACATTTAGGAGTACACCTTTTTTCATGAAAACACAATTACAAAAAGGTTAATTTTCAATCTTGTGCGGCTGGTATGTATGTATATATTTTTATATTCTGCATTTTATCCTGGAGATTCAGGGTATTTGTGCCTGTTGACTGACATGGTAAAGGTAACTAGTTAGAAACTTAGCCCTTTATTCTGCATTCTAATAGAAGCTACACTATTGCCATATATTTTCTGAAACGTCTGTCTTTATGAATCTAAAAATGAAATATCAGTCGTCAGATTAAATCCATATTTCCAAAGCCCCAATAGCAATGACTGTTCACTTATAATTCCAACTAAAAAAAAAGCCACTTTTCCCCTCTATCAAAGACCCCTCTTCAAATAGATTTGGGCCTGGGTGGTGAGGCGAGAAAGGGCTCTAGAAGAGACCCTCTATATGGTGTGATGAGCTGGGAAGGGGTAGATGTGGAGGACAGTTTGGGAGTTGTAATCAGCATCCCAAGGGATCAGGAACTGTGGAAGTTGTATCTGATATCCACCATGTCCATGGGGTTAAGCATCCGGTGTTCCAGGAGAAATATAGAGTACCATTTGCAATGCAATATAGGTATGAAAGTAGCTAGGCTACAGGCCGAACCTAGAGGTTTGCCCACCTATTTTCTCATGCACTAAAATTGTTCTGGTCATACTGTAAAATATTCAATGGGGATTAACCTGTCTAGACATCTTATAAGTCTGGGCATGCTTTGGAGAATGTATGCTATGCTTAAGTGACGTAAAGGTTCAGACACATTTTACTATCCCTCCTCTTACTTCACTGTGGTCCTAGGTCCGGTTGTCTCATTAGTTGGAGGCTGGATATCCTTCCCCTGACGGCGCTTCCTAATGAAGTCATGTAACCCTGCAGTATGAAGCGCCAGCAGGGAAGGGATAGCCAGCCTCCCGACTGAGACAACCGACCAGGGACCACACTGAACAAGTAAGAGAAGGGGGCTACTGGGGGATTTGGGAGCTGAATGGTGGTGCTGGGGGTTTATGTGGCTGAATGGTACTCCTTGGGGTAGCACCAAATTTTTTTTTTTTTTAAATCCACACCCCTCCCTACTGGGCCATGAACAATTTTTTTTTTTTATGGAAATGGTCCCTGGTGTGAAAGGTTGGGGACCACTGCACAAAGGTATCCCTTAAAAGTAGTGACTCTAACAAATAACTTATAACTTTGTATAATTGGGCTAATAAAGCTTTTACATACTTTTCATTTCTATCTGCAGCTTCCAAGGAGTGCCACACTGTTTATATTTATTATTCCTATATTTCAGTGGGCCACTTTCTATGGTTAGGTGGACTGTTGTGAATTTGCATATTGCATCTTGAAATGTAAACAAGCACAAACCTTTGCTCATTAATAATGTCACAATAAATATGTGGCAAATGGATTGCAGAATACAAATATTAAAAGAGAAATGTCAGGAAAGTAAACACTACATATACTATTTCCCTGTTGTGTAACGAGTGAAATTTCAATTTTATTTTTATTGCTCTTAAGTGTGTGTGTGTGGTCAAAAGTATCAAAGCAAATAAAAAATGTAACTTGTAGAATTTAATTCAGGAAGCTCAAAAGTTGTGTCTTCTCATAATCAGTATAGTCTTTAAGGGAAGGGTATAACAATCAAATATATAGTTGTGTATCTTGCAACTGTTAGGAACATTTGTGATGTTGGCAACGCAGTTGCGAGGCGAAGCGGCTGCGCATGCACTTAGGCTGCAGCGGCATATATGCGCAGCACTGTTCAAGCGTGTAACTCTAAAAACCCACAACAAAAAAAAACATGTACAAAAAATAACTCACACAGAACAGGGGGAGAACCAGCAAGCCTGGGAGTAAGGTTGCAAGCGAATTACACCCATATTAGGCGTTTTTGGAATTACGAAAAAACACCAAAGCAAGGAAAAAATGGCAAATGAAAATGCAAATTTTCAGAAACAGCATGAAAATGAGGCTCGGCAAAACCAGGCGTGCAAAACTTAGAAAATACACAATGCTTAGGACTAACACTTACATGAACAGCAGACACGCTGTTTTATATTCAGAATCCAAACGGCAGTCAGCGCGAGCCACGCAAACATTAGCCGCACACACAGAGTAGAAAGACACGGGGATATGCTGGAAAGAGACACGTGGCATTCCCAAGCACTAAACTTGCAGGTTAACAAACCCTGTAATGAGCAGCCCGTACAGAATGCAAGAGGAAAGGCGCGCAATGAGTGCCAAAGGTGCTCTGAGGACCAAAAGCCTCACATTATGTGGCATACATACTTAAGAACCTTACAATTTTAATCTCGTCATTTTGGACTGGCCGGTTTCCTAGTTCACTATAATAGTCAGGCACCAATTCATTACGGCACACATTCAGAGTACCTCTCTCTTCCCACAACGTGCAGAGCTCACCCAGGATAAATCATGCCCATTGTGCCACTACTGTTATTAAGGTCTATGTGCTAGCTATTCTTGACTCCTATAGCGCAATGATCTGATTGCTGGACCCTGCGGCTGCTGGTCTCTCTGAGGGCTAAATGCACCTTTTTGAAAATCACTTTGAAGCTGTCTACAATTGACCAAGCTTCTTTTTTTTTTTTTTTCTGTAGTGATTGAGTTTTAATATTAATAAATATATCATACCTAGAAGATTCAAGATTGAATCAGATGACCATTATATCATATCAGACCGCATCACATGCTACATTATGTCTCTCTGACCCATACAGTACAGTTTCTGTGCTTTTTTCTTGGTGACTATTGTTATTGATTTCTTTGTATTTTCTTTGACATCTCACACATACCAAAAAATTCCTATTTAAATATTCTGCTCTGACCTTGAATTATAACGCCTTCAGTTTTATTGCAAGATTGTCCCTATGAATCTCCATTTGACATTAGGACGGAGTAGAGAAGCAAGCTCTGAAAAGAGACGTTATCGGAATCCAAGGCCAGGACAGTAGAAATTATATACATTTTTTATCTTAGTCACCTATTCTTCAACATGTTCCACCCCTCACTTTATCTAGATCCCTCTTCATATCCCTCCAGCCCTTGCCAGTTTTTTGTTTTTAGAATCACATATTTGTGTGCTGGTGAGCCTTAAATTGGAGTAACTGGCTATTGTCAGGGCAAAAATTAATAGTCAGCCTGCTTCTAATAACCATTTTTCATATCTGCACTACATTACAATATGAAAATGTTATACTATTTCTACAACTCTAGAACTTACACCCTTGTTCAAGTATTTAGAAATCCTCAATTAGTTTAAGAAATATGAATATGACAATGTTGCATTTTGGAGTAAGAGGCTTGGATATAAATGAATATGATTAAATTGGTTTATTTAAGACTTTAACTAATCTTAAAGTTGCGTTTTCGAAAAGTAAGGTTGGATCCAAATACCTTCTGCCTTCCACTGCCCCCACTTGGCTACTTCCAGATTCAAATTAATACTCGTTATGTCTCTTACTGTATAGAGCTCAATATTCATTCATTCATTCATTCAGGCAGAGGCAACTGACTGAAATAGCCAGACTTCTATTAATAATAATTCTGCACCATTAGACAGAAGGTAAAAATTAAAAATGATGCTAAATTCACAAATTACATATGGTGACTTCAGTGGCCCTTTAACAAAATACATTAGTTTAATGTTTTAGGAACTAAAGAAGCTATATTTATATTAATAATTCAGTACTGGAGCCGATTACTTGCGGTGTGTGACAGCCATAATATTTTGTCCATTAATACCAGTTCTGCAAAAGGGCATTCTGTAAATATTGAATGTTGTTCCTTGTAGTTTTGCTAAGGATAGTATACTCTGTGCACTTAGCCAGGTCTCTATTCTCTCAGCATACATCAGTCTCTTAGTTTTATATGTATAGGGGTTATCACCAAGCTTTCCTGACCACGATGAGAGAAGTCGCATGGTGATCATTATTCAAAACATTTGAGCAAATACGTGCTGTGCAGAGACCATTCCTTATACTTCTATATGATCTTTTGTTTTGTTGAGTTTTAATGACCTTTCAAAATATAGTGGAGAGTTGTGGATTCTTCAAAATGCCACCATTCCTCTCTAGTCCCTTCTCTGTTTTAAATAAATATTGAAAATCACTCTTGTAGAGGGTGACTAGATATTCTAAGAACTTCTGAAAAAAAGCTAGGAGAGTACTGCTATAGTCCCTAAGCTAACATACAAACCTATCCTTCTAAACGGACTGTCATTTTACCTATTGCAAGAAAAGACATTGCACACATTTTCTTATTTTTAATAAATATTTAGTAATTTTTGTTTCCTCTTTCCCAGTTGGTGGCCATGATTCTAGTGAAGATGCTGCAGCCTGTATGGAACTGATGTTATGGAAAGTAAAAGAAGACACAAAAGGGAGAAGATAGAGGGAGAAGATCAATCCTTGCACTCACCCTATTCATTATAACGACTTGTGTATATGTAATATAAACAAATATTGGTAAACTATATTGTGTACTGCTGTGAGCTCGGTTTAATTCATTTTCACCAAAAGTATTGTGGAATGTAATGGCTCGGTTTTGTTTTTCCAGTCTCTGTCTCACTCCTTGTAGCTGTATTTTTGTTTAGTTGGAAAATGACTGAAGTTCAATTATTTTGCTAAACTTCTTTTGTTTCTGCGAATTTTGTTTGTAATTGTGTATCCACTTTTGCTTGTTTAAGTATCTGTTAAGACAGTGCTATTGAACGTCGTATTTCCTCATTATGTATTCAGTTACTAATACTAGTATTCAAGGATGTGAAAGGTAATGTTTACAGTTGTTAATTTTGGTATAGTTATTTTCTCAAAATGTGTTGATAAACAGACATCCAACTAAATCCATGCACAATCCTCATGCTTCCGTGTGAAGATTACACATTTTTGGTATATTTCTATCTTTTTTATGCAACATTGACATGTCTGTTTAGTTGAACTGAAGAAGAAAATAATGCACAGTCCTGTATGTGAGGGTCCTGTACACTTCTAGACAATAGGTAGGTAAGCAAATAGGCTTGGACAGTTATAACAGGAGGTACAACTGGGCAGTAGGGCAACAGTTTCCTTGACGAAGTTAGAAAGTAAGACAATAAAGTACATAAGTGCTTCTTAAATTAGTCACCTTGGGAAAATTTGCCAGATCAGTATTTCTGGATAGCTCTCTTTTTGATAACAATTGATACCATTATTGTTTAACGATTAAAGGAATTTCTAATTGCATTGCTTCTACTGAAACCTGGTCATCTGAGCCCTGGGACAAAATGTTTTATATTGAATCAAAATTAATATAATCTATACTTCTTTTTCTACTGGGTTTACTTTATTTTGCCACCCCTATGCTCCGTATAGGTGCTGTTATTTTGTCCCATCTTGTTTAACTGGTGCTTACACTATGCAAATATGTTAATGTTGGACAGAGTCATCCAGCCAGGTGGGCAGGTTTACATAACTGGGGCAGTCTTCAGTCCATGCGATTGATTTCTCGAGCAGGAAAGGAGCACTTTATTAAACCATGTGTAATAGATATTATTGTACAGCACATAAAACTTGGCATCATATTTCCATTTGGGAACTCCACCTGTACAAGATGGAGGAGGAGCTCTGAAGGGGGGGGGGGGGGGGGGTCTATCCTGAGCAATATAAGTGCTAATATGAAGCAAGGAAGCCAACATATTTCACTAAAATGTTAATAAAGAAGTATAAAAGATTACTTTTTTATTCAGTGTAAAAAAAAAAAAAAAACAATCCAGAGTTTATTTAGACTCTGGCTTGCACACCCGCTCTTGTATCATTTACATAAAAGCATAAATGTGTCTAAATGGTGACATTACCTTCCACCCGTCAGAACTGGATAGGCCGGTGCAGTAGTTAGGAGCACAGTTAGAGAAATTAAAATATATGATATGGATGCCCAATGTTTCAAAGGCACGTTTACTTGTACTTTGTGTTCTGCAGTAGTACGGTCAGTATCCGTATGCATCTATGTGATTAATACATGAAAGAAAAGAACATTAAATGCCTCATTTCTGTGTAATGTAAATCTGGTAATATAGAGGCTGTATTGCTTTTTGCTCATAACCTCATTGAAAAGGGGGAGCAACTGTGTATATATTTAAAATACAATTTACATAGCTACACAATAAATACCGATATTGCATTCACTTTAGAAATTATTTGATTCTCTTGACTGTCTTTGGGTAGTTTGGTATATTTGCTGTAGATGCCATGGAGCTGGTGGGCACTCATCCCCACAATGTGTGCCCGTCTGACATCTACCACTCATGTTATGCTTAGCACCAGATACAAAGACACTTTGAGATCCCATATTTGCAATATAATTATTTTTAAAAACTGAACTTGATAATGGCCAAACAAAAAGTCAAACAAAATGCACCCTTTATATATTTAACCTTTATAAACAAAGTGTTTTCACTCCTTGTTTCAGCTACTTTCTCGGGAAGGTATATAAATGCATGTTTGTGCATTCAAGATCTTTCCACTTTTTGGTCAGAGCAGCATAAATAAAAATAGTAATTTCCACTGTAGCATAATTGCATAAAATAGGTAACAAAATAAAGTATGCATATTATCTTCTGCCCATTATCAAGTGTGGTTCTTCAAAAATGTGTATTTGACATCTACAACTACAGTGATCCTTTAAATAGGAATATGTGGCAGTGTAACAGAAAAGCTGAATGGTTGCTCACATGTAATGATATAAATGATTTTATCCTTGGCTTGTGTTAGACGTTACATCAGCCTCAACCCATTAGTATTTGTACTCCTCTGTATACGCTCCTAGTGTGGAGCACCAATAATACACATAATATAGAATATCCAGTCATCCTTTAATAATCACACAAACCCTTCTTATTTGCTATGCACTACAAAAATATGATTGATACAGTACATGATTAAAGAAGTGGTTAATAGACATTTTTATGTACGAAAATTAGATTTTAAGAAAATACATGTAAAATATAAGGCTTTTCACAGAGAGCAAACTGTATTTACATAACATTATAAACATTTCTATGTATGCAATATAAAAGTATTCTACAGACAGATTATACACAATCAAATCAAAGTGGCGCATGATTGTACACCCAGGACATCGTCACTGATACAACACAGTGGTATACTTAGGCAGCTTCCTCCGCAGAACAGTCAATTCCTGCATAGGTGAACTTTTCATATAGCGTTGTATTCACGTAGGTCTACAAGATAAAAAGGATGGTGTCGTGAGTAATATAATAGTGATACTACTAGCTAATCTTATATCATATAAAATACCCCTGAGGACATGGCTAGAATTATTTTTGTCTCATGGTGCCATTTTCATTCCACTGAATCATAAAATCCCAGTGATACCGTGAGACATGTGCTCTGTGATCTCTTTGTAGGAGCTATGAAAGGCAACACAATTTAGATTTTGCACATTACCTTTCTTTCTTCTAGCATTCGGTTAAGGGACACCAGAATTTTGCCAAAGGATGGTCTTTCATATGGCTTTTCACGCCAACATTGTCGCATCAGATCAAACCTTAAATTTAAATAAACACATGACAAAAATCTGTTAGAAACACAAATTACTGGGCTTGCCAACTTTTCATAATTTCCCACTATTTACCAAGGGACATGGAAAGCATATTGTCCTGATTTCGGGTACTAGCTGCACTAATAACTTCTAGCATAACATTATTCACTATCGTTGGTGCTACAAGATTTTTAATCCTGGTTTGTTCATGTACAACAAGCCCAAATCCTGTGGTGCATATTATTTCTGAGACTACTATTATCTGAAAAATGGCAAGTACACTTGTGACCCTCAGGGTGTCTCACATCTCATGCTTGGATAAATATAACAAAACAATCAGTCAAAAGGGTCTCTGAAAGTCCCCATATGGACTCTACGCCATCAGAGAGAGAGGCTGAAAAGTGAATTACATTTTTTAATTGATCAAAGAGTGACTTGGATATTGTCATTTTTAGTTATTGTTTGTATAGCCCCTGGAGCCCACCACAGAAATAACAATTTTAGCTTTACCATGCAGAGACGGGGCACGGTGGGTAAGAGCTTTTGTCCTTAGAACTGTAGATTCTGACTTCAAATGCTTTTTATTCCCCTTTTCTTAATTTTTATTTCATTTAAATAATGTTATATATATATATATATATATATATATATATATATATATATATATATATATATATAAAAATTACAACATAATTACATTTATGGTGGGGGCTGTACAGAGTATGGTTAAAACATATTTCCTGCTGAGAATCTCAAGAAATACTGATTTTGCACTGCACTCTGGGAAACTGGATGGGGACATGCAAATAAGTCCACAATGCATTCTCACTCTAATCCAATGCCAGTTTACACATGGCCCCTTGTAGCATATGCCCGGTGTTATAACACTTTTATACATGGCATAGGATTTGCATGATTTAGGGCACTTCCCACAGACAGACACTTTTATACTGCCAGGCATATGCTATAAGGAGCCATATAAAAATGGTTTTGGATTAAAAAATTAAAAAGCATTATGGACTCTTTTGCATGCCCCCACCTAGTTTCCCAGAATGCAGTGCAAAAACTGTTTGTCTTGAGATTCTGACAAGGAAATCAGCTTTTTAACTTGTTTTTAGATGTCCAAATGTACTATATGTTTACTGTATATAGAGAGCAAGCTATAACTACATTTATAAAACACAGTGTGCCAGTGGTTTTGTGGTTAATATTGAGTCAATAAACTATCTCAATACCAGCTACTGTAAAACACAAATGTATTCTTACTACATTAGAAACTACTTAGCATCCTGTAAAAAATGTTTTTAAAAAGAACTAAAATATTTGTTGTAGAATTGTAATCTGAGCAAAAATGTATCAGAATGTTCAGTGGTTTATATATGAAACTACTTACTTACATATGAACTTTTTGCTTTCTGGTATAATTGTAACTACAGTGTACCCAGAAATAAACTGGATAAATGAGACCAGCAGTTCAGCTAAAGGGAGCAGGTTCTTGAGTACACTCAGGGATCATTATCTGGCCCAAGTTATACAAGAACCTACTAGAAATTAGGCCATCTTGGATTTAGTCATCACAAATAATGTTGATATAGCATCAAATGTTGCAGTAAGGAATCCCTTTGATGGTGATAACAACACAGTCTCAAAAAAACTGATAGGTCATTATAGTAATAACAGTATAGAACTAGACCAAAAAGAGGCCTGAGGTGGAGGAGACTCGAGGACTGGATCTGGAGGCTCCGATCTGACTGGTACGTTTGGAACACCGCACTGGAGGTGAATGTATGCATAATAACTGTATAAACTCAACTTGATCTATTGATTCCTCCCTTATCTCCATAGTTATATACTTACTTGTTTATTTAAAGTTTCAGTTTCTATGTAAATAAGTTTTGTTTGTTCATGCTTCCCTTACTTAAATTAAAAGACCTAAATTACTTGACAATACCGTCAAAATTTAAGGGTAAAGAGAAAAAAAACAAAAGAAAACGGAAAGGATAGGCTAGAAATTTGATTTCAGGTATATATGTTTACAGACAATCCTATGTGTTAATGTACCTAATACCTGTCTTTATTCTGTATTCCTTTCAATAAAAATTTTATTATAAAAAAAAACAAAACTGATAGGTAAAAATACTGAACATAAATGGACAAAGTCTTGTTAAATAATCATAAATATCTGCAAATGATATGATAATGTGTGGAAATAAAAGTAAAGAAGTAACATCCCATGTGACTTAATGATTTAAAGATCATAATACAGAGTAAAAAACAGGTGTTTAAATTATACAAAAAAGAGGGGACAGAGACTGCTTTACAAGAGTACAAGGGATATACCAAAGCTGGCGAAAGGGCCATTGGACTGGTTAAAATGAAAAATTAATTGTAAATAAGAGTAAGACTAACCCTAAAACACGTTTTAACTATATTAATGGAAAGAAGACCAGGAATTAAAATATTGGAACCTTATAATGTTAGACAGGCCGACTGATTAATAGTAACTTAATAAGTGACAATGAACAGAAAGATTAACCCAATACATTATTTTTTTCTATATACAAAAGGGAGGTATCAGCGGTTGGGACACTGGCACATAATGGGGCTACACTACCTTCACTAAATAATTATAAATCAATATAAATAAAAAATACATGTAAATAAACAACCATGTCCTGGTAGAATACATCCAAGGCTACTGAGTTCTGTAATAGCCAAACTATAATATCTAGTTATACAGGAGAAAAGTACATGTGATACCTTTATATAAGAAGGGAATTAGACAAAATCCAGAGGGCTAGAGATCAACAACCCTCACCACTGTAATGAGGAAGCCCCAGTAAGGGTAGCTGAGGGATTATATTCATATCCATGTGAACAGGATAATAAGTAGGATGCAATTGATCAAATCTCATTAATCTCTGTGAGGAAGTAAGTGGGAATTTAGACCAAGTCAACTCCATTGATGTAGTCTTTTTGACACAAGTCCACGTGGGGGCATATTATACAAAATAAAGGATACAGGAATCTCAGTAAATATATGAACATGGAAAACAAAAATTTGAAACAAAAGGTTGTTGTAAATATAAAATACAAAGATCAGACTAATGTGGTAAGTGGGGTTCCTCAGAGTTTAATAGTAATGATTTCATTCAAATAATATCTCTACATTTGATGATGACATTAAATTGTGAAAATTAGAAAATGTTGTACTGTAGAGAGAATTAGAAGAATGAGCAGCTAAATGGTAGATGTAATTTAACACAGCTAAGTTATGTATTTGGGAAGGAAAAATAGCCATGCAATTTATAATCTAAATGGAACCAATCTAGTGAACAACCACCCAAGTAACAATGCTCAATGCCAAGCAGAATTTGCAAAGACAAGTAAAATATTAGCATGTATTAAGGATTGTATAGAAGCAAGGGAAGCAAATAAAATTCTGCAGCTATACATTACACAACAGTAAAAGGTATAGAGAGAGGCAACAAAAGTAAGCTATGACTTGGACTTATTTTGGGTAGACAAAAAGGTGCTTAAGAGGACATCCTTTGAGGTTAGAAGATAAAAGATCTCGGGTACCAATGAGTTAATACATATCAGGCCATCCATTTGGACTAGAAAATAATTGGAATTAATTTTCATAATTCTTTATTTTGCGGTTTTGCAAGTCTGATCGCATATCAGCCCCCAACCCTAATTGATTGACATGTAACCTCCATGTTTTACTGCCGTAATAATGACGGTCTCATTTTCTATTAGCTGATTTGAAATGGGTGGTTAAGATCTTGCTTAATTGATCAGGTTCCCGCCCTGAACTGCTCCGAACCAGTGCATGGTTTACGGAGTCAGCTTTGGGTCAGTAATTTGCGGGCTTGAGCAATTGAATAGTATCGCAATCAGAGACGAACGGGAGCTCACATCCCACCCGCAGACATACAGCCTATCAAGTTGCCGGCTTGGAATTGAATGTGGTGCTAAAAGTACATGTTCAACCTAAACTACTGTGAGCCTCATTCTATTAACGGCCGTAGGAGATACATGGCCGCAAGGACCGGTCGCAAGCTACTTCCGTATTCTATTCCCTTGTGGCCGAGGGCTCCGTCCGGTGCCCTCTTATGCCTTGCGTCCGCAGGGAAAGCCTTTGATCTTACGCTGCCGCAAGAGTTTCGGCCGCAAGAAAGCCAAGGTCGCTATTCAAATGCTACGTGAACCCTTCCATCAAGCCTGTAATTAGCTAAAACCGAGCCGCAGCTTACTTAAACCAAAAAGGTCCCGCAAGGCTCTTACTTACAAATCGTAGCACCAATTAAGCACATAAAAAAGCCATCCTGTACTTTGATGAGACGTGAAAGTGATTGGAGGTGTTAGAATTCATAGCACAACATTCCCCTACACTCAAATCTGCAAATCATTTTTATTGTAATTCATGTTCAATTTCCATGTCCAAAGTCCCACGGGCTTGAAGCACATCAGACCCGCAAAGGCTGCAGGATTAGCCTCCATCAAGTCTGTAAATGGGTAAAATAGACCCACAGGTTACTTGGGCCACGGAGGTGTCACAAAGGGCTTACTTACAAATCATAGCACTAATTAAGCAAATAGAAAAGCCATCCTGTACTTTTATTAAAAGTGAAAGTGATGTTTGGTCTTTGAATTAATAGCTCAACATTCCCCTACTCTCAAATCTGCAAATAAAGAAATTAAATTTCATGTTCAATCTTCGTGTTCTATCTATCATGCAAGCCCGCACGGGCTTGAATAACGAGCTACAGGCTTGGAGGACATTCACCCTCAAAAGCCCGCAAGGGCTTGAATAACGAGCTACAGGCTTGGAGGACATTCACCCTCAAAAGCCCGCAAGGGCTTGAATAACGAGCTACGTGCTTGGTCATTGAAGCCCGTGGGACTTGGTAAACCTAAAATCAAAGATTATAATTTGGCAATGTGCAAGCTTGAGAATGTTTTGCTATTAATCCTCATGCCCTCCATTGTGTTCCCCATTATTTACAGTGCTTTGCAGTGCTGGATTGAATATATATTGGCTTCTACAATGCTTTGAGTTTGCGGCCTTCAACCTCCGAACCCATACGAGTTTTAACAACGACGAGCCCGCGGGACATTGGAACGGAAAATAAAACGGAAATGAAATATTGGATTTGGGCGATGTGCAAGCTTGAGAGGGTGTTGCTATTAATCCTCATGTCCCTTATTATGTTGCCTATCATTTACAGTGCTTTACAGTGCTATCTTGAACTTATATTTACAGTTTTCCGACTTTGCGGCCTTGAAACTCGATTTACGGGCACAGGCACGTTGCATGATTTTCGGCCGGCCGTAAGGGGGACCTCCTTGCGGCGCCGTCAATTTGAATAGAAGCGTAGCAGTAGCGCAACACAGGGCCGTAAGATCGCCGCAAGGAATCGCAGCATTGTGGCCATTTTATGGCCGTAATAGAATGAGGCCCTATGTAATTAAAAAGAAAATAAAAAAATATATATTTGTTTTAAAAAATGGCAGGGAGAGGAATCCAACACATTGGCTGGAAATGCATAGCTACATAATATTAGCTAAGCCTCTACAAGCTTTTTAATGTGTGAAAAAGAACTATATCTCTAATATAAAACTAATATAGAAACAGTTCCTTCCACAACCTGGTTTTGATTAGTGTCATTGGCTGGTATAGTGTATTTTATATTCTGCCAGAGCATGAGATTAGACATAATTACTCAGGTAGTTTACAAGCAATTTAAAAATGTAAAGCACTTTTCCTATTTGATTTCCCACCCTGTATTTGATGGTGCAGAAGAAGAAGAGTTTATCTGTAGTCACCATATTCACATTATATAAGACTACGTTTTAAAATTGTAATGAAAAGTTTATTGTACCAATTTTCTTGTTCTGTTTAGTATATCTCATCTGACCTGAACTTAACTTAATAACTTTGAGCAACAAATAGCTTTACAAGTATCTTACACTTCATCGTCGCAGTTGAGAGGCTTCTCGAGTCTGTATCCTTGTGGCAGCTTCTCATAAAGCTCTGCACATGTCATCCCACAATATGGAGTGCCACCTAAACAAATATGAAAGTTACATTTAGTTATGACATGGAGTAAGCAAGGAACAATTGCATAATTTTTTAGAGCTTGTATACTGCAAAATGTAAGAATTAGCATTGTAAGAAAGCCTATAAACTAACTACATTTTTCAAAATAGAATCTAGTAAGATATTACAGAAAATAAGGTTACTCAAAAGTTTGAAGCTATGAAATGAAAAGAAGGAGGAATTTAATTAAATAGATGATTTTCCATAGTTGGCCAATTAAGAACTGAAAACGCTTGCTTTTTTAAACTTTTGTCCACCATAAACAAAGGTACTAATATACTTGGTAGCCATGAATGTAATCTGAATTTTTCACATAGAATATGTACATCTATGCAACTGAAACTTTAAAAATTTTTTTAGATCAATTAATAATTTTATTGGGTTTATTGCGCTGATTCTGGAGTAGTGATTCCCAAATCTGTCATCTGGAATCACCAAGTAATTTTTTTTTGTAGATATCCAAATTTAAGTTTCAATCAAAGTGGCATAACCATTAACTAGGCACCTAGTTAAGGAAATCCACAAAACCTGGACTGTTGGTGGTCCCTGAGGACAACCATGGTCCTACAGCATAATACAAATGTCTCTAAGCTTTGTAGATTTATTTCTCATTACAACAGCTTTTCTTATGAAATTATGTATGTTTAATATGTGTCTGAAATGAGCATACTCACCCAAGCTCACAATTTCCCATAATAAAACTCCAAATGACCATCTATAAAGATAAACACAGCAAACCTACAATCATTAAATGTTAACAGAAATGCATACACCAAAGGTAATCTGTATATATATATATAGAATCAACGATACCAAGATACAAATCTGTAAGGGGCTATGATTAAAAGGCTATGATCAAGCCATGTATGGTGGCGAAACGGAGATCAGGACAAGTGGTCTCTAAGGTACATGACATCACAGTGTTAGTAACGCGAAAAGTAAACTCCCAATAGCATTACTTACCCACATAATACAATTGTATGACAGACACAATTCCCAGCCAGAGAAGCAGTCATGGGACATGGCCGAGCTGCATTTATCTGCCAACTGTATCGTGTCACAACTATGATATCAGTAGCAGGCATAATTAGGAATCTAGGTGCTACAAGGTATTACCTGTGTATCTTTTAGGGTCTCTAGTAAGCTTTTAGGGCCACAATAGTTAATTGGTTGGGCCTTTCAGATAGGAGGAACCCTTTTCCCAGAACACTTCCACTGTTTTTACCATTAAGGGGAGTTGATTATCTTACCATTTGTTTTTATTTCTCCTTTTTTAAGCGTTGTTGAACTGTCAATATGATAAATTGGTAAATAAAGTTTAAAAATCACACTTATTTCCTTTACTTAACATGTATAAATTGTATTAGGGAATACACACACTTCTGCAGTACCCTGGGTAAGTACTGGGAAAGTGAAGTTAAAACTGACATTTTTCTGCTCTTTATGTTTTAGGTGAAATACTTATGAAGCAAAAGTACAAGTTTCCGGCATGCTTCAAAGAGAGATTTGTAAATCACTAGCATATGATATATAAATATAATGAATTCACAGTTCTTAGTAGCTCCATCAAAATATGCTTAATAAAGAATAGCAACCATTAACGGTGGTAAAACTACTGAAATTAGTTGGTACATAAATATGGAATATTTTCTTGGAGGTTTGTTTAAAAAAGGGCATTGTAAGTTTTTTTTCCATTTGCCCTATATATATTTTCAGCATGTACATATAATGGCAGCCTAGTAGTGCACATACTGTATACAGATCCACTGTTACTCACTAGGAACAGTATGGAGACTCTCCATGGTCACTCATGGTTAACTCTAATGCATTGGTAAACTGTGACTCCATGAGGATACACTTTTGTGGACAATGAATATCCTTTATAAAGCAAACATACTAATTCTAATAATCACAAAAGTGCAAGTAAAACAGAACTTACACATCACTGTTTGATGTATAAACACTATAGTTCAAAGATTCAATGGCCATCCATCGGACTGGAAGCCGCCCCTGTGAAGAAGAAAAATAATGTTGATGTCAGATTACACAATTCATTTTACAAATTATGTTTTGGATCACATTTAACTCTTTCACTGGTACATTGCTTTGCAATGTGTTACAGATGCCTCTGCCAGAAAAAGGGTAAAAATAAATTACCTTTAAAAATTGATTATTGAATGATGCTATTTTTAAGCAGAACTAACTTTTCAAGATCCTCTTAATCAGCCCGGACTTTTATCTTAAATTATTAACATTCAGGTTGAGGGTGTTTAAAAGCATGAACATGCCCAATAAGTCAATCAATAAAATTGCATCCATACTTATAGGTAAAGTTTCAATTTCTACCGTTATATCACTTTAAAGTTTAAAGTTTTAATACATACAACTGAATGAGTGGATATATTTAAATGCATCAAATACATGGATTTTTTTAAAGGTGCTTAAAGAAAACACTGCTATATGAAATTGCTTAGGACAAATATTAGTGCATAAACATTATACTATATGACTCTTACCATGCTAAAGCATTTATGCCATATTGGTACATTAATTTAAAGCCACCGCACTTATGCCATGTCAGACTATCAATGTAACAGGAGAGTATGCATGCCATGCCACAGCATCTATGTCATACCGCAGCCTGTTAACAACATACCAATACCATATCAGAATATATATATCACAAAAACTATCATGTCTCACTATATCATGTCATATAGGACCAACCAACATCATCCATGCCATATCAACCATGTCATTATGCCATCAAAAGGATATACCTGAGTATTTGTGGCATACTGTATAATCTTGCCACATTATCCATCACACGCAGAAGTATTCATACCATTATAGAGTATCTATGCAATTCCAAAATGTCTATCACATCAGAATATTTATATCATAGAGAGCATTCTCAGTATATTAGATAATGTATGCCATGTACTGCCACTGATACATGATACATTTATATCCATATTATAGAATCCATTACATGAGAGCATGTACACTGAGGCATCATACCATGAATGCAGAGTATCCATACAACTCTAGAGCATTGATTCCTCCACAGCAGACCAACATAACATTATATATATATAACTGTCTCTGATATGTTAAAGGACTAACACTCTTGGATATCATCTTATCATCTTACCATTGTCTTTTTCACGTATACTTCTTGTCCTCTTGATAAACCAAAATCTGCAATTTTTGCGACATAATTTTCACCAACCAAAATGTTTCTTGCTGCTAAATCTCTGTGTATAAACTAGAATAAGACAACAAAAGAACAATGTGGTCAATAAATATAATTATATAATTACAAATAAGTTAATGTGATATCATATTATGCCATCACTGAGAGTGTAATGGCATTGCAGGATAGCACATGGGATTGTATATAACTGGCTTGTCCAACTCTAGTTCTCAAGGGCAGGAGACAGTTCAGATGACTGCAATTGGACAACTGTGGTATATAATAATATTGCATTCACAGTAAGTAATCGTGACATTATTCTTTTCACTTGATCATAATGTATTGCATTCTGTTGGTTTTAGATCGGTCAGAAAACACAATGTCTCTTTTATTACAAAGGATCATATATTTTATTAGAAGCATGGATCATTTGATTTTATGAGGAATGCATAAAAAAAAAAACCTGGATCAGCAAAATGAGCAGCAGTAAACATTTTCCTAAATTTTGCCCACTAGAGGGTATTACTGGGTAAAAATTAAATGGTATGTATAGCACATCACTGCATCCCAAGCGACCTTATACTTCAACAAGCTTCTTCTGCAATCTGAAAACTCACGAATGGTGTCAGTGCTTGTACCTGTATATACTATATACATTTGACCATGGGAAACATTTATTTATTTGAAATAGCGTATTTAAAAGAGTTTTACAATATACTATTTACTATATACTATTTTAAAAATGAAGATCCTAGACTACAATAACATGCTTTGAATGTATAATTGAGATCTGTCCCTGTCAGTATATGTGCAGGAATATAGCTGTATGAGTCATATATGTGTCTACCAATCCCATTTACATGCCACTCACAAAAAAACACAGTATGCATATAGGGATTTCCTTTTGTTTTCAAAGGAAGTTTAAAATAATACTTTTCACAGAAACAGCAACTTTTGTAATGTTTAGAACAGACTGTTTTGTTTTGTTTTCTCAAAAGTTTTTTTTATTAGGTAACAAAAATAAAAAAAGACATCAACATAAAAGCCAAATGACAGTTTTGGAACAATTGGAGTATAATATCACCATATTAAAGGAAAACAGAATAAGGCTAATATTATTCTGTAAAACCTATCCCCACCAGAACATATTGTTTTAAATTTATCATAGAATAATTTTGTGTTAAAATTTTAGTAACTAAAGAATATTAGAAATATACAGTGTTGCATGTGTCTTTACATATCCAATACTAACCTGCTTTTGGCTCAGGTAATCCATTCCTCGGGCTACATCTGCAGCAAAATGCAGGAGCTGCTGTGATGACAAGGTTGAAGCTGTACTGTTGGCTATGGCAAAAGCTGGATCAGTCTCCAGGACTCTGCTTTTTCTTAAGAAGTCTAGTAAGTTACCATGCGGAGCATATTCAATAGCCAGGTACAAGTAGCCTAAATACAAAATAATAAAACGTATATTCTGTCAGAATATATCTAAGCACGAATAGTTCAAATGTGGCTTATGTTCCAATAAATATGCTGCCCATCAACACAATGTTGGACATTAACACGTTTGAATAATGGTACTAACCAATAAGTATTGGTTGTAAAGCAAACGGAGGGGATTACTAACAGGACAATAGGTGTTGGCAAAGATGCAATGTTTGGCATGGCATCCTTATTTATGTATAGTAACAACAAACCCAACAATATTATAACATCAGCACCACATTTGAATCACAAATATCAGTCTGTGAACCATATCATATTTTTAAAAAGTAAAATTAATAAACATTTAATTTATGTAGTTATGTATATATAAAAACTAAATTGTAATTAATAATGTGTATTCATAGTTTATATTTTTTATAAACCGGGCTTAATTTACAGTACTGTGAGCATCAGTTTTGTTGACATACTTTTCTTGTTCAATATAGCTGCTTACATTGTATGTCATTGGCTCCATATTACTAATATAATTTTATGTAAATATAAATGATACGGCTATCATAGGGTTGAAACACACAATGCTGAATATCTGCATTGATGGAAAGGTATAGCAATATTTGTGTTTACTAAATTCTGAGAACTTGATTTTCATTGTAGCCACACATAACAGGACTTATGCCAATTACACACCGTGTTCATGATAATGATGACACGTGTATGGCTTACTCTTACTATGGAAAAAGCCTTTAGTAAATTGCCGGTTAATATGGGCTATTGCGCCTGTGTACTTTGCAGATTGAACAATATATACCCCAAACTTAATTAAAGACAAATATTCAACAAGGATAACTTGCGGAATAATATATGTAAAATATAGTTTATCATAATTATGAAGATTTAAAAATTTTTGGGCACACTAATAAACTCTCTTGGGTTTTAGAATCATTTCTAAGTTGATGATACTCAAATCTACAACTCCCTTCCTGACTTATCTTCTTTCCTGCTAACTTGGATGACCTCCTACAAAAATAAATAAATAAACATATCAAGGATTAAACTCTTAATAACTCACCACAGCACCTGACATTACTATTACAGACAAGAACTCATCCGTCATACCTAGATCCCTAATCTCCTGCCTTGGGATAACTTTGGCTTTAGCACCCTGCTTCACTTCTCAAATCCAATCACTTATCAAAACATTGTAATTGCACATGAGAATCATCTCTAAAATTATTATTTACTCACCTCTGTGTTCGCAGGCTCCAAGAAGGTTTATGATGTTTGGATGACTTCCTAGTTTGCAAAGTACCTCCAGTTCTCCAGCAAAATCCCTATGATCATCTTTTGATGCATATTCTGGAAAGAAAATATATTGAAAATTAGGTACATTAAAACGTGGCTGGGTAATTTATTCAACTAAAACAATTTAGTAGAAGCATTAATATGACATCATTAAAATATTAGTCTATATTTACAGTTGCTGTGGCTTAAGAAATTATCAGCCATATTAAATTGCGATTCGGCCTATTGAATAGGGCTCTATATAAGCAAACAGCATATTTTTTTTTTATGGAAGTTTTTAGTTAGTGAACTTTTATCCAAAAGCAAGGTCTTCACTAACTAAAAACTTCTGTAAAAAAATATGCTCTGTGCTTATATAGAGCTTTATTCAATTGTCCGAATCGCAGTTTAATAAGGCTGTAGATATCTAATAGGAATGTCATTTTTATAAACTCTGTTGTAGTGGATAATAATATAGATTTAAGCACTTAAATTGTATTAAGAAAATTCACATATTACCATATTACATAACAAAATGAATTACTTTAATTGCAAAAGCAATTACACACGTAATTGTTTTTGCAGATATTTACATAGAGCTCTATGTAGGCGCGTTACAAATAAAGAATAATAATAATAAAATCCAAATACCTTTCATTCTCTTGATGGCTGCATCCATACGTAGCCCATCTTTTTTAATCCGGGCCTTCAGGACTTGACCAAAGTTTCCCTCTCCTATTATATCTTGAAACTTAATGTCATTCCACTCCAAGACGGGATACACCACAGGATCAGGGCTGTTTTTAGCTTTCCTAAGATGGTTGAGTGTGCCTAGGTTAAACTGCACAACTGGCTCTTCCCTCTAGAAAGACAACACCTAGGGTTACGTTGGTATATGAGTGTTTGGTATGTTTGGTACTTTTATTCAGGTTTTTATTAACACAATTTTAAGTATCAGTTTACATTTTCAAAGACTGAACTTTGTTATCACTCAAAAATAATAGAGAGTTAATCAGTTGCTTTCAATAACTATTCCCTTTTTAAATAAACTTGTCACAAACTATTGGGGAAGTCTGTGTTATTACAAGATCTGACACCATGTGGAAGGCTGATATCTGCATTTAGGTGCCACAACACTCAGTGACACAAACAACACAACTTTATTTCCCTTTTATTGGCTAAAATTTAGCAAAGTTTTTAGTGTAGTAGAAACATGACTCTGATGGCAGATAACCAATAGGGCCATCTAGTCTGACCATTCTATCTACATAACACATTTGTTTTCATATTATGTGGTTTATGTTTGTGACAGAGACCAAAATAATATTGACTAAAGCATATTCTTTAAACTTAGAATTAAGATTGTAGAATGAACTTATAGATATAATAAATGCCCCTGATCCCATAAATGAGATCTAAAACATAGCATAGGCACATTTCTATCTTATGGAGGGCACTCAGAGCTAACATATCAAAAATAATGTGCCAGAGGTATTCATCCAATGGTAAAGTTAAAAGCCTATGTAAACCGTGCTCAGCAGTATCAAAATTGATATAAGTTCACCTTTTTGCTCTTCTGCACATTTCAAGGGACATAATATCGACACAGTCACTTAAGAACTCACCAATTGTTATTCATGTTATGTTAAATTTTATTCCCTTTTTACCATATGTGAATTTCCCATTCCTATGTGGTACATTAAAGTCTCTAAAGTTGTCTCACTGTTGAACATGACTGCAGCTGAATGATGAATATGAGCCCTGAAACTGGTGGCTGCAATGTATTTGGCTGTAAACTTAGATAGCAGTCATTTGTATTCAATCTTGAAGACAATTTGTGGCAAAATTGTATAGAGCAATTGAATCCACACATTCATTGATCTACTTTTTTAGTAGTCATTCTAAAAAGATCTATCATCCTATAGCGAAATGTCAACCATCCATAACAGCAACACTCAGACATGTTGTATGATATATGTATGCACTCCCTTTCTACCCCACACCTGCACTAAGAACTTGACATTCTGCTTACAGCCCCATTAAATTCCCTAAACTCGTAAAACCGTAACGTAGCCTGGAAGACTTGCGGCTATTAAATTGGAAACGTAAAGCAACCATCAATGACTTGCGGCTTAAGGGCGAAAAAAGGCTAAGGGACGTGGAAATTTGAACTCTGTGGCCACAAATCCTTTGATCTCTCAAGCCCGTAACTGCTATGTTCCAATTTCGCTATTAAATTGCAACGAATCCACTGGCGTTCAACCCTGTAACCTGCAAATGAAGCCAAAAAGCCAACGGGTACTAGATAGGACCCGCAAGGGGGTTAAAGCCCTATCCGTCGCACTGTAAATGCCAAAATACACACACTACTGTACGTATAATGAAAGGGAAAGTGATGTTAGGTATTAAAATTAATAGCACAACATTCTCTAGCTCGAAAATCTGCAATATAAAATGCTATTTTTTTTGTTTAATTTCCGTGTTATATCGATCCCAGCAATCAATGTGTTAATACATATAATGTAACTCGCATGTAATAGAATATCATATTTACTGATTTATTAATATAGCATTATTTCTGGAATGTGGGTTCGATCGTAACTCATAATTGAAACCCGTAAAGGCTTTGAAAACCTAATTTTTTCAGTGATGTAATGATGACGATCTCTGTTACCATTGGCTCCGTCTAAACCTGTAACTATGGGTTTGACTAATTGATCATGTTCAAGGCTGCTCATCCAACCAACCGGCGCAAGAATGGTTTACGGGCTTGGTTCAACTTAATAGCTCTGTAAAACAGCCGAATTTCAAGCCTGTAGCCTTTGCGGGAGTGTCGATGCCGCTACAGACTTCAAATTGAATGTGGCTGTTAGTATATTAATATTTAAATCCCTTTGCACGGTGGAAATGGGTACTAGTTGTAAGCTTTATTTTTAATAAATTCAGCTGCGTTACAGAGCTATTAAATTCAACCATGCCACGAGTTACGGGCCGTAGACGCAAGCCCATTGGATGTGCGGCCTTGAACATGAACAATTAGTCAAACCCGTAGTTACAGAGATTAGACGGAGCCAATGGCAAATGAGATCGTCATCATTACGTCACTGAAAAATGGAGGTTATGTTTCAAAGTCTTATGGGCTTCAATTACGAGTTTCGACCAGAGCCACATTCTAGAAATAATGCAATAATAATAAATCAGTAAATATGATATTCTAGTCCATGCAAGTTCCATTATATGTATTAACACACTGATTGCCGGGATCGATATAACACGGAAATTAAACAGAAAATAATGTATTTTATATTGCAGATTTGCAAGCTTGAGAATGTTGTGCTATTAATTTTAATACCTAACATCACTTTTCCTTTCATTATAAGTACAGTAGTATGTGTATAAACCACTTGCGGGTCCTCTCTAGCACCTGTTGGCTTTTTGGCTCTATTTGCGAGTTACAGGGATGAACGCCAGGGGATTTGTTGTAATTTAATTTGCGAAACTGGAACATAACATTTCGCCATTAAGCCGCAAGTCGTTGGCGGGTGCTTTACGGGGCCAATTTAATAGCCATAAGTTTTGCTGGCTACGTTACAGGCTATGGTTTTAAACATTGGGGGGAATTTAATGTGGCTGAATGTCACTAATTATGCATGCTCTGAGAAACAAATAAGGGTTTCGGACAAATAGAAAATTCCTACCAAATTGCAATGTTGAGCAATTTATTCATCAAATCAACCATTCATGGAATTTTATACTGTGGTCATGAAATAATTAGTAATCATGGGTAAAACATACCACTCCATTCTGGAAAGCCTGGGCCATTCTGCGCTGGAAGTTGGCTCGTTTCAGCTGTAACATGATGAGAAACGCCAGTAATATTGTCACACAGGTCATCCCAGCAGAGCCTAAGATTGCAATGAGCAGCATATTTCCATCTTTTGTATCATGTGGCCCTGAAAATGAAGTCACAAAACAATGTTTTGTAAATGTCTAAGCTTAAGCTAATTAAAAATTGCAACTGACAGACAATAACAAGCATTTCAAAGTAAATGATATTGGTTAAGTATCTTTTGTATGGGATATCAAGTTATAACTAATCTTTGAACGCTTCTTTTGTAGAGATGGTAATAAATGGCCATGCTTTGTTCTTGTGCTACAACACATTTTTAGCAGTTTTCCTTGCCCATGTTAGTTCATGTTCATTTGGCTTTGTGATCAGTCTTAGAATGTAATTTCTGAGCAAGCCCACTGATATTTGTCAATCTCTGTATTTATGGACTCCACTGCCCATTAATATTTGTCAATCTGTGTAATTATGGAGTCCACTGCCCACTGGTTAGCTCTAACAAGACTGAAGTTTAGAACTACTCTCAAAGTCTACCTTACACCTTTTGCAGTACTATACATAATATAAATATTTCATAACATAAATATTTAGCATAACATAAATATTTCATATTACAAAGCAGATGCCTATTTAGGCTTTATGCTGCCATAAGCCTGTTCAGATGTGTGCACCCTGTTACTCCTCCTCCTTTCCTCTTGCTATATACCAATCACAAGTTTACCACACATCCACAGTCTACAGTGCCTTGCAAAAGTATTCACCCCACTTGACCTTTTACCTATTTTGTTACATTACAGCCTTAAATTCAATGTTTTGTTAATCTGAATTTTATGTAATGGATCAGAACACAATAGTCTAAGTTGGTGAAGTGAAATGAGAAAAATTATATACATAAAACTATTTTTTAGAAATAGAAAACAGAAAATTGTCATGTGCGTATGTACTCACTCCCTTTGTTGTGAAGCCCATAAAAAGCTCTGCAACCAATTACCTTCAGAAGTCACATAATTAGTGAAATGATGTCCCCCTGTGTGCAATCTAAGTGTCACATGATCTGTCATTACATATACACATCTTTTTTTAAAGGCCCCAGAGGCTGCAACACCTAAGCAAGAGGCACCACTAACCAGACACGGCCATGAAGACCAAGAACTCTCCAAACAAGTATGGGACAATGTTGTTGAGAAATACAAGTCAGGGTTAGGTTATAAAAAAATATTCAAATCTTTGATGATCCCCAGGAGCACCATCAAATCTATCATAACCAAATGGAAAGAACATGGCAGATCAGCAAACCTGCCAAGAGACGGCCGCCCACCAACACTCATGGACCGGGCAAGGAGGGCATTAATCAGAGAGGCAGCACAGAGACCTAAGGTAACCCTGGAGGAGCTGCAGAGTCCCACAGCAGAGACTGGAGTATCTGTACATAGGACGTCAATAAGCCGTACGTTCCATAGAGTTGGACTTTATAGCAGAGTGGCCAGAAGAAAGCCATTACTTTCAGCAAAAAACAAAATGGCACATTTTGAGTTTACAAAAAGGCGACTTGGAGTGACTTGGAGCTGTGATTGCCGCAAATGGTGGCTCTACAAAGTATTGACTGCACATTGACTTTTTTCTGTTATTTTGTCCTATTTGTTGATTGCTTCACAATAATAAAAAAAATATCTTCAAAGTTGTGGGTATGTTCTGTAAAATTAAATTATGCAAATCCTCAAACAATCCATGTTAATCCCAGGTTGTGAGGCAACAAAACCCGAAAAATGCCAAGGGGGGTGAATACTTTTGCAAGGCACTGTATATAGACTTTTCAGATCACTATTATATTGCCAGATTTCAAACAAATCCATTCAGATTTCAAATTTGTCCCAAGAATTGTGTGTTATCACCTCAAAATTCAACATAAAGGAACTTTATTTTGACTGAACACAATTTCATGAACAATGGTAAAAAAAAAATCAGACCTCCAAACCCTCCCAAATTTCAAACAGATATTTCAAAACCTTAAGCTCATGAAAAATGAGTTTGTAATGGATTGTTCGAGAGAACCTTATGTCAAAACTGTACAGTATATATATTATTCAGCAAGACATGCTTGCCTATTTTCTTTAACTGTATACCATTTTTAATAGTCCCATATTTAATTAGTATTTAATAATCCCACACACCTGTTCACCATTTGTTTGCTATGTATTATTCTTTTTTTCTAATAAATACATTGGTCTACATTCCTATAACAGTTGAAGCCATATTGGATTAAAGATAAAAATGGAGCCATAAGTTAGTAAAATAGAAGTTTCTTGTATGTACCTCTCATTTCCTGTAATGTCTTGAGCTGTATGGGTTTTGAAGAACTTTGTCCAATATTGTTCTCTGCACAAATCTCAACCAGGTATGGGGTGTTGGCTTCAAGACCCTTAAGTTGATATTGAAGTATGGTAATATTTCTGATCTTTATGTGATGGTTAGACTCTGTGTTGCCGTAAATTTTGTAGCGAATAATAATTGATGAGATTGAATAGCCCTCCTCAACAGTCCAGGAGATGTTGGCTGATGAGTCGGTGATGTTAAAAATAAAAATATTTTCAGGAGCTGGTGGGATTTCTACAAACAAATGGCACAACAATAAATGTTTAGAATACATGATGAAAATTTACATTTGCATCTGTACATTAATCTCTAATTTATAATCAACATATTAATCCAAGCAGTTTTAAATTAAATTGCTAAAAGGAGACTTTACAAAAACATAAAAAGTGTATTACAAATGATTCAAACACTAGAAAATATAGGTAATCACCTTCACAACACTGAAATTTCTAGTAAAAAACTAAAAAAAGTAATATATAAATAAATTGAAATGAAGCATTTTTGTTATAATTATATAATATAAAATTCAATATGTCAGATAATATTATATAAGAGATCATATTTTAAACAGAACTAAGAGCTTGATCACACGAGTCCCGTAAGAAATCTTTCAAGTAGATATTCCATGTAGGGAGCTATGTAGCTATTATATCCCTGCCACAGCAGACACTAACAAGTGATCGGTACATGTGATATGTTCCCTGCTCTACATGATATTCTACCTAAAGTTCAATTACGTGACTCCCGTAAGAGACCTACGTGTTTCGGTAGAGTCCTGTGGGGCTTGAAGTGAGCTGAAACCCTACGTGTAAACTTACCCTGCCAGATGATGTCATCAATGTGAGAGAAAAGGAGGAAACATGTAAACTTAACCTCCCACAGTACAAGCTAAACTTCTACTGAGAGCAGTCATGTAATAAGTAACAGCTCTCTCTACATTTATAGCTATACACTTACTTGTTGCAGTCGAGATTAAGACTCAGAGTCTTCTGTTGGTATATGTAAGCTAGCTTGAGAGCATACATTGGAGCTAAAGAGCTACATGAAACCCCCCCTGGATGAGAGTCAGTACATTTAGTGTAAGTTGCCTTGATGAAGCCATGTAATACTTCCATACAGGTGCTTGTAAGAACTCCAGTAGCTATGTATGGAGGATTGAAGGAGCCATGTAATCAGGCCCTAAAATTATCAAGCTTCAGCAGTAATTTCTCCCTGGATGTAGCTTAATTCCCATTTTCTTTAACTTTATATAAGTTAAGGTGACACAGCAGAGTTTCGAAATATGTTATCATTTCAAATTATAGGTAATAACAAGCATTTGATAAATTTAAAGTTAGTAAAAATTGCATTTTCCTACAGTAAACTAATATTAAAGTTTGGAGTTTCGAGCTTTCCGTCAGTCTTTCTGATTCATAGAAGAAACAGAGATTTGTATATTTTGTTAATGGGAGATCATTGCCATTGATTATTGATACACTCCTAAATGTACAATGAAAATGTAACTTAAATAACCTGTATTGTTTCACAATATTCCCAATTCAACAGGAAAAAATGGTAAAAGAGAGAAAAGCATAATATTATGATAAAACGTGTATCAATTAAAATATAACAGATAGAAGCATATAACAGGTATACTCACTGTCACTATACGTCCAGGCAAATATCATTTCACTCCATTCTCCCGGTGACTTGGTGTTCACACGGACCCTGCACTGGTATAGCTCTCGAGGCTCCAGACCATCAATAACAATTTCACTTTGGACTCCTTGGATTTTTTTATATTGAGGTTCATCACTACTGACCACTTTTCTATATTCAACTTCATAAGTATTATCTTCTTCTGAGCTCTCAAGTTCTGGTGTCCATGCTAAGGCTATAGATGTCTGACTTTTGGGGACTAAAGTGAGACTTTTAGGTGGTGGAAGTCCTGTAAGAAATGAGTTTGATATTAGCGGTTTTATATGGCAAAAGAGCAAAACTAGCAAACATTGGACATTAGTAATCTAGACCCGGTTTCTACAGAGCCATGTAACATAAAAAATATATTGATAATGGAAATATGGAGAAGAAAGAGAGAGGGGAATTAAAATAGGAATAGTGAAGAAGGTGAAAGAGCAAATGAGAGCATAAGGAAGATGAAAATTCAGTCCTGGGGAGCCCCAAAATAAAGTTTGCTGACCCTTATTCTTCACAAGTGGTTCTCACCCGAAGATCTTAAAGGACTACTGAAGTGTACTATTTATAGTTTGCTCTTTTCAAGAATTGACTTGATAATAGATTAAATGCTTTAACACAGTTTACCAATTACATTATTTATTTTTTAACTGTTGTATTAAATTTTGCTTTAAAAGGCTATTTATCTTTGTTAATAAAATAGCTAGAAATGTAACTCTAACCTATGAGGGTTGAGAAGAACAGGGGCAAGATAATATCTGTATTAACTTCTCTTCAAATAGCCCCTTGACAATGGAATGCAGTGGCAGAGGATAGTCCTCACACTCAAGCTGCAGCCAGATCAGCAGTCTAAGATGGAAACACCCACAATACAATCGCAGGCATCTAAACTCATTGTGACCCTATGGACGCAGGATGCCAGGTACATCTCCCAGTCGCTGCCCCTCTGAGCTCCTTCAAGTTCATGTGTATTGCTTCAGTGACCTCCTCTATCTATCTCCGCCTCTGTCGTTCCCTTCTTCTTGTGCCTTCAATTTTTCCCAGCATCAGAGTCTTCTATAGGGAATCTTGACATCTCATGATATGGCCAAAATATTTGTGCTTCTGCCTCATGATCATACCTTCTAGTGAACAGTTTGTGTTGATATCCTGTAGTATTTATTGGATGTCTTGTAATCAAAGGGACTCTAAGCAGTTTCTCCAACACCCCAATTCAAAGGCGTCAATTCTACATCTCTATGACTTCTTTATGGTCCAGCTCTCACATTCCTATGTTACTACTGGGAATACCATAATTCTAACTATGCAGACCTTTGTTGATAGTTTAATATATTTACTATTTACTAGATTGTCCAAGCTTGCCATAGCTTTCCTCCTCAGAAGCAAGAGTCTTTTAATGGTTTCAGTCACCATCTGAAGAGATCTTGGATCCCAGGAAAATAAAATCTGTCAGTTCACCGCTTCTCCATCTATTTGCCAGGAACTGAGCAGCAGGCCAGCTTTTGCACTCTCTTCTTTTACCCTCGTCAGTAGGTCCTTTAGTTCCTTCTTACTTTCAGCCATCAGAGTAGTAACATCGGCGTATCTGAGGTTGCTGATATTTCTTCCAGCAATATTGATTCCGGCTTTGGATTCATCCAGCCTGATGCACTCTGTGTGTTCGTATGTTACTACAGGGATACCATAGTTCTGTCATTGCATTATTGACCACATCTAGCTAGCCTTCATAGTTCTAACATTCCAGGTTCCTATTCTGAATTGGTCTTTGGAGCTTCAGACTTTCCTTTCCCCTCCAGACACATTCGCAGCTGAGTATATTTTCGGCTTTGGCCCAACCACTTCATTATATCTGGTGCTACTTGTATTTATCATCTGCTGTTCCTCAGTAATGTGGTAGGCACCTTCTCGCCAGAGTGGCTCATCTTCCAGTGCCATATAGTTATGTCTCTGGTTGTGCCTGTCCATAAAATTATATTAGCAACATTACTGGAGTGGGTTGCAGGTTTCTTCTCCAGTGGATCGTGATTTGTCTGATCTCTCTGCCAGGACCTGCCCATCTTGGGTAACCCTACATGGTATAGCTCACAGCTTCATTTAAGTGCACAAGCCCCTTCCCCACGACAAGATAGCGATCCAGAAAAAGAGTGTTTTACCAAACTGCAATGGTTTTTTAAGACTAAAAGTTTGTAAAGTTCTCGGGCTAACTCAGTTTCCATCATTTTAACTAAATCATCTGTGCTCAAGCAGAGGATACCCTCTAGATAACTCTAAGATTAGCATGGCTGATAACTTTCCGGAATTAATTGGAATTAAAGAGACAATATAGAGGTAAAAATGATCCTTTAAAAGTATAGACTGTCCCCAAAAAATAAAATGACGCATTTTTAATTTCCTTCTGCTCATGTCTAGGGGGCTGCCATATTGGTGTCTCTCACTCCTCAGCACATCCCTATGTGGGAAGGGTGGGCAGCAAGTTGGGAAGCTCCATATTGTATATTCTACTGCATAAAAAGCATGGTCAGTAGCGCAATTTTAATGCACACAGTCACGTTGTGCTTGATCCTACACTAGGAAGCTATAGGAATCTGCGGGCCATGAAGTGTTTGCACCCTGCCCACCTCACAGTCTGAGGAGTAGGCAAAGGGAAAGAGGCCAGTCTGGAAGCCCCATAAAAGACAGTGTGAGGGAAAATTAAAAAAAAAAATACTAGTAACATAATTTTATATAACTGGGCTAAAGCAACTTTAATGTCTGTTTAATGATTATAGTTTATGTGCCTCTAGTGAAATGAGATCATGTATCACTTTGAATTAATTAAGAACAGCATGAACCTTTAATCATAGTTCTTACCAAGGGCCTCTGTGGTGAAGACAGTTTCTGGGCCAGGATGACCATTTCCTTTTTGTCCTTTACGTCTCAGTTGAATACAAACCTTATATTTGGTTTTTGGCTCTAAGCCTTCAAGTTTCACAATTTTTTCATTGCCAGGAACTAAAAAGGTGAAATGAACATACTTAACTTTTGGGGGGACTTTGCATAAGCAGATGTGAGATAAATGCAAATAAATGTGCAGCTCAACTAACCTTCATTGGAATATGTGTGCTTTAGTGATATGAGTAGGTATTTTTGTCACTATATATATTACATCCTATTTAAACAATGCTTTATTCTATACAGTTCTCTTTAGTGTCCTGTGCAAAAATCTAGATGGAATATTTTGTTTTTTTTTGTATTGCTTGTTAACTGCTGAATATTTACAATGTTGTTATTTCAACTGTTTTAATTTTTTCAGCTCAAGAACAGTATGTCACATCTTGTAGCAATCTGTACTTGTCCCTCTCTGGCCAATTAATGTAATTGAATGAAATCTTCTTTACATAAATCAATGATTATCTTATTATGGCTCCCTTTGATATGACCACCGATTGAAACTGCTTGTATCTTCAAACAGAAGTAATACTATGTCTTCCAGAACAAGTTAATTAATGTGACCTTGTCTTTATTCAAGCCAAGTTCTCACAGTGATAATACCATTGTAAGTTTGAATCTAGGGGTAACTCCCAGAATTGTTTGTATTAAATCAAAGTAGAAATATTTGCCTGTCTACAGTCTTAATGGTAGGTGTATTTAAACAGTGAGAAACAGAATAACAACAAAAAGGAAAAAGAAAAACGCATGTCAAAAAAGTTATAAATTGATTTGCAATTTAATGAGGGAAATAAGTATTTGACCCCTTTGTCTTAGTACCCTGTTGGCAATAACAGAGGTCAGACATTTCTTGTAGTTGGCCACCAGGTTTGCACACATCTCAGGAGGGATTTTGTCCTACTCCTCTTTGTAGATCCTCTCCAAGTCATTAAGGTTTTGAGGCTGATGTTTGGCAACTCTAACCTTCAGCTCCCTCCACAGATTTTCTATGGGATTAAGGTCTGGAGACTGGCTAGGCCACCCCAGGTCTTTAATGTGCTTCTTATTGAGCCACTCCTTTGTTGCCTTGGCTGTGTGTTGTGGGTCATTGTCATGCTGGAATACACATCCACGACCCATTTTCAATGCCCTGGCTGAGGAAAGGAGGTTCTCACCCAGGATTTGACTGCACATGGCACTGTTCAACTTCCCTTTGATGCGTTACAGTTGTCCTGTCCCCTTAGCAGAACCCCCCCCCCCCCAAAGCATAATGTTTCCACCTCCATGTTTGACAGTGGGGATAGTGTACTTGGGGTTATACTCAGCATTCCTCCTCCTCCAAACATGGCGAGTTGAATTGATGCCAAAGAGCTCGATTTTAGTCTCATCTGACCACAACACTTTCACCCAACTCTCTTCTGAATAATTCAGATGTTCATTGGCAAACTTCAGACAGGCCTGTACATGTGCTTTCTTGTGCAGGGAGATCTTGCGGGCGCTGCAGGTTTTCAGTCCTTCACGACGTAGTGTGTTACCAATTGTTTTCTTGGTGGCTATGGTCCCAGCTGCCTTGAGATCATTAACAAGATCCTCCCGTGTAGTTCTGGGCTGATTCCTCACTATTCTCATGATCTTTGAAACTCCACGACGTGAGATCTTGCATGGAGCATCAGACCAAGGGAGACTGGCAGTTATTTTCTGTTTCTTCCATTTGCGAATAATCGCACCAACTGTTGTCACCTTCTCGCCAAGCTGCTTGGGGATGATCTTGTTCTGCTTGGCGATGGTCTACAATATTGTCCCTGACATCCTTGGACAGCTCTTTGGTCTTGGCCATGGTGGAGAGTTTGGAATCTGATTGATTGTGGACAGGTGTCTTTTATCCAGTTAAAGAGCTGAGATTAGGAGCACTCCCTTTATAGAGTGCTCCTAATCTCAGCTCGTTACCTGTATAAAAGACACCCGGGAGCCAGAAATCTTGCTGATTGATTGGGGATCAAATACTTATTTCCCTCACTGACCTGCAAATCAATTTATAACTTTTTTTACATGAGTTTTTCTTGGGTTTTTTTTTTGTTATTCTGTCTCTCACTGTTAAAATACACCTACCATTAAAATTATAGACTGATCATTATTACTTTGTCAGTGGACAAACGTTCAAAATCAGCAGGGGATCAAAAACTTTTTTCCCCCACTGTATAGTACAGCTTTTCCAACACATATTCACGTTTTTTGCCCCATATTTGCTGTTTGGTAATACAGTTACCCTATCATAGTTTAGGGAACATTTTAAGTATGGGTACTAAGAGAGAACTTATGGTGCTTTACACCTAATATTATAATATAATTTTGTATGGAAAGATTGTTTATTAATTTATTAATAATAAAATATTTAAAATATGCCACTTGTATGTAGCCTTAAAAAGAGAAATTAAGTATGAGGGCAATCTATTAACATTTAATGTGAATCATCATCTTATTGACCAGGAATAACTTAATTATTATTTAAACAAGTACATGAATAAAGAAGCTATAGTAATATTGGTTGTGCTTAGAGCGTCTTATTCAATGATACAAAGAGAAGCCTTTGATAAAGTCACTACTGTGGCGAAACCGGTCAGGGGAGAGGCGTGGGTCTCCTTCTCTATAGCAGACAGTCGTGGGCACTCCTATAACTTGGTATCATTCCTTTTGACTTATTTGTGATGCACTCTGTGAGGTTCTCTATTTAGGGTAAACCCCTATGCTGATTTCTAGCCTGTGTGCGGAGGCACAGGGACTATTAAGACCTGCATTTGCAGCATTACCTAAATATAATCATCTGGGTCATATATTCCCCTAATATCTATGCCAGCCCAGTTCATGGTTGCCATGCTATGTTTTTAATTGTGTGTATATATTTTTAACTTATAACCTTTATACCCATGGTTATCCTATGATTTTTGTGTTATTTACAAGTATGAGAATAACTAAATACATTTACTTTGGAGCTATTCAGCCCCTATATATATGATCATAATATATATATGTGATCTCACCATACAGTGACAGAAGAAGACAGATATTTATTGGTTTAAAAAGTATATATATATATATATATATATATATATATATATATATATATACCGTACATTTATATATATATATATATATATATATATATATATATATATATATATATAGTACCTTTCTGCCTTCTAGTATTAATATTGTAGTAAACCAAACAGGAATACATTAACAACACACTTTGCATTCCTTTTCTCTCTATGAAGTGTGCTATTTTTCAGACACTTCGTTATATTACACTTTTCTTTGTTGACACTTTATAACTTTTAGCACATATATATTTTATATATGATATAACATTAGCTAGATCCTTTTAGGATTAAATTTATTCGCAACACTATACATTTATATGTATGATGAATACTATTTTGACCACTTTGGGACCTTTCCTGTTTTATGCTACCACACGTGCCCGCGCGCACGTGCAGGGCACTGGAAGCCTCCTGTTGCCGGGTGAGCTCGCTTCCTGTGTCCCAATGTACTCCCTAAGGCTCTAACCACCTACACCCCTTCCCGGCCCTAACCCCCTAGACCAGTTCCCGGGCCTAACCCTAAACCTAACCCCCTAATTGTAACCCTAAGCCCCTAACCCCCTACACCCCTTGCCGGCCCTAACCCTAATCCTAACCCCCTACACCACTTCCCGGCCCTAACCCCTTACACCCCTTAACCCTAAGCCCCAAACCCCCTAAACCCCTTGGCAGCACTAACCCTAAACTCATAACCCTCTTAGCCTAACCATAACACCCTAAAACTAAGTCCCTAAGCATGCGTGCACATAACAGATGCATGTGCACGTGTGGTAGCATAAAACAGGAAAGCACCCCACTTTGTATCAATGAATATGAGGCTCCGAGCACAATCAGTATTTATGTGTGTTGTCACAACTTTACTGTTTGAATAACGTGTAAGCATTATAGGATCACGCATCAACTATTACTATCATTTCTTTATTCATGCACTAGTTTAAATAATAATTAAGTTATTCCTGGTCAATAAGATGATGATTCACATTACATATTAATGAATTGTCCTCATACTTAATTTCTCTTTTTAAGGCTACATAGAAGTGGCGTATTTTGAACATTTTGTTATTAATACATTAATAAAGAATCTTCCCATACAGAATTGTATCATAACATTTTAAGTACAAAAGATAATGTCAGTTTACAAAATGCTATAGCTGCATTACGCTATTACATTTTTCTTGTATCTTTCATTCCTTTGACTTCAAAGTGCATTATCAATCCTTACCATCAATATTTTGCCATGACTTTAACGTGTCCTCGAGTTTATATAAGAGTAGGGTTGATACAATTGGCCCATCTCCGGTATATGGTTCAGCATTGGTCTGAATGGTAAGATGGTGAGGTCCACTGCTATTAAGCTTTGGGGCACTTTGAGGCTGAGGAGGAACTGAAAAAATTAAGAAATGTTGTTAGCCCAGCTGATGTCACATAACTGGAATCCGAGTTCATAACTGAAATATATCAATACACAGGGGTGGACAAAAACATCTAAACTTTAGGAGAGAGGAATATTTTCTAGGAGACCAGAAGGCTATTTTCTATGATCCTGGAGGTAGGACATTCATAGAGCTGCATTATACTTTGGAAAAATACTAAGGAGCCATCAGTACAAATTTTAGGATCACTGGCTCCCAGGCTCCTGGAAAGTTTCCACCCCTGTCCACAGATATGACTGTTTAGTTTCAAAGTAATGCCCACTGTAATTCAGGAGGAATTGTTACTTACCTTTAACAGAAAGATAAAGAAACTTCTCAGTCATTCCTGCCTCTGTCTTCACACGGTGTATCCACATGCCTGAATCTCTGGGCAGGATCTGTCCTACTTGAAACTGAGCGACTGCCTTCTGGTCAGTCCTAGTGACCGACACAGGCTGTGGAAAGATAATCATAGTGAATCATCTTTATATATGTTAAATAGATAATCCAGTCTAATAATCATCTGCATAGCTGAGGATGAAATGACTATATCTTTCAAAATAAGCCTCTTCTGCTACTATTTTATTTATTTCCTCAAAAAGATGCAGTGTTTATACTCCAGTAACAGAGCTTTCTTAAGCATGATAAAGGCTCAGGACCATAGCTTGTTTACCAATATGCCAATAGGACTATCAAAGTTTTACTCACCATGGACTCACAGAAATCACTAGCCTGACCTACTATTACTATTATTATTATGAACTAGCGACTTGCCCGTCAAAAAATGACAGAAATAAGATTGTAAGGCAGGTAATGGTGTTTGTTTGCGACATTAATTTTGTTGGTGTTCCGAGATCCTTCGGCGCTCATTCCGAGCCTCCGCTGAGCGCCTTCGGTGCTCATTGCGAGGCTGTTGGTTGTTTGTGTGCTATGAGCAGCATTGGCTTTTTTTTTTTGTATGCTAATTAAATAATGAATAAAATAATAAATGAATATACTTTACCTATTTTGAAGTAATATATGTAGGAAGCATTGTGTTGAAGAGCTGACAATCTGTTAGGGTAGCTGTGTACTTCCGCATTGTGTAAGTTAGTGTTGTAAAATGGCGGCTAATGTGTGTGGTACGAGGCTGTGGGTGATTTTGCGTCCTTGTTCTTGGACCTCATCCGGCTTTTTTGGAAAATCCGTATGTGTTTGGTGGTGTTTAAGGTCCGGTAGCCCCGCTTTCGATTTTTTCTGGGGCCATTTTTTCTCTTGCTTATGGGATTTTCGGGTGTCTAAACTCTTGTATTTCGACTTAAATTGAGGTGTAACTTCACTTTCAGAGGTCCTGGGTGCCCCCCCCCCTTGCTGTGGGTAAGCTTTTTATGTGTTTGTTGTGTGTATTTATTGTGTTTTTAATGTTTTCATGTAAGCGTGCTTCGGGCGCTAAGGTCGTATTTTTGTGAGCTCATAATGTTTATTTTTTCAAGTCCTGCGGCATGTATCAAAGTAGAAATATTTGCCTGTCTACAGTCTTAATGTATTTGTGAATGCTAAGTCTGTAAATTTTGCGGTCGACGTGGGAGCTTCCACCTCCGCAAATGCGGCCCCTTGCTTTGCGAGGGTCCTTGTTTGCGGGCCTAAAGTCCGCAGTTGCTGCGGGCTCGCTTTGCGAGCCCGCAGCGTTAGCAACCACCCACATGCTCACAACTATATATGTGATGTATTTCCTGGGCTTTGACATTTACAACACAAGTGGTGTTAGACACTGACCCCAACCATTAGTGTTACATGACAATTCTATGGCAAACTCCAAATTTTCAGCAGAATTGATTGTGTATAACTACAACATTTAGTATGGATCTGCAATGCAATACAAGGGCTTAACAACTCTATCCATTACCTTCCAAATTTAACCAATTCTTTCTTTAATTTCACATCCAAGTCTATTTTCTTCAATTCTCATTCTCATTTATTTTTTCATGTCATTTCACCCTCCTCAGATGACATGATGCCTACATTCTCCTTCCATGGAATTTCTCAACCAGTTAAAATTATTCATCAAATTAAACCTCTTTAATCCAGACCAGGTACTAGCAGATGCCTGCATATATATGTACAGTTAAATAGTGGTGTAAATGTTTGGAGTTTAGGCTGAAAACTATCCAGAAGAAATTACATGATTTCAAAAAGTGTGTAAAGTCTGCTAAATGATTGCATTAACATACATGCAATACCTAATGCAAAAATATATGAAGACTAACCTGAAACATAGTACCATCATGTTTGTATAGTTTGAATTCCTGGGACACAGGTAGTGGCTGTCCAGTGGCCATACATGTGGGCTTAAATTCTGTCCCAAAATTAATCTCTATTGTTTCTTCCAAGTCCTCTATTTGTGGTGGAATGTCAGCTGTACCTGCAATGCAAATATATTAATCAATTTAGATCATAACTGATACAAACTGCTCTGACATATGGGGGAGATACCCACCAGAGAAAATATTAGATGATGGTGAGTTTATTTTATAGTCTCAAAACAAATAAACTTAAGAACATTCAAGACTGTGCATGGCCTGTCATAGCATAAACAAGTATCTGAGCTATCAGTACATATATTGAAAACAAAATGTTAAGCTTGTGGTATACTTACTCATTAAGGTTAAGATGTTATTAGTGATTTGTCTTCTTATACACATCCAGCCATCTACAAGCTGGCTGTAGTGCAAACATAAAAAAATATATATTTTGTAACATATATAAGGTAGGCAATGCTGTTTGTCACACAATGTGAGGCTTTTGCTTCTCTGCGCACCTTCGGCGCTCATTGCGAACCTTTCCTCCCACCTGCTGTAAGGGCCACTCATTGCAGGGTTCATTAACCTGCAATTTTTGTGCTTGGGAGAGCCATGTGTCTCTTTCCAGCATCTCCCCCCTGTCCCTTCCCTGTGTGTTTCTCTTCTGTGCGTCTGCTGAATGTGTGGCGAGTTCTGCATGCCTGGTGTTGTTGGTGTAAGTGTTAGTGTCTTTGCCGTCGTGTATTTTCTAAGTCCTGCCTGGCTTTGCTCAGCCTCATTTTCATCCAGTCTCAGAAATTTTTACGTTTTTCGTTTTCAATTTTTTTTTTCCAGAATTCCTGGCTCTCCCCCTGTGCTGTGTGTGAGTGTGTTTATATGTTTTTTTTATTATTTTTTCGTGTTTTTCGAGCTCATATTTTTTCCTCCGAGCTTGCATGTGTGACGGTGCGGCTGGCTGCAATGCGCCCCTGCGGCCCACAATGCTGCCTAAGTGTTGCGCGACTGCTTAATTGCTAATTTCAGCCGAATTCCCACGTGCTTCAATGCCTCAACTGCTCGTCTTGTTTTGTCAGGGCAATGAGCGCCATCAGGGCTCATTGCCTAAGTCCTGCAAGTTTGGAAGTCTTCGCGAGGCTTGCAGTTGCGGCCTTCTGGCCTGCAAATGTCTCGCCTCGCTTTGCGAGGCTCGCAAGCGTGGAGACAAATCGCAGTTTGACAGCGGAGATTCATAATATGATATAATTTAAAACTATAGCTAATAAGATGTACTTTAGTTTGCTATTTTAGATGTCAGTCAGCCTTAATTCAAATACAAGTAAAATACTTCATAAATACATAGAATACTCAAAACTGCAAATGCCGAATTCCTGCTTATCTTCATGGATACTTGTATCATTTTTTTCTGATAATGTAGAAGAATGATCATAGTATTGCCATATACAGTAATACCTTTTTTTTCAATGGACAAATATTTTAGTTAGAGTGACACACTTTTGGAGAGATACACCTCTCTTGATAAAGTCAAAAGCAATGCTGATTAAGGTTTAGCACGAGCATTGGAATATACAGAACAGTAATTCTAAGAAAAACCAAACCCACATGGGACTTAAGACAGGCATCATAAATAAAGTAATTGGTCAATCAATTGTATGAGTTGTGTGGATTTATGCACAAGGGATACTGCAATACTCTGATAATTCATCTAAATTACACAGCATTCACAGCTACCCCACTCTTCATAAGTAAAGTAGAAGGAATGCATACAAGTATTCATGACATATGTACTGTATAACCTGATAACATTACTAACATGACTGTAGTACAGTGTTACCTTGCTTTACCTTCATATTCACAGTGCAGTCCTCTCCAGCCTTCAGGACACAGACATCCCTTAAATCTGTCGCAGGTGCCCCTTTTGCATAAACACTTCAGCTTGCAGTCAGGCCCATAGAATCCATCTGCACAAGCTGTAAGGGAAAGCTTGATGTTAATATCTTTACTATTTAAGAATTTAACCTCAATTGTATAATTTGTAAAGGACCACTCAATTAATATTTTTTTAAGGCACATTATTAAAATAAGACTTAAGCTTTCTTATTTTTAAAGACCTTTTCTTTTTATTTCATGTGACTCCATTTGCAGCTTTGATTAAGCACTACTTTCCTCCTTTGCTGCTGAGTCACTCTAAGCTTCCATTTAAATTATGAGGCCTGTTAATGGCTGTGTACAAAGTTGCTTTTGGGCTCATGTACATAGCCTGGAGGAACAATGTGCAATAACACACACACACTTAGCTCTGCTAATAACCTTCTTTCTTTCCTAATTATTTACATCCGCACTTCCTACAGTGACTAACCAGCAAAGGAGGACATGTAGTTCTTAACCAGACCTGCAAATTGAGTCACATTGAATGAAAATAAAATGTTTTAGAAAAAAGAAGGTTGCTCTAATAAAATGACCAATTCTCATTCTTCTGCATAAATTCATAATTTAATAAAGGCATCTGCGTATAATAAACAATTGTCGAGGATAGACCTGCACTGAATTTGCCAGGAAAGTTGATAACACAAACTGTTATACTGTTGATCAAGGACAAGATTTAAAGTAGCACTGAGTGTTAATGGAGATTAATTGTGCTATTAATAAGTTTAATATTTTGCAATTAACGCAATTGAAAATTTTAATCGCAATTCAATTTTTTATCATGCTGTGTGCTTTTACCTGGTCTTTGCATGTTCCTGATGCTCTTGCAATCTCTACTAGTAGCATAAAGCATTAAGAAATAATCCAACAAGGAGTTAGTGAGAAAAAACTTCTTGAAGTCAGCAAGATTTAACCTTTAAGTCTACCTGAAACCAAGGCACTGCAGCCGTCATTTTGAGTGACTTCATCATAACCTCTTGCAATTCATGTAGTAGCCATGTTTAATTTTAGTCTACAATTATATAAATACGAGTTGCACTTGCTGTGTTAAGATATGTATGCATGTGTGATGTGAAGTTCATATTTAAAGGTATGTCCTGTTTCCATTCTTCCTCCCAACTTTTGCCCCTTTAACCAGTTCCATCAAAATCTCACAGATGCCCCTTCAGCTATAGTTTCCAAACTTACACATGTTCCATATCTCCCTGAAGGACCACTTTCTTTAACCCTACTTCTCCTGATTTCTCGGCTTGATTTACTGAGATAATGACGCCAATCTTGCATGGAGACCCTTGTACCATTTAAACAACAAAACCATACCTCACTTTATTCTCTGTCTATTATGTTTGTTCAGTAAAAAGACTCCATTATATTCCAATGAAATATGTAGCATTTTATAATGATGTTAAGAGCCTTAGATAAAAGCCCTATCTACAAATTAAATAAATATGTTGTACCTTCATCGCACATAAGTCCTTTCCATCCTGATGCACAGGAGCAGCCATATGGATCCATTAGGCAGAACATATTTGATTTGCAGCCTTCATCTTTATTACAGCTCTGTTTACAAGTTGTGCCAAAGCTGTGATCACCACATGCTAAAGAAAAGGGACAAATACATAAGCTGACAATTTCTAAAACATGTTTTAATTTTACACTATTTTGTAGTGTACATTTAATAAACAACATTTTGCTCTATGAAACATTTTTCAATTTTTTTCTTTTTCTGCTACTTCTATTTAAACAGGCCTTTCCTTTGGGATCCAGAAGAGGTGAATTTGGCATTATCAGCCTTATTAAATTACGATTCAGCCAATTGAATAGGGCTCTATATAAGCACAGAGCATATTTCTTTTACAGAACTTTTAAGTTAGTGATCTTCTATCCAAAAGCAAGGTCTTTACTAACTAAAAACTTATTTTGCTTATATAGAGCCCTATTCAATTGGCTGAATCGCAATTTAATAAGGCTGTATATTAGTAAATTCCTTTCCTCTATATAAATATCCTGTTGACAGGGGTGTTATACTAAATACATAAAGATAACATTAATTTACCTTTTGCTTATGTGACAATATTCTGCCATGCTGGGGACTTTATTTAAGAAGCATGAACTTGTACATATGCAGGAAGCCATTGGTTTTGGGCTTTTTGTTAAGTGATGTAAAGACATATTATTGTGCTATTTGTGATGTGAGATCTAATAACTAGCTGTTACTTACCCATGAGACATGTTGTTCCCATAAAACCCGGAGGACAGATGCATTCTCCTGTATCCTCATAACAGACACCACCATTTTGGCACACAGGACAGGTTTTGTTACAATGTGGTCCCCACATCTGAGCTTCACACCCTGCATTACAACATAAACCACATGGCAACCAACATTTGTAATTAATCCAAGGTACAGGCGTTGCTGACAATAACAGGTCATTAAAGATTTACTGAAATAATCACACCTCCTTTATATTGTTAAAAGACCACTAGATTGTAGAACATTGAGCCAAACTACAGAGCAAGAGACCTGGTATAAAAGAATTATAAGTAGCTAAATATTTCATATTATCATTACTGAGTGTGGTTTAATAATAGTGTACATTTTGCTCCAAGTAGTTTGTGTTTCAAAAGACACAGGTGATGTGAATTAATATGAAAAATGTAATAAATAATCAATAAAATGTTGCACTTATATTTCTGAATATGCTTTTTTAGTGAAGCTAAGGCATTGTGTGATATTTGCAGTTTGTGAAAACTGTTTGATGTGAAGTCAAGAATAGCCTATAAAACTTTTCTCATCTGTTTCAAAGCTATACGCTCCTCAGCTCCTCCTTATATCTCTTTTCTCATATCTCATTTTTTACTCGCTCATGATGTCTCCTTAATGCTACATACAGTTCTACAGGTCCTTCTTGGCTAAAATCGTTCTCACTAGTAGCCCCACATACCTCTGCAACACTCTGCTGCATTATATTATTGGAAAATCCATAATCTCAACTCTTTCAAGACAACACTTAATAATAACCTCCGTAAAGATGCTTTCCAACAGCTCCCTTGGCGAATGCACTTCTAGACACTTGGCAGCATCCTCACTTTCAAATGACTTTATCCTTTACATCAGGTGCCTGTATGTGTCTATGTCCCACATAACTAAATTATAAACTCGTTGGGGCAGGGACTATGCAACCCACTGGTTTTATTCATGTGAATTGCACTTATATCATCATGTAATTATTTTGTAAAGATCTGTGCACTTTGGTGGTGCTATACAAATTTAAAAAAATGCATACATACATGTGTGATCACATTGCCAGTCCGTAATAAAAGTACTTACTTCTCACAATTAACCTAGTAAAAGCTGTGTTAAAGTGGTTTCCTCCTATGTATCTCACTGAGTACACAACTGCATCCTTGAGCTGAACATTGGCCAATGGAAACTCCAGTGAATGTGGCACTTCATGCTTCGGCACTGCGTGGATAAATGATCCTAGAACAAAAAAGTGAAAAGTAAACAGATGGTAAAATGGATATTTGTGCCTGTATACATATGCTATTATGTGATGCCACATTAGTCAATAGTCTGTTCAAAATAAGATTGGAACATGAGAAGTTTTACTTCTCTAATCAGAAATCCATGACTTTGGTGAACACATATTGATATTTACTAAAATATCATAAGGCCTGCAATGAAATGCAGTGTACTGCGGTCCTGCATCAGCGCCCATCACCCAAGCTCTGTGTCATAGTAATACCACAACCCATCACTAGCCATCGCAATCTGGGCATTTTGAAGTCATGTGAAAGGAAATCTGATGCTAATAATATATATAACACTGTCCACATCTTACCATTTTTGAAGATCACAGCATCTTCTTCAGTTGGTTTCTTTATTGAGAAGCAAAGAGTGACATTATCGCCTCTGTTCACTGTCACAGTCAAAGAGTTTGGAATAAATGAAGCTAAAAAACAAGACATTTATTCAATTTTGGTGTCATTTTCTTTAGGAAGCAGACTCAAAATCATTATAATCAAATATTTATTTTGATTCTGTTTTTTATTATTTTCATTTCATCATTTTATTGAAACGATGGCAGATACAACTAAAAAAAAATAGATTTGTTTCAACAACTAAAGAAGTAAACCAGGGGTCAGCAAACTTTTTGGTCTGGCCCCTATTTTCATCCAAGGGCAATAGCTGTTGCCTCTGTTCTCCTCCTCCAAAAATACTTTTTGAATAAAGCCCTAAGATTAATTAATTTCCTCCGTAAGATCTTATTTCTTCTCTCCATTGCTCTTTCTATCTTACCTTTTCATGAGGATTTCAGGATACCCAGTTTAATGCAAGGGTGCATAAATGCAGCTTTATGCACCCTGGAATTTAACTGTGTTAATGTATACATTAAAGGAGCGCTGTAGTGGTAAAAACACACCATAACCCTTTAAAAGAATAAAAGCCAAATTATGAATTATTACTATTTCTCCTCTGCACTCTTCCATGAGGCTGCCATGTTGGTATCTTTCCCTTCCCCACTCCATTCCAAGCTGTGAATCTCCTGCCCATCATCATTGCATCTTGTACTGCATAAAACATGACCAGCTTCCTATTGGTCCATGTAGACATGACTGTGTGGACCAGTAGGATGCTGCTAGCAGTTCTATCTGCATTATAGGACACAGTATGGAGATTAATAGCTTGCGGTAAGGCCTCCTCACACAGTGACACTCTCTGGGCCATGTGTAAGAGTAAGAGTAGCCAACATGGCAGCCTCCTAGAGGCAAACAGATGGAAAATTTCAAAAATTATAATAATGCATAACTTTATATAATTAGGCTTATTTGGCTTTTACATGGCTGTAAAGGTAAACATAAGTGCAGTAATACCCCACCCCAGAAGCAATTCATGGATTGCTATACCTGTTCAGCTTCCATCATTTGTAAGTAAATAATATCATTATAAAGACATTTTCAATATATTGTGACTAAAAAAAAAAGTTGATCTTTTGTGAGAAAACATATACTGAATATAGATGATTTCCTACCATTTCCAAGCAGAGTGTGAGGCATGTTTCCTTATATTGTGCTACAAAAGCTGTGCAGCATTTAGGCATCTACAAATCAATTTTCTTCCAGCTCTGCTTCAGTTTATAAGACTGGAGGAGCTGCAACGTAAAGCTCAGGAAGAAAAACTGCTATTTTCAGTGTATGTTTTCTTACAAAAGATCGACATTTTAAAAAATAAACTGAAAACGCATTGATACTGCTCTTTAATCTATGAAAGCTGGGCTATAACAGTGACCATTTCATCTGCAATTCCAAAAACTTTAATAAACTTTAAAAGTTGCTGAGGGTCTCTGCAGACCACGTAATTATTTTTTGTCAAATGCTCAAAATATGGAACTTCAGTGGTTCTTTAATACGTCGTTCCCTTTGCATCAATCACTTTTTTTTTGACCGCCTCCTGCATTATTTATTCTTCTTCCTCTCCCCTCTACAGCGATTTCGGCAGATAGGCTATAATCAATAACAACTGTTTTCTATAAGTTAAAATCTGTAATTTTGAAAATATTTACAAATGATAATATGTCACTGATCAAAATATTTGAAGCAACAATAAAAGACACACAATATAATATCATCCACATTCATGGATGTTATAAATATGATACATTCAACACAGCTATTAGGACATGGACATTTTCTGGATTTCACTCGATTTCATGGTCTTCTTGAGATGCATGGGGGCGAAACCAGTTGAGAACTGAATAAAATAAAGCACACAGAAGTAAAGAGATACATAAAGATATTATATTCCTAGTGAAATCCAGAAACCTTTTCAATGTCTCTTTAATAGGAAAAACTAGCAAATCCTAACATGTTTACCTTGCACTGACATCTTCATAGTTCGTATCCTTATTACTGCATCTCTAGCTTTCCACTCACAGGAATAAGCTCCAATAGCATCAGTAGCTTTTTCCCTTTTCCATACCACTTTTTTGACTGATTTTCTAAATTCATCTTGAGCAACTTCCAGTTGGTCTTGGTGCTGGCTTATGATAGCATCAAAGTCTCTTACTATAGTGACAGATTCAGAAGAACTCCATTCTGGGGCAATGCATGTGACTGATGTCTCAGAGGTTGAAATTAAAGGAAGTGAATTCACTATAATCAGGTCTCCAACACCTTCAACTCCATCTGGAAATAAATGTAAAAAAAAAATATTCAAGTATATATATACGGTATATATCCCAGAACATCTAATAACAAATAATACACATTGATTCATCATAAAATATTTATTTTAGTTTGAAATATTCAAGAACCACTAACAACATTAGCAGCTGCTGTATCTAAGCATAAAGCATTTTAAGTGAAAATCATATTTTTAGAAGATCCTGCTTGTGTCTAGGGGCTTCTATGTTCAGTGGCAAAGAAACTGCAGGCAGAAATCACTATGATAGGCAGCAACCAGAAGCAAAGGCGCTCGTTGCGAGGGCCGAAAGTTACAGGTTTCACAGGATCTGCAATGAGCACCAAAGACGCTCATTGCGAGGCCCACGACAAGCACCAAAGGCCATAGGCCTTTGGTGCTCATCGCGAGGCCCACAAGACTTTGAAAAAGACTGGAAATAAGTGTCAAAGGCCGTAGGCCCGCAAGACTTTGGAAAAATTACAGCTTTAACGCCCGCCATTTTCTTCAAGCCTGTAACTCGGAAGCCGTTCGGGTACAGCTAAAAGACCACAATTGATTACAAAATTACCTTGCAACCTCACACACACCACACGGGGAGAGGCAGGGAGCCTGTAAGTGAGTTTGCAAGCTAATTTGCTATTCAATTGGCGTTTCTTAGCAGTCACAATACGGCTATGAGAGAAAAAAAATGGCGGCCGTAAAAAGATTTTCAAGCCCGTAAAGCCGAAGCAAATTTTGGGCTTGGGGAAATTGATCAATTTCCCAAACCTGCAAATGGGTTCAGACCCGTAGAGCACAGAGGATGGAGAGGGAGAGAAAGACACGGGAGGGAGAGCAGGGAGAGGCCCATAAAATAGACAGGGGGAGAGGCGCTCATCGCGAGTCCCGCAAGTTAGAGGGGGGAGAGCCTCACATTGTGTGGCAAACAGCATTGCCAGGCTTCAAATTTTATTGCTGTCATTTTTGATGGGCAAGTCGCTAGTATTTATATATAAACCAAATTAAATATGAAAATATTTTACTATTATTCATTAGTACATTTAACAACAAACAAACTGTCACAGAGCATGGTGGCGGTTCAAACTCTATGCACAGTGCATTAATTGGATTCCAGTTTGGCTAAAAGAAAATGGTTAAAGACACGGGTGGGCTAGGGAGGGGCTAAAGGAAAGAGAGAAAGAAAGGAAAATTAGAGGTGTGCCGCACATGTTTGTACTAGGAGTTTGGGGTATCATTATTTGTGTAAAAACCTGGTACAAATATACAACTCAGTGTTCAGTTTGGAAAAGTGGGCACGTTGGAGGACCACATTGTGACCCTGGCCTAGATTTTGCTTGACAATATTCACATACAGTATTATACTAAATACTATATATTATTTTTTTCCATTACAATCTAATACTTAGAAAGTGGCGCATTTTCTGTCAGACAAGGGAAACATTACATTTAGAGATGTCGCGAATAGTTCGCCGGCGGACTGTTCCCGGCGAACATAGCATGTTCGCGTTCGCGGCGAACTGCGAACAAATGCGATATTCGACCCGCCCCCTTTACTTTATCATTGAGCAAACTTTGACCCTGCAACTCACAGTCAGCAGACACATTTCAGCCAATCAGCATCATACCCTGCCTTCCAGACCCTTCAAACTCATGGACAGCAGCCATTTTGGAATCCTAACTAACTTGCAGTCTAACTGAGAGGAGGCTGAGTGTCGGTGATACTGCATCAATAGGGAAAATCATAGCTAGGCTACTGTACACAGTGTGCAATACAGTCCTGAAGGACTCTTTGGATCTCTGCTGCAAGGACACCCCTGTGTCTCTTCCCCCCCTTATCATCATCCTCCCCTCACCTTAGCACCCAACCCTAACACCCCTCACACTTATCCATAACACCCATCAACCTAACCCCTAACCCTAACACCCCTCACACTTATACCTAAGACCTAACACCCCTCACACTTATTCCTAACATGCCTCACCCTAACACCCCTTACACTTATCCTTAACACTCCTCACCCTAACACCTAACCCTAACACCCCTCACACTTATCCCTAACACCCCTTACCCTAACCCTAACACCCCTCACACTTATCCCTAACACCTAACCCTAACACCCCTTACACTTATCCCTAACACCCCTCATCCTAACACCTAACCCTAACACCCCTCACACTTATCCCTAACAACCCTCACCCTAACCCTAACACCCCTCACACTTATCCCTAACACCCCTTACCCTAACACCCCTCACAATTATCCCTAACACCTAACCCTAACATCCCTCACCCTAACACCTAACCCTAACACCCCTCACACTTATCCCTAACACCCCTCACCCTAACCCTAACACCCCTCACACTTATCCCTAACACCTAACCCTAACATCGCTCACCCTAACACCTAACCCTAACACCCCTTACACTTATCCCTAACACCCCTCACCCTAACACCTAACCCTAACACCCTTCACACTTATCCCTAACACCCCTCACCCTAACCCTAACACCCCTCACACTTATCCCTAACACCCCTTACCCTAACCCTAACACCCCTCACACTTATCCCTAAAACCTAACCCTAACATCCCTCACCCTAACACTTAACCCTAACACCCCTTACACTTATCCCTAACACCCCTCATCCTAACACCTAACCCTAACACCCCTCACACTTATCCCTAACACCCCTCACCCTAACACCCCTCACACTTATCCCTAACACCCCTTACCCTAACCCTAACACCCCTCACACTTATCCCTAACACCTAACCCTAACATCCCTTACACTTATCCCTAACACCCCTCACCCTAACACCTAATCTTAACACCCCTCACACTTATCCCTAACACCCCTTACCCTAACCCTAACACCCCTCACACTTATCCATAACACCCATCAACCTAACACCTAACCCTAACATTCTCACACTTATCCCTAAGACCTAACACCCCCCACACTTATCCCTAACACCCCTCACCCTAACACCTAACCCTAATACCCCCTTACACTTATCCCTAACAGCCCTTACCCTAACACCTAACCCTAACATCCCTTACCCTAACACCTATCACACTTATCCCTAACACCCCTTACCCTAACCCTAACACCCCTCACACTTATCCATAACACCCATCAACCTAACACCTACCCCTAACATTCTCACACTTATCCCTAAGACCTAACACCCCTCACACTTATTCCTAACATGCCTCACCCTAACACCCCTTACACTTATCCCTAACACCCCTCACCCTAACACCCCTCACACTTAACCCTAAGACCCCTCACCCTAACACCTAACCCCCTCACCCTTATCCCTAACACCCCTTACCCTAACACCCCTCACACTTATCCCTGTGTCTCTTCCCCCCCACCCTTATCATCAAGGGAGGGGGGAGGATGATGAGGGAGGGGGGAAGAGACACAGGGGAGGATGATGAGGGAGGAGGGAAACAGACACAGGGGAGGATGATGAGGGAGGGGGTAAAGAGATATAGGGGAGGGTGATGAGGAAGGGGGGAAAGAGACACAGGGGAGGATGATGAAGGAGGGGGAGAAGAGACACAGGGGAAGATGATGAGGGAGGGGGAAAAGAGAGACAGGGGAGGATGATGAGGGGGGGGAGAGACACAGGGGAAGATGATGAGGGAGGGGGAAAAGAGACACAGGGGAGGATGATGAGGGAGGGGGGAAAGAGACACAGGGGAAAATGATGGGGGGGTTGAAGAGACACAGGGGAGGATAATGAGGGAGGGGGGAAACAGACACAGGGGAGGATGATGAGGGAGGGGGTAAAGAGATATAGGGGAGGGTGATGAGGAAGGGGGAAAGAGACACAGGGGAGGATGATGAGGGAGGGGGGGAAGAGACACAGGGGAAGATGATAAGGGAGGGGGAAAAGAGACACAGGGGAGGATGATGAGGGAGGGGGGATAGAGACACAGGGGAGGATGATGATGGAGGGGGGAAGAGACACAGGTGAGGATGATGAGGGAGGGGGTAAAGAGATACAGGGGAGGATGATGAGGGAGGTGGGAGGATGATGAGGGAGGGGGGATGAGACACAGGGGAGGGTGATGAGGAAGGGGGGAAAGAGACACAGGGGAGGATGATGAGGGAGGGGGGAAGAGACACAGGGGAAGATGATGAGGGAGGGGGAAAAGAGACATAGGGGAGGATGATGAGGGAGGGGGGAAAGAGACACAGGGGAGGATGATGATGGAGGGGGGAAGAGACACGGGGGAGGATGATGAGGGAGGGTCAAAGAGATACAGGGGAGGATGATGAGGGAGGTGGGAGGATGATGAGGGAGGGGGGATGAGACACAGGGGAGGGTGATGAGGAAGGGAAGAAAGAGACACAGGGGAGGATGATGAGGGAGGGGGTAAATAGATACAGGGGAGGATGATGATGGAGGGGGATGTTAGGTTATTTATGCCCTTTATGGATTAAAACCAGACTCTGCATCAACTATGTAATTTTCCGTGGGAGTTTTGACATGGATCCCCCTCCGGCATGCCACAGTAGAGGTGTTAGTCCCCTTAAAACAACTTTTCCATCACTATTGTGGCCAGAAAGAGTCCCTGTGGGTTTTAAAATCCGCCTGCCCATTGAAGTCTATGGCGGTTCGCCGGGTTCGCCGGGTCGCGAACATTTGCGGCGGTTCGCGTTCGCGGTTCGCGAACCGAAAATTTTATGTTCGCGACATCACTAATTACATTGAAGAGACTTATGGCAACACAGAAAGATGAAGAGATGATGGGACATGCTTGCAGAAGAGATGTGCTTGGTTGCTAGTGATAAAGGGCTTGATCGAAATCCACAATACAGCGGATTACGTACTAATCAAAATCCAAAGTAACCTGAACCCTATAGTAAAATAGGGTCCACGCATGAGGGCTTTCACCGCTATGGTCCACTCGCAGCACTACTGAGAAGTTGTTAGCACAGCTGTGCTGCACAGTTCTAACACTACCCTTCCTCCTATCTATTTACATAAACTCTTTCTTATGGCAGGGAAGGGGTTAAAACAAAAAGCTATCGGCAGGGGGTTTAAAACCCAATGTGCAATACTGACACAATGACAGTTTACTTTGTTTCAGTGCAAATTGCACCATAACTCCCTGCGCAAAAGATTTTGATGGGGCCAAAGTCATTATTTTAGATAAACTGGAGAAATTACCTGTGTTTTATTAAGATGCAAATAAATGTTAATGCAATTCTGCTATAAGCATTCACGTATGAATCACATGTAAAATGAATGTGAAAGTATTTTAGCCTTGATAAAACATTTGCCAAACTGTGAAAGACATAATAATGTTTGATGAGTCACAAAATTCTAAATAACTGAGAATAGACTAATGGTTAATATATATGCACATTTGGAGTCTCATTCATTTGGAGTTTTTTACTAACAATATATTAAATTATATTACAGTTTTACTTAAATATTCACCCCTTTTGCACATTTTATAGTAATTTAAATTGGTTTTATTGGGATTTAATGCCACTGTTCTTCACAAGACTGTCAAAATGTTGAAGTGGGAAAAATATATATTTTTCTCCAGCGTATGATTAAATCATTTTTAAAAAAATAGAAAGAACTTAGTACAACCATGGCTCTGAATTGAGAAGGCCATACACTAAAACTAAGTAAGGAGAACAGTAGTCAGAGAAGCAGCCAATTGGCCACTGGTGACTCTGAATAAGATGACAAATACTATTCACGAGACAGCTGTAAACTGGGTGCTCCACAAAGCCCAAATCAAATGGGAAATGGGGAAAGGTTGAGAAAAAGGCACAAAGGTGAGGAGGTGAGTGGGAGAGAGTAGGGGGTGAGAGAGAGAAAACATAAGGAGGACTAAAGAAGAGGGGAATGGGGATATGGGTGAGAGAAAGGGAGAGTCAGAGAATGAGAGAGGGAAAATATGAAAAAAGGGGGAAAGGGAGAGAGAGTGAGAGAGAGAGAGGGATGTTTAATGTGATGGAGAGAGAAGGGGAAAGAATATAGTGGGAGAAATGGGATTGAAAGGAATAGAGAGAAGGGGAGGGAGAAGAAAGGGAAGAGGAGGAAGTTAGAGAGAAACAGAGACAAAAGGAAGAGAGAAAATGTAGAGAGAGAGAAAAGAGGGGAGAAGAAAATCGAGGGATAGAGAGGAGGATAGAGAGAGAAGGAGGAAAGATAGAAAATGGGGAGTGAGAATAGGGAGATAAAAAGGGGAGAAAGGAGGAATATATGGGAATAGGGACAATTAAGGGAAAAGAGGTGAGGGGAGGAGAAGAGAAGAGAATAGAGAGAAAATATATGATGAAATAGAGGAGGGTAGAGTGAAGGGGGGCAGAGAAAATTAAGGGGGTGAGAAAAAAGGGAGAAAGAAGATGGGAGATGATGCGTAAAGAGAGAGGAAAGGAGAGGAGAAAGAAAAGAGGAAGAGGGGCCATTGATCCATTGGGGTAACAGAGGCCTTCCGGGGGCTGACAGGTGCCAGAGAGGGCTGTGTGTAACATCTAGGCCAGAGAGGGCTGCAAATGCCACCAAGGCCCAGAGAGTGCCACTGGAGAGTCGACGGGTTCACCAGGGGCTAGTGAGGGCAGCAGATGGGTGATAAGATGATCTTAACACTAAATAAAATGCATTTCACTACCACCAATTTGACAAGTGGCCACCAATGAGTTAATGCTCCCTCTTTAAAGGAATTGGTCAGGGAGGTTGGGGGAGACCCTGCTATATTAATAAAAATTGTGATCAGGTCATTTTTATAAAATGTTAATGAAGACCCTCTGCTACCATGTAACCTGTACATGCTTTCTTTATGACAGGGCCAATGTCCCCTTTCAATAAAGCTGTTTGATTTCCATTTATTTTTTAATTGCCTTAAGTTGAGATAGTTCTAGGTCTCAGCCATGGATCTTCTGGCAGCTAGTGTAATTTGTGAGATCAAAGTTTTAATGTCTTGAGAATGTTTCAACAAGCAAAAAGACTCATGGATCAACTATAATTTATTTTTGAATGCATCACATAAGCAGATCTTAAATTTGAATTCAAATTTGCTGTTCCTTAGAACAGAACCACCAGCAGAGCATAGTGATGGTTTATAGCCTTGCCCATTAAAGTTAACTCAGAGATCATTTATTATTGGCTTTGAGTATATCTAGCCAATCTTCATATTCCATTTTTGAGTCTATATTCTTCTCCCATATGAGAATATAAGGACGTTTATGAGAGTTATAATACCCTGACTGACCTTGACCATGAAGTTTATAGCATATAGATATTAGTCAAAAGTTGCATGAGGTGAATTTCCAACTGTGTAGATGTCTCTATTTGGGCATAACTTTTGATTTGTAAATATCCGGAAAAGTCATGTGATGTAAATGTGTATTCTTGTGGATTTCTTGGAAAGAGATTGCATTATGTTCTTTGTATACATTTTTGTATCCCTCTTTTAATGTATGTACCAAATTTCTAAACTGGGGTTGGGGATACAGAGTCATGGAGGAAAAGCTTTATTTTGGTCAACTAGGACCAGCGGTGAATGAGTAGATCTTAGTTTGTGTTTTTCACCAAGTCTGTCCAAATTTTTTGTGAGTTTAGGATGGTAGTGCATGTAATAGAAATGCTTGGTCTGTGTATTTTTGGTATCCAAATGAGGTGGGAGAGTTTAGACGATCATCTTCAATCTCCAACCATCATTTTTGGACCAGACTTTTTGTTTTTGGGATAGGGAGAGAGCATAATAGTATCTTATAATATTAGGAAGGTCTAAGCCTCCCCAATCTGCTTAAGAGATACATTATATTGTGTGTGAGTAGAGGGTCACCTGCATATGCAGCTACTTTGTAACCCTTGTTTTGTACTTCTACATCATGATGTTTGAGTCATGTGGTTTAGGAAGGTTGTGAATTAGGAAGGATGTGATTTAACAAGGGTTCTAATGTTAAAGCAAACATGGGCGGAGACAGTGGACAGCCCTGTTAGGTACAGTTCAAGATGGGAAAATGAATGTGTGAACCGGGTAGGAGGAGAGAGACTTTTAATTGTATAGAGTTGCATATGGAATCCCTTATGTTGAAAGCTTTTTGAGTTTTAAATAAGAATGACCATAAGACCCTATTGAAAGCCTTTTCAACATCACTAGATGTCAGTGTGAGAATTTATTTTAATGAGTTGACATGTCATATTAAAATCTATGCATCTTCTTCTGTTATCAGCAGCATGCCTTCTAGGGACAAAACCTACTTGGTCTGGGTATTGTCAGAACTTTTGATGAATAAAATCCAATTTTCTATGGGTATTATAATTTAATATATAATCCTATTATTAACCTTTCTTTTATGACCAATATACTAATATTGTATATGATATATATATATGCATTTCCATTGCAGAGAATATTCTATGTAAAATAGATTTTCTATTTTTAACTCTCACTGAAAGAAATTTAAAGACAAGTACTTAAGTGAATTTTTGAGCTAATTGAAAAGATAAGGTTTGAATACTCCTTTAAATTTCCATACATATACAGACTTTACATCTGGCAAGATTAATTCTCAAGACAATAAATTTATCCTGTGTATATATAAAATGACACTCTTTATTGACCATGTCTGGGTTATAATTTGGTTTATAGCTTGTTAATGTCAAAGTTCATTAGTGATTTTATGGAAATTCTTATAATAATGTGAAGGTCCAAGAGCCCCATCTTGTGGTTCAAGGAATAAAATGTTTATATAAAAATATATATTCACTATTAAGATTTAAATATGTGGTGACACCATGTGGAATTCTGATTGGTTGCCAAAACACATAGCGAAATTAGAATGTCTGATAAGCAAATAAAGTTGTAGGTATAATTGGGGGGTAGAAAGAGAGAAAGAATAGCTGGAGAACAAATTAGAGGGAGAGCTAGAGAGAAACAGACACATCCACGCATCTCTCAACAGACAGAGAAAGAGACACATACAGTAGATACACTTTGGTAAACCCTTAAAAAGAATATTTTAAAACTATTGGGATTTTTCCTAAACACATATAAATCATAAACATGCATTTTACAAAGAGATTTAGGCAACTCCCTAAGAAAATAATTTACACACTCACATACCAAAAACTTCTCAAAAGATCCAGAATGCCAGTAATTTGATGGAACCAAAATAAAAGAACCAGGTATGATTTTAAGTATAATATTTCTCCACATGTTATTTATTTTTCATTACAATCATTTAAATATTTTATTAATATAATATAGAATAAATTGCTATATCAATATTTTCTGATATATATATAAATATACCACATAACAGGCAAATTATAAGTTGACGTATAATTTGCTGGTTCATTTTATAAATACTACAAATATATAAGCTTTTATAGCAATTTAATATATCTGATAATTAATTGTAATGAAAAACATGTTCTCTTTTTAATTAGAGACAACATCTTAATTAGAGATAATACTATAATTTGAATATAAAATCATATGATATGAAAAGGGTATAATAGCTTAATAAATAGATAGATATACCAAATTCATTAAAACCATCTATGAAGTTATAATCATATCATATTTAATTATATTACGCATATTGTGCATGTCTTATTATATGATTATGCGGATAATGTAATAATAACTAACAATTTCTAATTGATGTACCTTGATATATCTCTTTATTATACCAACTTGTTATTAAAATGTACTGTATTGTTATTTTTATTTTGTTATAATAATTATATTCTCACATAATACAGTTCTGTTTATTTCATGAGGCCAATGCTCTTAATAGATTGTGTAAAAATAATTTGTAAATTAGTTGAAATTGGCAAATATGTGAAATATGTAATTTTTTCATTAATATTAATAAAGGTTATTGATAATAATAATATCACCATATAAATTGCCAAAACTCCCAACATATTATTATGTAAGCATGTGCTTGAGATTTTATATCTAATATATCATATTAAGAGGTAAATTGTTGTTATATTTACTATATTTACTTTTATTATGCTTAGTGAAATTTAATTGAACTAAAATCATTTTTATTTATTTTTTTTGTTTACATTTCCAAGATGGCAGACAGAGCCATGCCTAATCATAGCCCATGTGATTTTATCTTATTTGCAATTAATCTGATACATCGTTTTTGATATAAATATATTAGATTAGTTGGTATTTGTTATTATCAATAAATATTATTTTATAGAGAGGAATATGTGTCTATAAATTGATTCTGAACTCAAAATGTATTATTCTAAGTATTTAAAAAATATATGATTTTTAATAATCCCAACAGTATATTAAGTGCTGGACGGTTGAATTGATTCTAACTACTGTTGGGGAGGATGGGGTAGTATGGGATGTAGAAGAGTTGTGGTTATAGAGAGTTTTATATCCTTGAAATAATGTTACTCTATTGGATTTGACAAGAGACTGGGGATGTGCAAATGTAAATGAGAGATGATCTAGCTTTCTGTGCTTTAAGCTTGTTTGCTAGCCTGGTGTCTGCTTTATTGGACTTTTTATTTTTTATTTTGTTGTTTTCGTCTTGTATACTGTTTTTTTTTTTTTTTTTAATCAGGAAGTGTATTATTTGGCTATGTATCTTTTGCATATGTGGAAGTAGACTTCCACAGCTTTCATATTGTATTTGTATTTTTCCTTTTTTGTTTAGATTGTAATGAGGAAGATCTTTTGTTCTTTTTTTTGTTCTTTTTTTTTGCCCTGCAGTTATAGGTTCCCATGTTTGTATGAATTGTGCATGTGGGATCTTAATATTGACAGTCTTAACATGTGTTATATTTTATGATTACCTTATTTTCTGAATTAGGATTTTTGCATATGGATTTTCCTACTTCTAACAGACATTAGCGCCTTGCTGAGAATTATATTCTGTCTTATTTTGTTTCTTTAAGGAAAATATTCTTGAGAGTTATACTCTCAAACAACTAAATATAATTTTTTTAACAAATAATAATCACCAAAGGAACTACACTATTGTACCTTATTCATACATAGCAATCCCTCCTGACATTGCTCTTGCCTCAGAGTTTGTACAATATTGTAGCATGGCCTCTTAATCACTGTTTGCTGGTACAAAGTGTTTCACCAAGAATATATTCACATATTACAGTAAATACAGGGAGCCACAGTATTCTGGAGAATTATCCTTTTATCTGGTAGATAAATTGCACTTCCATACAGATTTCATATAGACAAAATGAGATAGAGTGTAATCTTGCCTGCATTTATTTGTTAGCCAAAGGGAATAAAATAAATGTAAATGTAGCTGCACCCAGTTTATGTTTTACATGGAGTTATTTTTTATAAAAATTGTAAGTATCTACAGTGCCTTGCAAAAGTATTCACCCCCCTTGACTTTTTACCTATTTTGTTACATTACAGCCTTAAGTTCAATGTTTTGTTAATCTGAATTTTATGTGATGGTTCAGAACACATTAGTCTTAGTTGGTGAATTGAAATGAGAAAAATATATACATAAAACTATTTTTTTAGGAATAGAAAACCGAAAATTGGCATGTGTGATGTATTCATCCCCTTTGTTATGATGCCCATAAAAAGGTCTGGTGCAACCAATTACCTTCAGAAGTCACATAATTAGTGAAATTATGTCCACCTGTGTGCCTTTTAAGTGTCACATGATCTGTTATTATATATACACACCTTTTTTTGAAAGGCCCCAGAGGCTGCAACACCTAAGCAAGAGGCACCACTAACCAAACACTGCCATGAAGACCAAGGAACTCTCCAAACAAGTAAGGGACAATGTTATTGAGAAGTACAAGTCAGATATAGGTTAAAAAAAAATATCCAAATATTTGATGATCCCCAGGAGCACCATCAAATCTATCAAAACCAGATGGAAAAAACATGTCACAACAGCAAACCTGCCAAAAGACGGCCGCCCACCAAAACTCACGGACCGGGCAAGGAGGGCATTATTCAGAGAGGCAGCACAGAGACCTAAGGTAATCCTGGAGGAGCTGCAGAATATTCCACAGCAGAGACTGGAGTATCTGTACACAGGACGACAATAAGCCGTACGCTCCATAGAATTGGGCTTTATGGCAGAGTGGCCAGAAGAAAGTAATTACTTTCAGCAAAAAACAAAATGGCACCATTTGAGTTTGCGAAAAGGCATGTGGGAGACTCCCAAAATGTATGGAGGAAGGTGCTCTGGTCTGATAAGACTAAAATGTTGCTTTTCGGCCATCAAAGAAAACGCTATGTCTCGTGCAAACCCAACACACCACATCACCCAAAGAACACCATCCCCACAGTGAAACATGGCGGTGGCAGCATCATTCTGTGGGGATGTTTTTCAGCAGCCGGGACTGGGAAACTGGTCAGAGTTGAGGGAAAGATAGATGGTGGTAAAAACAGGGATATTCTTGAGCAAAACCTGTGCCACTCTGTGTGTGATTTGAGGCTAGGACGGAGGTTCACCTTCCAGCAGGACAATGACCCCAAACACACTGCTAAAGCAACAATTGAGTGGTTTAAGGGGAAACATGTAAATGTGTTGGAATGGCCTAGTCAAAGCCCAGACCTCAATCCAAGAGAAAATCTGTGGTCAGACTTAAAGATTGCTGTTCACAAGCGCAAACCATCCAAGGAGCTAGAGCAGTTTTGCAAGGAGGAATGGGCAAAAATCCCAGTGGTAAGATGTGGCAAACTCAGAGATTTATCCAAAGCGACTTGGAGCTGTGATTGCCGCAATAGGTAGCTCTGCAAAGTATTGACTTTAGGGGGGTGAATAGTTATGCACATTGACTTTTTCTGTTATTTTGTCCTATTTGTTGTTTGACCCACAATAATAAAAAAAAACACATCTTCAAAGTTGTGGGCATGTTCTGTAAATTAAATGATGCAAATCCTCAAACAATCCATGTTAATTCCAGGTTGTGAGGCAACAAAACACGAAAATTGCCAAGGGGGGGTGAATACTTTTTCAAGTCACTGTATTTATCTGAAATGCATCTAAATTATCTGAATTCAGAATAATGCGAGTAAAAGAATTACCGATATATATATTGAATTTAAAGTAAATGAGCTAAAATGAATAGTAATAACTAATACATAATAATATTTTTGTAATTTTGATGGTCAACTAGAAACCAGCCCTGTATGATTGTATTTGTACTAGCATTATACTATTTTATGGCATTCCATGAATGTACATGTGAGATATATATTATTTTTGCAATCTAAAGTGTATCTAGTAGCAGTATACTTTGCTTATAATTTCATGTACATAGCATAATACAAAGCTTAGCATTCAATGAATATACTGATGAGTAGTATACTGTGGTTGCTATTCCATGCTTGAACTACTAAGCAATATTCTGTACTTGTATGATTATATTAATTTAATAATTAAAATGTAATTTATATTTAAATTCATGTACATATGCTAGTTAGAATGAAAAAAGAGTGTTTGCATATTTTTTTTAAATTCCATGAGTGTACTTGTGAGTATATGAAAAGTTTGTATATGAGTAATCTCCTGTACTATGAGTGTCTTTGAGTATAATACATCCTATAAGTGTACTGATGAGTAATATACTATGTTTTCTCCACCCAAAGAGGGTCCTTTAGCATAATAGACTATGCTTAGCATCCCATGACCGCATGTATGAGTAATGTACCAAAGCATTCCATGTGGGTACTTTTGGTAATATTATTACATTAGTATTCCAGAACTGTTCTTGAGAATAATACAATAAGTAATTTAGTGTACTGTTTATAATTATCTTCCACTTAGCATTTTTAATATGTTGTATATTAATACATATACCTATGAAATAGCTGGATCACTGACAGAAATGTGAATGTTTATAGAAGGAGGAAAGAAAAAATCTTAACTGCTTCTTATTGATAGGGAGGTTTGCCAAGCATGAGATGTTGCTTTAAGGAAAACTTTAACCCAATTTTAAAATATTCTCCTCTATCCTTTATATAGTTTGTCTATACACTCATGGAAATAACAGATTTAGTGCTTGTGACTACTTATGCAACAAGCACTATCAACATATTATAAGACTGTTTGTAATAATTAAAGTTTTTTGAAAAACAATATAATAAATTACTGAATATTCTTCTTCTAGTTAATGCACTTTTTTTCTTGTTCATTCAATTTATTGCTACAATTCTCTTACTTAGCCTTGACTTGACTAGTTATTGTTTTTTAGTTTAAATGTTATGTCATATATAACGTTATACAAATTATGTATTATTGCTTAATGTATTTAAAATAAAATAAAATTAGATAATTTAATTAAACACCATGTTTTGGTTAACAAGCAAATGACTTTGCACCTTTAAGTAGTTGATTTAAATTGGTATAAAACAGACACACCACCCCCAGCCTTCACCTCCTCCGAGTCATTCTGATATTTCTAAAGGAAAGCCCTCGCCTTCCTGCCCAATGGAATTTCCTTCCTCTTGCACGAAAAACACAGACTTCAAGGCTGACACTTCAGAATACCTAACTTTCACTGTTATTTGGGACTTCTCACTCCAAAGGCCTTAGGAAAGAGGCTGAGTGTAAGGAGTGTAAGGAAGTGATTGTCCAGGACAAAGTAATGGTGTAGCATAAAAATAAAGCTGCGTTCTATACAAAGCCAGCCATGTCCACTTCTACTACACACCTCGTATGAAAATCAGTTTAGTTGTAACTCCTGAATGAACAGTTCTGCTGCACTTCAATCAATCTATTTAGCACTAAATAAAACTACTAATGAATGTTAAAATACATATTGTTTATATATATATATATATATATATATATATATATATATATATATATATATATATATATCACATATAATAGTTGTCAAGTCGTCTCCATGCTTTGCGAGCTCGCTTTGCGAGTTCTGGCCGCAAATCGTGGAGGTGCAAGGGGCCACATTTGCGGAGGTGGAGGCTCTACGGCGCCTTACTCGCGGTAAAAAACAACCCAGAAAAGCGGGACTTTGAAAACAAAAACCACACCACAGGACTTAGAAAAAAAATATATACGACCCGCGGGACTTAGAAACAAAACAATAACGCGTAAAGAGGAAAATCCGACTTAGACAAAAAAAATTACGACCCGCAGGATTTAGAAAAATTCTAAAATACGAGGTCTCAAAAATACAACGTTAACGGCCGAAACGCGTACATCAAAAAACAACAAAACCACTGGAAAAAAAAAACATCACACACAGCACGGGGGGGCAGCCAGGACGTCTGGGGGGTGAGGTTGCATGCAAATTAAAGTCGAATTTAAGGAGTTTCGGAACTTGAAAATCATCTAAGCGAAGCTACACTACCCCGAAATGCGCAAATCACTGCCAGGCATGTCCGACTTTTGCCAGAAATGTACGAGGTACAAAAATTCACAATTAGGAAGCACAGAAAATGCTCGCGAGCCAAGTAGCACATAGACAAAAAACGTAATTTTACAACACTAACTTGCAACTAATAACATTACTTAAAAGGTTGGACTTGATGGACTTAAAGTCTATTTTCAACCACAGTTACTATGTAACTATATGATGGACAGCTGTAGTTACTTAATATGCTAATAATGCTTAATATTATAACAAATATATGTGTGTGTGTGTGTGGAAGGGGGTGGCTTTTGACCTGCTTTGACTAGCATCACTAATACTATAATAAATCAATGTCTGAGGTACCCTAAGACCTCAACTATAACCTTGGAGCCACTCTATGCCCATCACCGGTTGCTTTGGGGTTGGGGGCTATTAATCCCTACAATATAAGTCCAATGTAGCCCATATGTGTTTTGTATTGGATACGATCATAGATAAAACCCCAAGGGGAGGGTTTAAGAAAAGCTGAAGAGTCTCCCCGAGTTCCTGGAAGGAAGGGTTGAGGCAGTGAGGACTGACAGATCCTGTTCATAAAAGTGGTCCATGGGGATTAGTAGGATTTGATTGTAGTTAGTTGAAGTTATACCAGTTGTAGGCTTTTGTAGCATAAAAGGGATATGTATATGTATGTATATGGTATAGCTAGGTATGAAAAAACAAAACAGAAGGCGAAATGCAGTGTTCTTTAATCAAATAAAGCAATATGAAACTCTAGATAACTTAATGTGGATACATTTATCAGCACCTTTAACCAAAAGGAATTTCGATTGAACTTTTTAAAGATATTTTTTATACAACTTATACATTAATTTGGTTAATCTAAGGCTTTTAGAATAAAAAAATAAATAAAATAACAAACTTTCATATACACTACAAAAAATAGGCTAAACTGGGAAGGGTTATACCGATATTTCCAAACAATATGAAATAAATGGAGAAAGTTCAAGATGATTACCGATCTATTCAGGAGTTGTTTGCACAGCAAATCCAAAAGTAAGACTTTTATGAGAGGTAACCAGGAGAAAAACCCACAGATAAAATCTGACTAAAACTTAGTAAAAGAAACACCAAAAGCCAACTGTTTAATGATAGAATACATATTGGGGTGTATTTCTCAAATGTAATATATTAGTGGAATAAGAAAATAGGAGTTATAGCGATACAGCAAAGTTATTGCAGACACGAAAAGTAAATAAGTAAATATAATTACAGCTGGTTGCTATTAAAATTTTAGTGGAAGTGTTAAAATACCTGATTTCCAAGCTCGGTTATCTAAGTTACATTAAAAAGGGCCTCACACTGAGTCTCACATAATTAATTATCTTTCATTAGGTGGTGACAAAAGACAACAGTATGCACAGTTAGTAGATCTATACGGGTAGATCATAATGAAAATACCTTAATATTATTTTATTATAAGACTTTAGAAACAATATAAGCATTATAATACAATGTATATCAGGTAACCATTGACTCCAAAATAATGGTTAGCTAATTCTTAGTATTCAATAAATATGAGTTTTTATTTCTGTTCCATCAAATTACTCTCAGAAATGTTTTTTTAAGTGGTGGCACATATATCAGGAGCCTTAATGGTAATATACACCATGGAATTTTACCACATCTATCAGATCTAGGGCTATCACATTGCTGCTGGGAGAGTTTCTAGGGAGCAACTACACCAATAATCCAATATCCGGATCAGTGATCCAAATATGTTTCTGAAGGCAGACTCATCGGGCTGATTTTCAAAACAAACATGGACCTCTTGTGAGATCCTGACCATTTTGAAAATATATGAAGGCTCCACTTTGCACATTTTTCAATATAGTAAGTCTTAAATTGAAAAAAAGTATAATGTATTGCAGAAATTAAAAGTACACATGCAAATAAACATAACCGGAATTGGTTGTAATTAAAAATTCCAAGTGGAAGTAATATTGATATACAAGGTAGATTTATTTTATCTACAAATTAATTGAAATATCTACTCTGTGTATTAAAGGCTTTATCCACAGCAGTTAAATAGAAGTGGGGTGATAAGCGATCATAAGCATATCCAGTTGGTATAAATTTGTATAATATCAAAGACTTAACAATTCAACGTCTCTATCACTATTATACTTTTTGTCTCCTGGCTATGCTTATCTTTAATATCACGCCCACTGTTAATCTTAATTTATTGCGTAGATAAAACCATATTAGCTCAGATTGGGAATTGAATTTAGACATAAAATAAACCAGACAATATCAATTTGAAGGTGATTTCACTTAGAAATTTTAATTACTATGAAATGCAGTTTTGATAATTTTTATGTGTAGTTTTAATTTCTTCAATAAATTGAACTTTTTTGTGTCACTTTAACAGCGGGGCAGTGAAGTATTTAAGAGGGCTGTCCTTTCTTGGCCCCAAATGTACTAATGCAGGGACATGTTAAGATATCACTATCTCCTTATCTTCTCTTTCTCAGCCCCTCATATCCCATCATTCACCAGTGCAACCCCCATCGCTCTTTGTCCTTAAGAAGCAGTAGATAAGGTAAATAAACATTGCTCTAGATAATATTCAGCTTTTCCAGCAAGGACACTGCACTGGCTCAGTTTAGTACAATCAAGGAGAACAACCTGTACAGTCACAGATTGTGATAATCAAACGTAACATTGGCCTCCATGCTAATCCCCTATATCTCAGTTTACACCATGTTTAAGGCCAAAGTAAATCTCCCTACCTATGTTATTCCCCAATCACAAAAAATATTTGCGAGAGAACTGCTACAAGTGACTGTGGCAAGCTGGAGATGAAATCTACGACAAACTCTTCCGAGTCAATCCGTTAGACCAAAACCCTATGCTGATAAGACCTTATGGATCAGGACAACGCTGTAAGCTGAAGGAAATAATACGGGTATCAATGACCCCTCACAAATGGCTTTAAAACCATTGCCGAGTGCCGCAGCAGCAGTTAAAGAGACAGTATAACACCCCAATACAGTAGAAAATTTGTCCAATATAAACATATGTGTAATAATGATATTTTATTATTATGTCCGTGTCATTATACAACATCCAGGTTAATACACAACCCAGTACTCAAGAGGTTAATACATATCAGGATCCCACATGGACTAGAAACAAATGCTCTAATGCATTGTTTTTATATAATATATAAACAAAAAAAAACATATTTTTATAAATTGACTCTATAAATACAATTGTCACAACTAATTTAAACAAATATAAATAAATATAACAGTTCCTTGGCGCAACAGTTACAGTGATTGTTCTCACTCATTATAATAGTCATCAGGTTCTCATTTGCTTTTGGTTCCTAGAGCCGTTTCTCATCTGTAAAGCTTGGTTTGGGTACTCCCTACACTGAAATCTCTTGTGGATACGGCAGGATTTACGGTTGTGGGCTGATATTGCGAGTGATAAACATGTAATGTAGGGAAAAAAGCTTCCTTAGCAGATATACGGGTATACAGCAAATTAAACCGCTCAATTAGCACGGGGGCCATAGTTGCTAATATAACTATCCACATGCATCCCAACCAATATACCTTGCATTTAAAGTACAAATGCTGCTTAGGTCTGCTCACAGCTAATTTCTCCTGTTCATCACCCTTAAAGGACCACAGTACTTTTTCTAGTCTCATGTGTTTGTTTGCTGGGCATAGGCTATTAAAACAGTATGCAGTTAAACTAAATAAAAGTTAAAAACATTTCTTGAATTTTAAACTGTGTATTTTCTCCTCAAGCAGAGCCATGTAGCCCCACCTACCTGAGTCATAAGGGGTGTAGCCAGCTCTTCCTGTGTGCAGAAATAAAAATAAAGTCTGACCAGTTTGGGCTATGCTTCAGACTGAGCATGCTCAGTAAAGGAGACAGGGCTATGATGGCTCATGCATTGTCATGTTACCTCTGTGTGCACAGTGGGGCGGGGCTAACTTGAGCACTGAAAATGATTGAAAGTCAACATAGTAATTATCTTTAAAAATAAAGAAACAGTCAGTAAATAAGTATAATATAAAAATAGTTGTCATTTGATGCCCCAGTTCAATATGTTTATCAGTGTCAATTGAATAAAGGTGTGTATGTAGGATACCTTCAGAGAATGAACAAGGCACTCCCACCTATATCATTTATATATATATTTATTTTACTATTTACACAGAACTTTTTGTGATTTTACTTTTATTTTTTTAATATAAATTCAGTATTGTGACACACAATTTAATCTGGTAAATTCCATTTAGCAATATAATTCTGCAGACGGTGACCCAGCTGGGCCTAGTACGGACATGAGAGTCCTTCAGCAAATTGAGCCTGTACAGAAGGGGAAACACTATGATGCCGTGTTCACCAGAATCAACAATACAACAGCAGTACCCAACTAATATAGGGCAAATTTACAAAGTATAGCAATTGATAGAGAAGTGAATGCCTTTTCATATCCCCTCACAGCCACTTGAGATGCTTAGTAGTCCCCCCCACACAGAGCTATTCTCAGGAGCAACAACTAAACTACTGTAAGTAAAACATGATAGGGAGATGGAGGGAAGAGAGGTCACCATCAAAAGGAGGAGAGGAGCTCCCACAGACCGATCTCTAAATAACACGGTATCAGTCATGACGGACCCCACTGTTAAGAAGAAAGCACATATATTGTTTATTTAATAGTTGTTTATGATCTTCTTATATGGCCCACTGAACTTTAAGTCCAAATAAATTTGGGTTAACGATGAGTACTGAACGTGTCTTTGTTTTTCCTGGTACTTTCCCAGTGAAATGAAATAATTTGCCTCTACAAAAAGTGTGAGGTTTTCTATGGACTTTGTGAATTGACACAGTTATCCAAGCATCTATATAAAGTCGTATATTAAAGTATCTATATAATCTGCTGTCACAACCTCCCATGGTATTTAGTTGTACAATCTGACGACCCTCACTGTAAAAAAGCATTTTTTTTTATATAAAATATTAATATTGCCTTGTAGGCACCTTTCTTTATAGAGAAAATAAATCTAATTTGGTTTCTCATGTTAAATCCCAAATTTCATTTACTGAATTTTTTGCCCTTCTCTGAATTCTTTCCAACTTTAAGAAGTAATTTTTCACATAGTATCAAAATTATTCCTTTGAATAATGTTGTTGAAAGAAAATGCAGCCATCAGTTGCCATCCATTTTATTTTCTGCATCTATTACCTAGGGACCATAGGGGGTTAATATTAGGTTCCATGAGGTCCATAGAGACCTGCATGGAATAGATTATATAGGAGACATGGTTATATATAGTGATTGGGGATAGAAACTAAATAGGTCCATTCGGTCCCGCATAGGACACTTACAGTCTCTTTATGGTGTAAGGGTTGGTAAGAGGTTGTTAAGGACAAAATGCCTCCCTAGACAAAAGCAAGAGGGTCTGGGAAGAGGAAAGGCTGGGGGGGCTTGATCTTGTAGGGGGATCCCATGGGATAACTAGTGTCATATATTTTATTGGGGGTTTGTGGGGCATAGGCTGAAGGGATTATAAAGTCTGCCGGCATGCATTTCTATTATTAGCCCCTTCGCTGATACAAATGCAACAAGGAAGGGATCACATCACATATATAGTTGTGGATCTTACGAATGTTGGTGATGTTTGCGATGTTGAGCATGCAACGCGAGGCCCGCAGTTTAGATCCACAACTATATATGTGATTGATTGCAATGAGGTCAGCTGGTGCTCATCGCAAGGCCTGCAGCGCTCACATCACCCCCAGCAATGCGGAACTAAGATGCACGCTGCATGCGCATTGCAGGGCATCATGCGCGCATGAGCATTGCACCAGTGGCGGGAGAGGAGGGGAGGAAGAGACACAGGGGAGGGAGTGGGGGGGGGAACAGAGGGGGGGAGAGACACAAAGGAGGGGTAAGAGACAGGGGGAAGAGACACAGGGAATGGAGAGGGGGGAAGAGAGATACAGAGGAGGGGGGAGACACACAGGGTATGAGGGGGAGGAGACACAGAGGAGGGGGGAAGAAACACAGGGGAGTGAGAGGAGGGGGTGAGAGACACACGGGAGGGAGTGGAGGGGGGAAGAGATAAAGGGGAGGGAGAGGAGGGGGGAAGAGACACTGGAGGGAGAGGAGGGGGGAAGAGACACAGGGGAAGGAAGAGGGGGCAAGAGACATTGAGGAGGAGGGGGAGAAACACAGAGGAGGGGGTGGGGGGAATGAGACAAAGGGGTGGGAGGGGGGAAAGACACACAAGGGAGGGAGAGGGGGGAAAGAGTTACAAGGGAGGGAGGGGTGGAGAAAGAGACAGAAGGGATGGAGGGGGTGGGCAAAGAGACACATAGGAGGGACAGGGGAGGGAGAGGGGGGAAGTGACACAGGGGAGAGAGAGGGGGAAAGAGACACAGGGGAGGGAGAGGGCCAGAAAAAGTGACACAGGGGATGGAGAGGGAGCGAAAAAGACAGAGGGGAGGAAGTAGAGGGGCGAAGGCTCTAAATGAGCACCAAAGGCGCTCATTGCGAGGCCCGTGACGAGCGCCAAAAGCGCTCCTCGCAAGGCCAGGAAGGTAGAGAGAGGGAGAGGCTAGCAATGAGCGCCGAAGGCGCTCATTTTGAGGCAGGCAGGTTAGAGGCGGGATAGCCTTACAATGTGTGGCAAATACCATTGCCAGGCTTCAAATTTTATTGCCGTCATTTTTGATGGGCAAGTCCCTAGTATAGTAATAGTTTAGGGCAGGGGTGGGCAAGAGAACCGCATACATGCCTGGATTTGATGATATCCCTGCTGCACACAGGTGAATCAATCACTTCTCCAGTCATCCTGATTGACTCGCCTGTGCACAGAAAGGAAATATTCAAATCCAGGCATGTATGCAGCCCTCCAGGACCGAACTTGGGGGTTTAGGGTCTTTATGTACTTTACATGTTTAAAACACAAACATGATTTTTGGCTCTAGTCAGTGTTTTTAAATCCTTGCTAATTTCTCAAGGAGGGGGGCAGGGGGGGCAGGGGGGGCAGTAATAGCACTGTAGGATGTTTTGCATGTACAGCATGGAGTATAATGCACATAGATAGCAATCGCTAAGGGCTCAACGTTCGTGTTAGCTATTGGCAGCATGGAATAGCAATGTTAGTCTTTTTTTACATGTAAGTCATTAATGCAGAGGGATACGTTCTTCATGTATTTTATGTTTAATTGTTTGGGATTTTAAATAATAATCAACTGTAATTATATGTATTTATTTATTTAACTTTAATTTGCTGTGCCACATTAAAGTGTACATGTCTTGTTTGTGCATACTGATGTTTTTTGAAGATCATTAAAGCCATTATTTTTAAACAAATTAATTTCTGACATATAAGGTCTTTTATCTAAGTGGAATAATTTACTAAGTACTTTATGGGACGATTAGGAATGACCTACCCATGTGTAATCGTACAATTCATGTTGTTAAGCCATCTCCCCTATACTAATCAAGTACACTATGCCACTAATTAGCATCATGTGCCACACAGAAAAGAATGCATACCTCAATAAGTATTTTGTTTAGAAAAAAATATATATTGCAATGTTTATAGAGAGTTTAATGCTCTTAAAAAAATCCAGAATCTCAAACATGACAGACACACTGACTGAGCATTTAATAAGTGAAGAGGCTTGTGTACTCCAATGAAGCTGTGAGCTAAACCATGTAGGATCACCCAAGATGGGCAGGTCATAGCAGGGAGATCATACAAATAACGGTCCACTGGAGAAGGCACTGGCAACCCACTCCATGGAAATCTGGCGTGCTGAGGTCCATATAGTCATAGAGAGTCAGACAGGACTGAATGACTAAACAACAAATTTACATACTGAATTCATAAATAGAAAAAGTGGTCATTTTTTTATACTCATGATTTATTTTTTGCTAGCCAACAAGGCCAATGTTGTGGGGTTTGTTTGGTGTTAATTGCACTTTTTTCTATTAAGAAATACCAGTGTTTTGCTTGGAACTCACTACCGTAATTGAAAAAGGTGGTTAAGCACCGGTTGTGGGAGAAAACAGATAGGTTGGATATAAAAATGTAAAAAGTTTTCAAAATCTAACAAAATATTTTACTGATCCAATTTTCTAGTCCTACAATAATTGAAACTGAAATTTTTTTGTAACTTAAACACTAAAAGTGTACATACATGAGTACAGTTCTTTTTGCATATTTTTATTAATACACATATGTTTATTTTTATATTATTTGTCAATATGAAAATAATGCTTTTTTTTGTCAGAATGTGAAGACCAAAATGTTTCTATCTGTTTTATAGTATTATAATATTTAAGCCTGGTATTCAGTGTTATTTCCCTAAACAAAAATAAAGAAAATGTTGGTTCTGTAATAGTATACAAAGCCACATTTTTGATTAATTAAGTATTATAACATCGTGAATGAGATCAGAATTATTCAGATGTATTGTTTGTAATCACATGTTAGCTGAGCCTAATCTCTGACATTTTTAAGTTGTAAGTAAACCTCAATAGTGTAAGCTTTTCTTGGGCATTGTATAAAAACAATGGTGTCTATAAATACATAATAACCAATAAAGGTTTCTATTCTTCACAATATAAATACTGGCTGTACGGTTTAATGACACAGTGAAAATATATTTTAAGAGTTTCTAAAAAAATCCTTATGTTATTGTGTTGTACAGATCAACTCAGTTTCTTTATTTTCACTTAGATTTCATTGAATTTTCAATTACAAGAAATTACATATTGTATACAATAAGCAATGATGAAATTTATTTTCCAGAAAATCAACAATTTGGTAAAATATACCATTAAGTAAACCAACATAATAAACTGATTCTGAACTAATAACTGCCATGACCGGATTACCCATTAGGTCAACTAGGCAGCCGCCCAGGGGCGCGTCCCTCTGAGGGGCACCACTTCTTAAAAAAAATGGTTCATGGCTTACATTTTTTTAAATGTTGCAGTTCATAGACTGACTACTAGGGGGTAACCACCTAGAACAAGACAGTTACAACAGGAAAGGGAATTTACATGTAAAGAAAAGGCAAAAATGGGTCCGCCACTTCACTGCCTAGGGGCTCCAAAAAGGTAGATACGGCCCTGATCACTGCCATTATGTTTTACAGGGTTCATTTACATAGAAGACTATTAATCTAGTATTTTATCCCAGTTTAAAAACCAATGTTGTAAAATCTGATGAAATCAGGATTTAATTTTTACTATAGTGGGCACCCTGTTCACACTTTAGACTAAACCTCCAGACTAAAGCCCTTAAAGCACAGTTTATGACCTACATGTAAAAGTGAAAATGTAGGATCCTTTTGAAGCTGGACCCCCAGACCATGAAATAATACACAGTATAGGTAAATCACATGGAAAAAAGTTTTTTTTTAATATCCCACATTCCTTCCAACATGCTAAGGACTCATACACAAGGGTTCATTTGTTTATTTAGTTACTGATTAGCCAAACAAATCAGTAATTCAAGAAAAAAATCAATGTAGATTTTAAAACAGATATTTGAAATTAGCATAGTTGCTCCAAGCAGATCTGCCTTTCTTCACCCCTATTAAGTGAAAGAGGTAAAAGATCTGCCCAAAAGGTGATTTTTCTGTTTCTGGTCTGCTTCCACCATACAGGGACAAGGACAACAGATAAAGGTTCCTAACTGGACACTCCCATAGAGCAGATCCCCTCCACTCATCTGGACAAATGTAGGACACATGGAGAGAAGTCCAAACCCTAAACTTCAAATGTAAGATTTAAAAACACAGTAGAATTTTTTCTCCAAAGACTGATTTAATTGCTAATGAAAAACTAAAGAAATGAAACCATATTGTATAAGCACTACAGTTGTCCTTTAAACCCATCCTAAATAGTGTAACAAGAGTATAGTACCAACGGAGTATCACTCCAAAAGATGAATATGATGTTACATGTATACACATTCAGTCCATTAACAGAAACCAAAACATAAGCCAGTATTTTTCCAGTTTCCAAAAAGTTACTTTGTTTGAGTCAATTAATATTTTACCATGATTAAAAAAGCTTAACAACTGAGCCAAACATTAACAAGAAATATCCATGGTGTACTAATCACAACATCTGTGATCTCAGACACTCCATGTTACTGAGTTGGCCATTCAGACGGTAGGGAAGGAAGTAGAGAGGGTTGGTGTTCCTCAGTATATGATAATGTTCCTTAGCTAAATAAAGTTTTTGAGCATATCAGAAATAGATCATATCTATACCACTCCAATTCTGGTACAGATGTTAGAACTAAATATAACACAATGTACAATATGTAAACGTAGGGATAAAAAAGGGGTTTATCTGCTGAAAACTTTCCAGGCAACAAAACACTTTGTAAACGAGTAAGAAGTCTGCAGTCATAACAAAGGTGGAGTTTACTTGGCATTTGGAGCCCCAGTGAACACCCAGACTGCCAGATCAGTGGAACGTTAATGTTGTCCTTTGCCTGCCCTTTCTACTTCCCCTGCTTGTAGAAAATGTCAAGATTGCTGTTCTGACCTCACCAAGAACTTAGCATTGTCTTTTTCCAAGCCATTAGGAAATATGAAATCACCACGTAACAAAAGAAGGAAAGCTAACATTGCTGCTGAGATGAGTAGGAGTCACAAGCATATACACCTAATAATGGATCCGATCTGTAAGATGTGGCTCTCTCTCGGGACAAAACACAGATGGAAATTGCACTTTGTCATTAAAGGGACTAATGTGGCACATCTGCAGGGTACATTTACCCAATAAAAGAGCTGAGAGCAAAAAAGTGAATCTAGGTTTTATGCCTGTCCAAGGCCGACTCTGATTTGTGTCCACCGCCCCCCATGCAACAGTTCCTACTACTCCATTCCCCTTGCTATGTCTCCCTCCTAAGATTGCCCTAGGCCCTAGGACTGAGGAAGGTTTTTTTTTGACCAGGCTAACAAGTAGGAGAGGTTTGACTTTGTGCTCCTGCTCTGCACAGGCAATCAGGAGCACATGTAAGAAGCACCTTCCCTCCGTCACTCCCTAATTTGGTTATATTGTTTTACTCTCTGCCACAGCTAGGGTTCTGTGGGTGCTTGCTCGCTGTATTGTGGAGCCCTTTCATTATGTCTGTAATCAGTGGTCTCCTGGACAGAGGCGTTTTTATGATTAAGAGTACAGGGTTCTCTTTCTTCCCTCCCTAGAATGTCAATCTGTTTTTTCTTACCCACTCTGTCTCTCTCCCTTCTGTACTTCTCGCTGTGCTAACCCTATCTCTCTCACGTGTCTCTCATCCCTTCCCTTCCTGTCAGCAAACTGGAGCCCTGTGAGGAGCTGTAGGAGCTGCCAGCCAGATGAGTAGACTCCCTACATCCCTCTCACCCATTCACCACATTGCTAATATACCACCTTTTTTCTCCCTTTGTCACAATATCTGACCCTCTCCAATCTGTTTTTCCCTCTGTCTGTCTCTAATCCTCACTGTCTTTTTCTCTCCCCTCTATCAGTTTGTCTCTCTTCCTCTTTGTCACATCCACCCTCTTGCTTCTTTCTTCTCCTTTGACTTTATATCCCCTTTTCTGTCTGCCTTTCCCTCTCCACCCTCTGCCTGTCTCATGCCTGTCTTTCCCAACCCCTCTCCCCCTTTTCTGCTTTTCTCTAACTTTTTATCCCTCCAATCTCTCTCCTCCTCATTCTCTCTCCCCTTATAGTCTTCCTTCCTCCTCTGCTTGTCCTACCCCTGTCTCTCTTCTTACCTTCTCTACCACCTGTTACTTTCTCTATCTCTTCTCTCCCTCCTCCCAATCTCTGTCTCTCTCCTTTCTTTCTATAGTCTATCAGATCCACATCTCTCCCCTACCTTTATTTCCCCCTTCCGCCTCTCCACACATCTGCCTCTGACTGCTGTGTCTTTTTCCTATTCATTCCATTCTCTGCCTCTAAACCAATCTTTATCTCCCATCCTCCTCTATCTCCTTCCCTCATCTCTCTCTAACTGTCTCTCCTCGTCTGTCTCTTTCACTTGCCCTTTGCCTATTACTCCAGCATTTCTATTCATTTGTCTCTATCTTTCCTGTGTCTATTTCTCATTGTTGTTGTTGTTTAGTCATTCAATCATGTCTGACTCTCTGTGACCATATGGACCACAGCACGCCAGGTACATCTGTCAGCCACCTCCTCTCTGAGCTTGATTAAGTTCATGCTCATCGCCTTAATGATCTCATCTATCCATCTCCGCCTCTGTCGTCCTCTTCTTCTTGTGCTTTCAATCTTTCCCAGATTAGAGTCTTTTCTAGGGTATCCTGTCTTCTCATGATATGGCAAAATATCTGAGCTTCAGCCTTATGATCATAGCTTCCAGTGAACAGTTTGTTTTGATTTCATGAAGTACTGATTAATTGGAACTTCTCACAGTCCAAAGGACTCTAAGCAGTTTTCGCCAACACCACAATTCAACGTCATCAATTCTACAGCGCTCAGCCTTCTTTATGGTCCAGCTCTCACATCCATATGTTACTACTGGGAATACCATAGTTCTAACTATGCAGACCGTTGCTGATAGTGCAATGTCTTTACTTTTTACCAGCTTGTCCAGACTTGCCATGGCTTTCCTCCCCAGAAGCAAACATCTTTTAATTCCATGGCTACAGTCACCATCTGAAGAGATCTTGGATCCCAGGAAAATTAAATCTGTCACTGCCTCCACTTCTTCCCCATCTATTTTTCAGGAACTGATATTGCCGGTTGCCATGATCTTTGTCTTTTTAACATTGAGCAGCAGGCCAGCTTTTGCAATCTCTTCTTTTATCTGCATCAATAAGTCCTTTAGTTCCTCCTCACTTTCAGAGTAGTATCATTGGCGTATCTGTGATTGTTGATGGTTCTTCCAGCAATACTGAATCCGGCTTTGGACTCATTTAGCCCTGCTTTATGCATGATGTGCGTATAAGATGAATAAATAAGGTGACAATATACAACCTTGTCGCACACATTTTCCTATCTTGAACTATTCTGTTGTCCCATGTTTGGTTCTGACCATGGCTTCTTGGTCCAGATACAAATTCTACAGGAGGAGGATGAGATGATCTGGTACCCATCTTCTTAAGAACTTTCCACATTTATTTGTGATCCACACAGTCAAATACATTAGAATAGTCTATGAAGCAGAAGTAAATGCTTTGCTGGAACTCTCTTGCTTTCTCTATTATCCATCAGACATGGCAATTTGATCTCTTGTGCCTCTTCCTCTGCAGAACCCGGCTTGCACATCTGGTAGTTCCTGGTCCATATATTGTTGGAGTCGAGCTTGTAGGATCTTAAGCATTACCTTGCTGGCATGTGACATGAGCGCAATTGTTCGATAATTGGAGCATTCCTTGGCACTGCCTTTTTGGGGATTGGGATATAGACTGACCTTTTCCAATCTATTGGCCATTGTTGAGTTTTCCAAATGTGTTGGCATAAGGCAGGTAACACTTTCACAGGATTATCCTGTAAAATTTATGAATAGTTCAATTGGGATTCCATCAACTCCTGCAGCCTTGTTATTAGCCAGGCATCCTAGGACCCATCTCACTTCACTCTCTAAGATGATTGGCTCCAGCTTATTGGACAAACTATTTAAGTCATCACTACTGTTAAGATCCTTTCTGTATAGATCTTCAGTATATTCCTGCCACCTATCTGATCTGCTTCTGTTAAGTCCTTACCATTTTGGTCTTTTATCATGCCCACTTCAGCATGAAAGTTTCCTTTGAGATCCCCACCTTTTTGAAGAGATCTCTCAACTTTCCTATTCTGTTATCTTCTTGTATCTCTTTACATTGCTCACTGTAGAAACTCTCCTTGTCTCTTCTTGCTATCCTCTGGAATTCTGCATTCAGTTGGACAAATCTTTCCCTTTCGCCACCACCTTTCACTTCCCTTCTTTCCTGGGCTACTTCCAAAGCCTCATCAGATAGCCAGTTTGCCTTCTTAGTTTTCTTTAATTTGGGGGTATTCTTTGTTGCTATTCCTGTTGCAAACTTCGGTCCAGAGTTCTTCAGGTATTCTATCTTCTGTGTCTATTCTTTACTTACACTACTTCCACTGCATATTCACAAGGGATGTTATTTATTTCTACTTGGTCTGATGATTTTCCCTCTTTATCTCATACCTGTCTTTTTCTTCTAACCTCTGTCTCTCATACCCTGTATCTCTTTCTCAGATACTCCTCCATCACTGCATGTCTCCCACTTCTGTGTGTCTCTTGACTTTGCCTAGCTCTCTCCCCTTCTGTGTCTTTGTTATTCTTAGCCTTTCTTCACAATCTTTCTGTTGTCTATCTGTCTATCTTTTGTCTCTCCTTCTCCCTCTTTCCTTATTTCCTTTTCTTTTCTTCTGCCATCTCTTCTCATTAATCTTCCGCTGACCTCCTTTTCTTAAACCCTTCCACTCTGTTTCTAACTTATTCTGTACTTTCTTCTCTGCTCAAGTCTTCTAATTTCTTCCTCTACTGTCTAATTCCCTTCTCTTCCTCCCTTCCTATCTCTTTCTCTATTACCTTCCATTGTTTTGCCGTTCTCTGTTCTTCTTCCATCTTCCTCTGTTCCCTCAAACCTTAACTTTTCTTTTCTCTCTACACTCTCTATATGTATTGAATAGTTGAAGAAACAAATAAAAAAATGACTAATACAGTATAGGAAAGACATTTAGTTACAGAATACCATTATCTATTCTAAACTGCTTTAAAGTTAATGTATGTATTCAGACATTATAGGAGAATTGGACTAAAGCCTAAAGTACATGAAAATATTTTTTCACAGTCCCTAAGACATTTCTATTGCATGTTTTATCTTTGTGTACAGTAGTTTATGTTCTTATCTGGAATGCATGGGGAACAGGGATTTCAAAATCAAACGTACCTGTTAACTTAAAGTTAGCTTCACTCCACTCTCCTTTCCGCATGTTATAGAGAATTTACAGTACATATTTAAAATTCCTAATTTTGGTAGATGTCCAATGATACTAACTGTTTTTGCCAACATCAACAAAATATGGAAATGTTCTAGACTTTGGTAGGAATAATATATATTTTACACATATGTTGCAGGCAAAACTATACTAGCTAGTTTCCTAGATACCTAAACAAATAAACAATGTATTCAGGGCCACTGTGTTTTAGGAAAACCCTAATTTGTTTCTTAAGTAACAACATTAACAGCTGTGTAAGTTATGAATGTAAAACTATTTTTAGAGAAAGTCTTTCAATTTGAAGACTAGTTCCTGAAGGCCTTAAAGGAGCCCGCAAAAATTACGACTATTAAATTGGCCTCTGCGGGTTACAGGCGGAAAAACACAGCTTGTGCCTAAATCTGAACTCAGACCCATCTAAGCCTTTGATCTTTCAAGCCCGTAAATGTTCCAATCTCAAATTGCTATTAAATTGCTACAATTCCTCAAGCCCGCAATTGTTGTCCCACCGATAAATGGCAAATGTAGCCAAAAATTCTATGGGTACTTAAAAGGACCCGCAAGGGGGTTAAACACCTGTTCGTAGCACTGTAAATGCAAATAAAAAATCAATACTGCACTTTCAAAGATGGGAAAAGTGAAGAAAGAGATTAGAATTAATTGCAAAACAGTCTCAAGCTTGCAAATCTACAAAAGCAATATTTTTTTTACGTTTTAATTTCATGTTATATCAATCTCAGGAATCAAGGGGTTAATACATATCAGGCCACCCACATGAACTAGACCGGTTTATTCATTAATTTTTACTGATATTCACTTTGCTAGATTACGAGTCTGATCGCAAATCGGACTTGGAAACACTAGTTGATTGACGTTGATTGTCTCATTACCTATTGGTTGTTTCTACATCGGTAGTAAAGGGCTTGCGGATTTGATCATGCTCTTGCCCTGAAATGCAACATATGAAAGCATGGTTTATGGTTTTAGATTTCTGCCATGTAGTGGCAGGCTTTTCTAATTTAATCGGGCCCTAAGAATAGTTGATAACTTGGAAACACTAGTTTTTTTGTACAGCCCATATTCCCTATACATCTATTTATAAAAAGATAAGAGACTAAAGTTACAAATCCTATATACCAGACTGGTTCAACTCCAGTTCTTGGGGGCCAAAGCAAGGCCATATATTAATTAAATTCTTGTGTGAGCACTTGTAAGTTAATTGAGCTACTGACTGACCTACCTATACTCAAAACAAGATATCCTGAAATCCTAGATGATACTGCCCTCAGGGACTGGAGCTGAGCAGTCTTGATACATACAGCAATTAAGTATAGTTTAGTAAAAAAACATATTTTTCTAAATTACTCATTAAACTCTATTCAAAACCATGTGATGATATAAAAATGACAATGAATGGATTAGTAACTTCAAACGTAATCAATACTGATACATGTGCCCATTGTGCTCATACCTATGGAAGGCACTTTCAACCAATAGGGTTATGAATCCATCCATGCAGATCAAGTACACCCATACATCTTTACTGTCTTCCTGGAGTGGATGGGATCTTTCAGCAGGACAATGCAACATGTCATATGGGCAGAATTGTCCGTGAGTGGTTGGAGGAGCACAACAAAGACTTCCAAGTACTTCCCTGGCCTCCATATTTCCTGGACTTGAACCCCATCGAGCACCTGTGAGACCACCCTGATCGCCATATGGATCCCCCACCACGCACTGCATGGCTCCAGATACCCTTGCAAATCTTCCAGAATCTTATTGACTCACTACCACACCGTCTAGCTACTGTCCGTGCTGAACACAGCAATTATTTGGGATATAATAATGTGACTTGATTGTGTATACTTCTCTAGCCAAATACCCATTATACAAATAAAATGTGCAATTTAGTCCTGATGACATAAAATCCATACCATCTTTTTGCCAATTACCTATATTACTACACCAATATTTTTCCTTAACCTATGGATGTTTCAGTGTTGGTCTGATACATTAGCCAAATTTAGTGGTAGGTAATTACAAAGCCTCTACCAATACCTAGTGCATTTAGCGATCAGCAGGTCGACGGTAGATAAATGTGGAAGCAGTCTAGGAAGCAGCTGGTGGGCACTATCCTTATTTTTTTAAGCAGACATACCATTTCAAAATATTTTATATTATATAAAATAATATTTAGCTATAGCAATAGACCTTCTAGCTTACAGGGTAAATCAGTGCAGTTACATAGAAACTAGTAGAAAAAAGTCCATATAAAAAAACAACCCAATTGTGGCGTACTAGCATAACACCTCCCGACAAATATAGTTTTGATTAGTCTGTGTGAATAACATTGATTATTATAACATAAAAGAGGACATGTCAATAGGATAAATAATCACCCTGGACTAGGTAGCTGTACTGCTTCACATTAGTTATGTAGAACTGCTTGTTGTGCTGAGAACAAAAGGCCATAAGCTCAGTCAAGTCAAGCAGGATGGACAATTCCTATGGAGCTGCTTCCTTCTTTCCTGAAACAGATAAACAGCTAAACCCTTCCTCACACTTATATTACTCTTCCTTACTGTCTTGTTCATCCTTTTAATTACACTCCTATTCTTTCACTATCATACATCTTTAACTCTCTTTATCCTGCATCTTTTTTCCTCTAACGTCTCCCTTTTCTGTGTCTCTGCTACAGCCCCCCTCTCAAGCTTATTCTACTGTTAACTATTGGTTGCTTCTTCATCATTGCTTGGCCACTATTTTGTATGACATAGAAGTGAATCTGAGGGGGACGGAGGAGTAGATCTTAAAAGCAGTTTAGAGGAGAGCTGAGGGACAATAAGATAACATATTATTTTATTGTTTCTAGAACTAATTGTTATGATTTTGTTATTTTTGTTATTATAATTACACAGAGAAAATCAAAAATGTTTTCTATCAAAGTCAACAGTATTTATTCTACTTCAAAATGCTTCTCCACTTCACTAAAAATAGTATCACCAAATAGTTACCAAATGGATCATTACCCAATGCATTAATGCTATATTAATACACCAGTTTAGGAGACATAATATGCAGCAGTATGCCATACAAGAGAAGACTACTTAGAGTTCATTGGACTGCAAAAATATCCAATAAATCAATACTTCAGGAAATCAAGACGAACTGTTCACTAGAAGGTATGACCATGAGGCTGAAGCAAAAATATTTTGGATTCCCTAGAGAAGACTCTGATGCTGGGAAAGATTGAAGGCACAAGAAGGAGGGGATGACAGAGGTGGAGATAAATAGATGAGGTCACTGAAGCAATGAACATGAACTTGATGGAGCTCAGAGGGGAAGTGACTAAGTGATGCAACTGGCGTGCTACGGTCCTTAAGGTCATGGAGAGTTGGACGCGACTGAACGACTAAACAACAAATGCCAAAGACAGGGTCAGAGTAGAAATGTATTTACAGTACATCATGTTTGTGATGATGATAAAATATTGATGTGTATGTAGTGACTGCATACTTGCTTGAACTTAGTATACAATATCTTTATTTTTTTACAATTTTGTATACCTGCTATGCCAACTGTAGTTCTCTGGTTGAATAAATAAAAAAAAAACATGTGACCCTCTAGTGCCTTCTAATGATGCAAAGCATGTAAAACATATAGATATGTGTATTTTTAAATATAATGTATGCTTAAAATTAACTAAAGCTAATAACAAATTTTGCTTGTTTTTTTATATTTTAAATATATATTGAATTTTCTATGTATTGAAAATTAGCATATTTACTGCTCTCTTCTCTTAACTATTCACCTTTTCCTTTGTCACCCAACTTTCTCATATTAGCACTGCAGATGTCACATCACATTCAGCTCGGCACTGACTCACCAGTATTAGAAAACAGCAATGAAACAACTGCAAAAATGAACTGACTTGGAACAAAGGAGCAGATTAAATTGTGCAGCGCACTGATGAGGTCAATCAAGTGATTTTTCGTCTGGCTCCAAGATATAGTGCTCAAGAGGGTTTAAATGTGATCAGAACCACACACATATATTTACAGAGCTATATTAGAACAAACAAATATTCACAATGTTATTGGTAGCAGAATTGATCCAAATGATGACCAATTTAGCTCATTCTCTATATGACACCCTCTTTAAGACTAATTGTAATTTAACAATTAATGTAATACATAGACCATTGCTAGTCTTTCTTATTAATGTTTGGCAACTCTAAAATCAATGTGAAGAGCGACTGATACAGTAACCTATGTGCTAAAAATATAATACAGGAGCAGCATTAGACTTAGTGTACAGTATCATCTATTTGTTGTTGTTCAGTCGTGTCCAACTCTCAGTGACCATATGGAGGCAGCACACCAGGCACATCTTTCAGTGTTTCTGGTTTTGCTAATCCATATGGTTCTCATGGAAACATACTGGAGTGGGTTGGTAGTTCCTTCTCCAGTTGACCGTGATTTGTCTGACCTCTCTGCTACGACCTGCCCATCTTGGGTGACCCTACATGGTATAGCTCACAGCCTCACTGAAGTACACAAACCCCGTCACCACAAAGGCGATATCATCTATTAACATTGCACATCTCAAAATCTGCTATTAGCTACAATACAGACGCTTAGTGATTATTAAATGTTCATCAGATATTTCAAAATTATAAGAATAGAATATATTTGCAAGTGTACCAAAGAATGCTCCATAAAGAATGATAATAACTTCATAAGGAACAGCGCAACATCAAGGATATTTAGTTAGAATACGTCTATTAGAAACTACTATTTACGTAGAACAAAGCACGCCATTTAAATAACATAAATGTAAGAGTAGAAACAATGCCTTACCTGAAATTAGAAGTCTGAAAGCACAAAGTACATAAAATGCTAAAAAATCCATGCTTTCCAAAATATATCCATCCAATTTCCACAACAGTTCATAGAGTTGGTATCCACTTCACATACTATGTCTTGGTCAGATTAAGCTCTGAGTAGCTCTAACGCTGTGCAGCTCTAATGTGGTTTTTTCCTGCTTTCCCATGGACACTGGAATTAGTGCTGTCTCGCTGCTGTCTAAGCACTGGGAGTTTAAGTTCCTTTTTCCTGTTTCCTTTTTAGATTAGGATGTGAAAGGCAGGGTCTTTAAGGCATTTTGTATCAGCAGTTCTGGCAGAGAATGTAAAATGTCCAGATTCAGAGGAATGTTACTTATCATAAAATGATCAATGTTCTCTGATACACATGGACATGGATCAGCTGAGTTGTGTGTTCCACAACGGAAAGCAACTTCACCAACGCCTACATCGGTACTTATGTCATCTTTATCCTACAATCATTGTAGATGACTTAACAGTATTCACGCTGGGCGTCACCACATTCACTATCTGGGTGGGAATCGAAATAAACATTTGATTGTTATGTTTGTTCATTTAGAGATGTCTTTTTGGAATTCTAGAGCTTTATACAGTCAGTGGGATCTCAAGAAATTGTGCATCAACATGGGTCATTTAAAAATATCAGTGAGGAACTGAGGCAAATGAAAATAAGATAATTATATTATCTGAGCATTCGGTTTGCAACCAGAAGACTTACAAAACCACTTTTTGTTACTGTTTGCCAGTGTTTTGTTTTCTAATAAAAGTTAGCACAAGGTAAAGCTGACCCTCACTAAGGTCTAGCATTTTCTATAGTTTTTTTTCTTTTTGGCTAGGTAAAAGTAACTAAGGAGTCTATTGTTAAGGGGTAGAATTTCTTAACATGCAAATCTAATTATTTATTTTTATAATTTTATTTTTATATTTTAACATTTCTGTATTTCCTCAAAATCTATTTATAAGTTACATAGATATTTTCATGTCTTGAATACAGAAATCAATGAAGAGTTAATAAAATAAAGCACTAACATACGCATCTCTCAAGAATAGAAGTACTTCTGTATTAAAAATTGCCACTAAATTCTGTCTCCTTGAAGTCTCTGATAGCACCATAAGACAAAGGAGATAGACTTTCAAAATGTAGAATAGGAAAAAATGCTTCCAGCCAGAGCGTTAAATGGAATTCCCACCCATCTGCCCTGCAGTGTTTATTATAGCGCTAACACAGGAAACCAACAATCATATTCAAACACAAACTAAAGGAGCACTGTAGAACAAGAAAACAAAACACTTGTTTGTGACGTATGTAACAAACTAATATCATTAACATCTGTATAAGGACTAGGCATAAAAACATTTTTTTGAGAAAATCATAATTTTCGAATACTCAGTTTATGAGGAGAAGAACCCATTTTATGTTTATTACATTATTTCATAAGAGCTGGATTATAAAAGTGTGTCTATTTATCGATCAGTGGAAGGAGGAGTGGTGCTGGAAGGAACCGAGGGACGCCAGAAGAAAAATAGATAAATAGTGTGACTGATATTGATACCACACACCTTCCCCCCCTCACTGGCCCAGAAGCAGATGGTTTACAACATGAAATGCAAGCATTGCTCTCCAGAAATGAAATCGCTCCTCTCACATACAACTTCACTAACATATCATGTATGTCTCCATGGTCCAGTAGAGTCATCACAATTATTTTTTTGTAATTAAAAACAAGCTTAATAGCTGCTCTGTTATGCTCTTAGTCAGACTTAAAAATTTCAAACACTGTGGTCAGTTAAATAAGCATTAATTAATGAAACCTCTGAATAGCGTTATGCTTAAATACCTTAACTGTGATTGGCCAATACCAATCCCATTTCCAAAGTATTTAGGTCATTTTGAGCTGTGGACCTCAAATGCCTGAACAAATCAAAATGAAAACAGATTCTTGCATCAAAAGCATTGCTGAATGGCTTCCATAGACTTGCAAGACACTTTTTGTATAAGATGTTTATGAGGTTTGTTACAGGATGTCTAAGAATAGCTATTGAAATAACTGCAATTCCAATGGAAACGAGTTCCACTCTTTCTGTATAGCAGTACTTTCTCATATTACACTTAAATCTTCCACCTTCAAATCATGGCCTTTTGTTCTTGTGTTCATCATTTTCTGGACGTACTTCCCTGGACTTTATAAAACTGCTGTCATATCACCCTCTTCCTTCTGTCCTCTAAGCTCATGAAATCTTTCCTTATAAATATTGTCCGTTTGGCTATACACCATTTCAGTCACCATCCTTTTGAATGGTTTTGTTTTTCAAGCCATTATTTTGTCCATGAAATATAACAAACATAAAATGGCATTTCCTAACCTCTGAAGTCTTGTTAAATACATTTGAACAGCATAGTTAACATCTCAACTACATAATCTCTTTATTTTCCACCAGAAAAATGGTTTAAATGTTAAAACATTATAATCCAAGCACTTAAAGGTTTGAAAGGCTTGGAGCATAACAAATTAGATTCAGATTCCATTGTGGATAATGCTGAAGAATTTTACGACGAAGATTTGAAGTCCCTTTAAGAAATTGTTTATGGAGATACTTCTAAAAATGGTAACTAAATAAAAATGGGTAACTGAAGAAAATAACTTAATGCTAGAACCTGAATTTTAAGAGTATCATATCTTAAATAGCTGAAGGACATTTATAAGAATAACCTGATATAAATCCATATCAACTTTTTGCCAGAAAAGATAACAACGTTTCCATGTCATCTGACATTCTTAAAGGTTCTCAAAACAATTATATTCTTAGCCACACTGGAGGGAGCTATCAATATCAACATTTTTTTCTTTTTTGATTTTTTTTTTTTTATCCTCTCAATATAATAGGACATTTCAGTGGCGATTCCCGAGTTTGACTTAGAATATCCAGGGCAAAGACACTTCCACAGTTGAAAAAATATCTAAAAAAATGCCTCTCTGAAGGACTCCAAGAGGCCTGAGCTTGAAGATGTAAAACATAGGTTCTCCAATCAAACTTTTATTATCCTTTATTTGTAACATGTCAACATATTATGTATCGCTATACAAGGGTAAGTACAAGAACAATATTAACACAATGCAAGAGAATGGAGGGCCCTATCTTTGAGCTTGAAAATCAACATACACAGTGTTTTCCCTAAAGCACTTTGCAAGATTGAAAACTCTAAAGCTTATAATATAAATGGTGTGGGTGAGGTATAGAAGGATGATAGGTGCATTGTGCATATTAAGGCTGATGGTGATAAGCTTATTTAAACAGATGCATTTTTTGTTAGATTTAGAAGGCTATAAAGCAGGAAGATAGTCTAGTGGAGCGAGACAAGGATGACTCCAAGACACCCGTGGTGGAAGGTGGGAGTGAGGGCGGCATTGTCAACAGTGAGAGTGGAAGCTGTAGAGGGTGAGAAGATTAGGAACTCAGTGATAGATCTGGTACTGAGAGGTAGATATGAGTGTTTTCTGCACATCCAAAATATTCTACTACTGTACCAAGGGAGGATGTATATATGGAGAGAGGGAGGAGGTCTAGGACAGAACCCTGGGTACGCCAACAGTCAGAGGACAAGGTGAAGAAGAGGTACTAGAGAAAGAGACAATAAATGTTAAATCTTCAAGGTTTTATGTGAACCATGAGAGGACAGTGCCATGGATGCCGAGAGAGGGTGGTCAACTATGTTGAATGCAACAGAGAGATAAAGGAGAGTTAGAACAGAGAAGTGACCCTTTGACTTGGCAGTGGCTTTTGTGAGAGCTGTCTCTGTGTAGTGGTGAGGTCGGAAGTCAGATTGGAAGGGGTCAAGGACGGATTTGGAGGAAATAAATTGGGTAAGCTGATTATTAATGAGTCGCTCAAGCAGTTTTGAAGCCAGGGGAAGTAGAGAGATAGGGTGAAGCTAAGTCAGATGAGGGTTTCAGAAAATGGGTGTAGTTATGGCATTTTTAAATATGTTTGGCAAGATTGGGGGCAGAGAAGTAGGAGCACAAAATAAATGTGTAATGGAGCAAGTCTCTAGAAGTGCAAGACTTCCTCCATAGTCATTCAGGAGTGTGGGGGCACCTCTGGATGCTGCATGTTTGTGTAGTTTGCCATGATTGTAGACAAAACATAGGATGTTTGCCTGTGGGTATGGGGACAAGAGTGTCAAGGGTGGGAGATAGAGTCATGTTGTATTGTGAGTTGGCAATGCCAGGGCAGGCAATGGGACTGAGAAGGTGGTTGTAGCACAGAGATATGTGTTGTGGGTAGAGTGCTTGCAGAGTGAAGGCAGGGAATCAAGAAGGGCAGTGAAGTGTATTGCACACAGACCATTCATTCCAGAGGGCACAGGAGAAGAGCAAGGTAGATGGTTTATGACAGGCAATGGCTAATAAATTATGGGTATTTTGGGTGATTGCTGCCCTTGAGGCTGTGAGTGGTTGGTAGCAGGTGGAAATGAACGAGCCTGGGTTAGGGGATATATCCCCAGGAACCAACAGAAGGAGTGAGAGTGACAAGAGAATGGAGTGGGACTAGAATAAAATTTACCTATTTTGGTTTCCCAATAACATTATTGTACTAGATGAGAAAGCACTGACCATCAGTTTAGAGAACATTTTATTGTTTGGTAACAAAGACATCAATCAATCTATAGACTGTATATTTTGATTCCAGTAGTGTAGAATCTCCATTTGAAGACATGCATATGAGTCTTGGCTTAAGGTAGTGCTGGAATGGAAGATGACATAAGGCCTGGGGCTGATGTTCCAAAACAAACTGAAATTGGTGCAAACAAAAAAAAACATTTTTATGTTAAGTAGCAGTTTCTTGTTTTCTATTCTGAAAGAATTGCCTGTGCTCTTTCTAAATATAACAGCATTCACAAAAAAAGTTCAATTGGCGAAAGATTTTTTTAAATGGATTAGCCATCCTAGATTTTGAAGGATACTTAAAACTTGACACAGGTAATTGTTTAAAGTTATGGATGAAGTGGCTTTAAATAACGAATAATCTAAATAAGGTATTACTACTATTTGTTTTTGTTTTAAAACTACTATAAAGGACATGGCTTTTGTAAAAGTTCTGGGAGCTGTCTCAAAGAAAAGTTAGAGCCACAGATTGGCAATAAAGAATTCATTTAATTTGATTAGATGCTCTAAGAAATCATGTGACAAACCTCATAAATATGATGTATACATAAGTGTCTTGCATGTCTATGGAAGCCATTCAACATTGCTTTTAAAGCAAATGAATAGTTGAAAAAACTGTTTCCATCTTGAAATATCTACCTCAAAATGACCTGAAGACTTTTCAATGGTGATGGAGACAGCATGTTCTGTCAAGGGATAGAATGTGAGGGATGAAATCGAGGTGTGAATCTAGAATGACACCAAAAACTTGAGACCCTGTCTTGGAGATTTATTTTTGGAAACTGGAAGGCCATCCGGGAGGATATGCTTTCAAGTCTAGTTGCAACCCATTTAGTAGGGTGGGTGATCGACATGTAGAGGAGAGATTTGGGCATCATCAGCATGATACTGAAACCTATATGAGCTGATAAGTTTGCCAAGAGAGGCGATATCGATTGAGAAATTCAATGTACCTAGGACTGGGCTTAAGGTCCCCCAACAGCCAGGTGTAGTGGATAGAAGGAGGTTCCACAGTAGAAGACAATGAAAAAATGTTTAGATAAATATGGCTCAAACTTCCAGATGACTGTTCCACAGAGGCCTAATGTGTGTAGAAATTGCTGGAAAAGTGGGTGGCCAAAATGTCAAAGGCAGCAGAGAAGTCAAGAAGTATAAGTCATGGAAATGTTTTAGATAGAAACAATTTATCCAACTGTGCATCTCCTTCTTGTTGATTTGTTCAAACATTTGGGGATCATAGCTCAGAATCTCTGGAAACTTGTGAATTACAAATAGAGGAAGAAAATTGTTTAAGGAATGGTTTGGAACAGGTTTAAAAACTTATTAGCAGTGAGCAGAATGTTAGCAGCCAGATCGTAGTGGGTCAGGAAAGGAATTGTTGGTTAAGGATTTAGTAAGGCAGTTGTAGACAAACTGTTTTGGTGGTTTGGAGCTTAGAGGCAGTAGAGAGAAGGGGCATTATTTAGAGAGATGACGGATCAAGGGAGGGATTCTTTACAATAAATAGGATGTCTTCTTGAAGGAGGATGGAAATTTTTGGTGAGATAAGATGATGACAAAAGTTTGCATACCTTGTCCTCTGTAACTGGTGTAAAGCAGCTGTGTCCGTGGGAGCACAAACGTCTATGAGTGTCTAATATTTTAAGTCATTGTTTTGTCTTTTGCTGTGAAACTAGTGAGGGCCTGCTTGAAGGAGGAGGGGAAAAAGCCAACGGAGACAGAGAGAAGTAGAGATCTGAATAGGGTCCCAGGAGCAGGTAGTGAGATGAAAGGTTGACAGAAGTTTGAATACCTTGTCTTCTGTTAATGGTGTAAAGCAGATGATTGTGTGAGAGTGGAGGTAATGTGTCTGTGGAGTTGTGTGTAGAAATATTCTGATTACCGTATGTCTATTTTATTTTTGAAGTGGTAGGCAAGGTCTGAGAGTGAAAAAGAGGCATTTAGGATTGGATGACAATGAGAGATTAAAAGCAGGTTCAGCTTATATATTTGTGTAAATATTTCTAAGGAGATTAATTTCCTACAATAATACAAGCAAAGCAACAAAACTATTAGTGAACTATTATCGATAACTGTTATATTTTAGTATTTCGTTTTCCACCTAAATGAGCTGAGGATGTACAATTACATAAAAATTATTAAATCTGCAGTTTTTTCTTTTTTTACAAATGCTGATAACTATAATAAAAAATTATCTTTATTTTTATTGGAAAATAGTAATTTGAGAATGTCTAGTTATTATGTGTCTTTCTACCACACTATATCTACTGCATTAAACTATTTTCAGTGGAACTAAAAATTGCAGTTACATCACAGTTTTGCACCTTCCTGTGTCACAGCTGATTACTGCTCTGTGATGTCATGTTTCATTATTTTTCAAACAGAACATTAGTTCTCATACAGGCTGTTGAGATAAGTGCTCAATGAAAAGGATTGTTTGGATCGCTTTGATCTTATGTACAAATTATTGTGTCCACATAGGTTGTATTTAATTACGGTCATTTAATATTAATATTTAAATGAAAAGCTCCACAACCCTTTAAAACCCTTAGAATTTTTTCAGAATCTAACATTTAAGTTTACAAAATGTGAGTATTGGAATAATTCTATGTATAGCTTGTTACAATATGTAACTTGTGAAGTTACAGTGGAAAATGTCGCACAGAATTTGAATGTGCATACATTAAATGATAGAGGTTAAGTATCTCTGGTTTGTTTCATTAATTGCTGGTAAACTATAATGAAAATTCTTGTATTCTACAGAAAACATAATGAATCCCCAAAACCTCAAACTCAGACCTTTCCTTTTACTCCCAGTAAAAGAGAGAGCTGTCAAACTACTTCCACATTACGGTAGTTTCCTTCCTTAGTCAATTTGAGGCTTGGCAAATATTTCAAAGCAGTGGTGATAATGTATTCATTCCAACGACACAGCAAGCTATGAGCAGACCCTCCCTTTGTATTAGGTGTCTAATTCCTGTAATGTTCAGCTTCCCCTTCCCCACAGTGGGACCATCCCTGCCTTATCCTCACCTTTTCCTGTAGCACACCCTGTCAGTGACCAAGCCCCCCTCATACCTCACATATCCCCCCACACCTAGCAATCATTTTGCCAAATAAAATGCACTTCGGTACTTGCCAAAAAATTGTACAACATTTTTTTTTTTAAACAACCCATTGTGTTCCATTCAATGTTGTTGTTTCCCTAAATGATTCTACTCTCAGCATACCCTTGTAATTTGAGGAGGGATACAGTATTTTTAGAGTTACATTTAAGAAAAAAATATATCTATCAACACAAAATATTGCACTATTTCTGGCACAATAAAATTATCACATAACTAACATAGCAGTTTTTTCATGTAGCAGAAATGATACATGTAAATAATGCTGCTTTAAACACTGAAATCACTAAAGCTAGAATCTAAATGTAGATTTAGTGTTAAAAACATAAATCTTCCTCCTTTCCTGGAGGTACACGCAGCCTCCCCAGAAAGTTGTCACCTCTACTCTGGTCAGGATGCCGATCTTCTCAACAAGCTTGGATTTAGATAGTTTCTTGAGATGGCTTTTATAAACCAAAATTCATGGGCTCTTACCATCTGTGACCCAAAGTTGTTGATGTTTGTTTGTTCGAATGTCGGTCTGTGTGCACTTTAAATACCCTTGTATAACATTTATTAATCAAATATACTAAACAGTTTAATTGCATCAAGGTTTATATATACTAGCATTTTAGTTTTAAGTCATCATATTGCATGACAATTTTGGTAATATTTTTAGAATGTCAGAAAACTTTGGAATGTAAGCTTTAAACTACTTTTTGTAAATATAGTTTTTTTGAAAAGCCTTGTTTGGGGATGTGGCAAGTTGTGACAGACACATATTAAGCAAAAAATCAAGTCTCAAGTGTATTTTTATTGTTTACAATAGTAGCATACAGAATTGATTTATACAAAAATAATTATTATATGGAAACAATATTATTTAGAATGCTAAATGAGAGGGGAGATATACATGAACATACTCACCCTGGAATAAAGAAGCTCTTATGTGCTAAATATTAAATATATAATTTAGTGTTACAAAAAGAAACCAAACTGTCATTCAACCTCTCATGTTGATATGCTGAAAATGCTGGTTTGCAGGAAGGAAGAGTTTGGGTTTAGTTCCTGGAGTTCTGCAGGGCTTCTGTGATAGTTTTATTATATTCAGCAATCTGTTTAGTTACATTCTTCATTACATGTCTGTAGTCACTCTCCTGGCTCTTTGTCGCAATGACTAATACAATGAGTTAAGGAAAAAAAGAGCAAGAAAATGGTAACATGCAACCCAATACATATAAGAAAAAAAAAAAAAAACATTTATGTGAATTAAAAAACAAACAAACAATTAAAATAGTTCAAATGGTTAGCAATCTTTTATGATGAAGAATATACAGCTTGTATTAAACCTTATTAAAACTGTAGAAGAGTTAGTAGCCCATCTCCCACACCACAGCTGTAGAGCAAATAGGCAGCGGCAGCTTTTTCAGTTTCACACCCTGACAACAGGAAATATATATTATTAAAGCTGGAGCATTACAGTGACCCTTTAACAGTATAACAACATTAAATAGTAATCTACTGGTCCTGGAAAAAACAGGGTTAATGTGTGCAGGTATCAAAAGATGGATGATATGCAGCTTTTATCCTGTACTAGAGACTTGCCTGTCAAAAATGACAGCAATAAAATTTGAAGCCTGGCAATGCTGTTTGCCATTTAACGGAGGCTCTCCCCCCTCAAAATTGCGCGCCTCCCTCGCCTGTTTCCCCCCCTTTTTCTCCCTCCCCCACCCCTGTGTCTCTTTTCCCCCTCTCCCTCCCCTATGTCTTTCTCCCCCCTCCAGTGTGCTCCTGTTTCCATTTACGGGTGTGAAACCATTTGCGGGCGTGGGAAATTGATCTTTTCCCCCATGCCCACAATGGGTTTCCGATTTACAGACTTGAAAAAAAATGCCCGGCTTTATGGTCGCCATTTTTTTTTCTTGCCTAGCCATTCTGAGACCGCCAATTAAATAGCAAATTAGCTTGCAACCTCACTTACAGGCTCCCTGCCTCTCCCCTAACGGTCACAAAATAATACATACCTGCTCGTTACAAAGAGTTATCCGAATTCTCTAGGGCAATGTGGTGGCAAAAGGGTAGCAATGACTAGTTTTATTGCAAAGACAACCTCTCTATATTCACAAAGCTATTTTATTTGTTCTTCTTCATTGCATCATTGATACTGATCACTACCTGCTATTCACACTGAGGTGCTGTGGTTCAATTATATGTCTCCCATAGGAACTTCCACAAGCCCTATAAGTAGCTATGGGAGCACAGAAGAGACAATGTATGCAGCTATTACATTGCTCACACAGGCTATTTCTTGTAAAACCTTAGTGATACATAGCTAGGTCAAATAGCTTCTTAGTTTTCCACTCAAAAGTTCACAACACATTGAGGGTTTTTATTATTGCACATGAACATAGCCCAAATCACATTATATATTATTTTCACACTTTTAACATGGTATTAAATATTTTGGGATACACATTGAATGCTAAGATATTACAAGTATTGTTGAGAGGATGGTAAGTGTAATTGTAGGGCAAGTGGGTACATATTAACCCCTGTGGCACTTTATTAATGAGTTGTGACTTAGCATTAATTGGGTTTCATTATTTTAAATTGTGTAAGTAGGTATTTGTAAGTGACATTGTGATTTGATTGTTCTTTAGTACTGTTGTATATGGCTGGATTACCCACTAGAAAGGCTTATTTTATTCTTCAGAATGTGTTTTTTTTAGCGTTGTTCAGTCATTTCCGACTCCCCTGCTGTAACACACCAAGTACATCTTTATGTCCATGGTCATGTTGATCCATTTTGTTTCCATGGCAGAGATACTGGAGTGGGTTTGCGGCTCCTTCTGCACTGGGACACAGCATACAGATCCTGGTATTCCTAGGTAGTCTCCCATACAAGTACTGACCAGGCCCAACCCTGCATGGCTTCAGGGTGGTGTGACCTCTTGGTTCCCTGACTGGAATCGAACTAAGGTTGCAGTGGTGAAAGCGCCGAATCCTAACCACTGGACCACCAGGGAACCCTAAGGTGTGTAGGCTTTGATTTTATTACCCTAGTCATGAAAAATGCTTCTTTAGGCTGTTTTTTCTTCTCTTTTACTTGGACACTTATAGCTCCTTAAGTGTCTCATTAAGTGTTCTTGCAAAGGATTTATCTGCTCCTGTGGAGATTGACTGTATACTTAAAGATTTGCTTACTGCGAGCACTCACAGAGCCTTAAGACAACACATGTGTGGCTGGCAATGAGCTCCTTCGCCGTTTATTGCGATCGTGTATTGTGGTGTTTTTTTAAAGTGTTGTATATCTGTATGTTTTAATGATAATTAATTACTAAATAAATGAAATGATAAATTAATATACCTTAACTATTTGTAATTAATATATGCAGCAAGCCATGGTCTCAAGAGCTAACAATCTGTTTTGATATTCCTGGAGCATCCAATGTAGATTTGCATTGTTGTTGAGCTGAGGTGCAAGTGTCAGCAATGTGTGCAGTGTGTAGTGTAAATAGGCTCTGTGTCCTTTAGCCTCGTTTTCATTTTTTTTCGGCCACCATTTTGTTTCTCGCTTAGCCGATTTTCAAGTGCCAAAACTTCTTATATGCAACTTTGCGTGCAACCTCTCTCCCAGACATCCTGGCTGTCCTGGGTGTAGCCTCGTGCTGTGTGTGATGTTTGTTTTATGTGGTATTTTTTTGTGGTTGTGCTTTTTGTGTTTGTAGATGTGCGCGGTTTGGCCGTTAACTTCGTATTTTTGCTCCTCAGACGTCCTGGCTGTCCCCCGTGCTGTGTGTTATGTTTTTTTTTTTATGTATTGTTTTTTGATGTACGCGTTACGGCCGTTAACTTTGTATTTTTGTGACCTCGTATTTTTTTTTAAGTCCCGCAGGTCATACCGTATATATATTTTTTCTAAGTCCCGCAGCTTTTTTTTCAAAGTCCCACTTTTCTGCGTTGTTTTTTAACGCGCATACGGCGGCATAGAGCCGCCACCTCCGCAAATGCGGACCTGGCAAGCGTCCCTCGCTTTGCCAGGGACACAGTTCTACAAGCTTGCAATTTGGCAACTATTATATGTGACTAGCGAATTGCCCGTCAAAAAATGACGGCAATAAAATTGTAAGGCAGGTAATGCTGTTTGCAACACAAAGTAAATGTTTTGGTCGTCTGAGTACCTTCGGCCCTCAATGCGAGCCTCATTGCGTGGCTCGCATTTGGCGCTCATTGCGAGCTTCTCAGTTGGTGTATTTTTGTTTATCAGAGCCCCTTCGGCACTCACTGCAAGGTCTGCGCTGATCGCCTTTTGGCTCTTATTACGAGTGTCTCCCCTGGTGTACTTTTGCTCCTCTGGGCACCCTTGGCGCTAATTGTGAGCCGCACGCTGAACGCCTTCGGCGTTTATTTCGATCCTGTCGTCTGGTCCTTTTTTTACACCCCGTACGGTCTTGTGTAGAAGTCTTATGTGTCTGGCGTGTTTTCGCGTGTTTATTGGACGTGTAGCCTTGTTTTCGTTTTTTTCAGCTGCCTTTGTTCTTAGGCGATTTTCGTGTGCAACCTGACTCCCAGAAGTTGTGGCCGTGCTGTGACTAATGTTTTTTTTGGTATTTTTGTTCATTTTGGTGGTATTATTGTTGTTTTTGTATGTGCGCAATTTTTTTCAAAGTGCTCGGGTCTCGCATTCTGAATTGTGCAATTGAGTTTTGTGTTGATGTGTAGTTCCGCGGGTTGTAGGGATGAGCGCCTAAGGCTTATCTCCACCAGCCTTTGGCGCTCCTTGCCAGCAAATGCAGCGCTACGCGAGCCCGCAAGCGTTAGCAACAACCCGTCTTGCTGACAACTATATATGGGATTGCTGCTAATTTCAAATACAATGTGTTTGCTCAGTTAGGGTTTGCTCAAAACTCCTACTTAGCTTATATATACACACAACAAAAATTATTACAAGGATACATTCTTTCATCACAAAGTTATTTTGCTCGTGGTGTTGCCATTTCCTTTCCAGATTTGTGAGCTGTAAAAAATAAAACAGTAAAATTGTCACAACCATACAAAATACATTTAAATTATTCAAGGAGCCTCAATAGTAACATTTCTTTTAATTAAATAGTAGTGTATTTGTTGCGCCAATTATAAAGATTCTGACAAGAACAATCAAAGAAACCTATCAGATAATAATATAATAGTTGTCAAATGAGTGCTGCCAATAGCGAGACGTGCATGCGCATAGCGTACCACACACATCGCATAGAGCACCACGACCGGCGCATGCGCCATGACTGGGACAGATGGGGAGAGACAGGGGAGATGGTGGGAGAAAGACATGGGGTGGAAGAGAGACAGGCGGAGAGAGAGGGTAGGGAGAGTGGGGGAAAGAGACACAAGAGAAGGGGGGAGAGACACAGGAGAGGGAGAGGGGAGGGAGAGAGGGTGAAAAAAGACACATGGGAGGGGGAGGGAGAAGAGGAAGAGACACAAGGAAGGGAGGGGAGACACAGAGGAGGGAGAGGGGAGGGAAGAGACACAGGGGAGGGAGAGAGGGATCGAAGAGACACAAGAGAACGGGGGGGGGGGAAACACAGGGAAGGGAGAGGGGAGGAAGAGACACAGGGGAGGCAGTGAAAAAGGGACACAGGGGAGGGAGAGGGAAGAGACACAGGGGAGGGAGAGAGGGATCGAAGAGACACAAGAGAAGGGGGAGGGAGAAGCACAGGGAAGAGAGAGGGGAGGAAGAGACACAGGGGAGCGGGTGAAAGAGAGACACGGGGAGGAGGAGGGAGAAGGGGAACAGACAAAAGGGAGGGGAGACGCAGGGGAGGGAGAAGGGGAAGAGACACAAGGGAGGGAGGGGAGATATGGTGGAGGGAGAGGGGAGGGAAGAGAGACAGGGGAGGGAGAGAGTTTCTGAATATCTTAAAAAGTCCTACTCTTAGCTACACAGATAATGTATTTTAATTTATAAAATGTGTTTTCTGTAAGTATAAGAACCAGTGATAAGAGAAGAAGCCCTGAGAAGACTGTCCATTTGTGCAACCAACAAAAGTCATACTGTGTAGCATTTTTTCATCTTTTACCATGATTATGAGAAGCAAAACTTCTGTTTAATTCTGTTTAAAGAATTATGATGTAAATTGTTAACACTATATAAACTGTGGACTTGTTGTACGGTAATATGGGTTAGAGACACTGCACTACTCGGCATATTGTGAAATTCAAGGATGCAATAATAGTGGTTACATTTTTCTGACCTGTTTTACATGTATCTATTCCTATAAGATCACCTTGCTGTCTCTGAATTTTATTATGGATGATTAACCCTGAAAGTAAGGGATGATTAACTGCCTAAGATAGCAATATTCAAAGCTAATTATCTAACACTAATTGGGCACTTTCCTTTGTATGAGTTTGAGGTAAATTGATGACATGGAGGCTGAATTCAATTGAGCCATCGCAAGTTACTGTAGCCCGTGAGGCCTCAAGTTTATTTGCTATTCAATTGGCGTCTTTTTGCGGGCTACAAACGCGTTACGAGTTATGGCCTTGAAAACTTTGCAATGGTTAAACACGGACCTTACAGCCTCCCAAAGCCTTTGATCTTTCACTTTCACAAGAGATACAATCGCTAAAATCGCAAATCACTATTCAATTGCTCCAATTCCCCAAGCCTGCAAATATTTTCACAACCGTAAATGGCAAAAGGGAGTTAAACACCTATTCATAGCACTGTAAATGCAAATAAAAAAATCCCTACTGGACTATAAATAACGGGGAAAGCTATGAAAGAAATTAGAATCAGCAATAAATCAAATGTATTTTTAGGTTTCATTTCAGGGTTTAATCGATCTCGGGAATCAATGAGTTAATACATATCAGGCCAGCCACATGGACTAGCACAGTATTGGCATTCATTTTCATAATTCTGTATTTTTGGGGTTTGCAAGTCTGATCGCGTATCGGATGTTTATAGTATACTGTTTGGAAGAATCAGACATGGCAAAAGTTAAGAAAAAACATGGCCTTTAATTTATGTAGAACTGGGTAGCTCTATTTAATAGGTTGTTCTGTTTTGTTAGACCAGTGTAACTGTATTAATCCACCTTAAGAGGACAGAGCCTGTGACAGAGAACTGGGAGGGGTGTAGAGAAGTTCTGCCTCCAGAGGTCACTGGCGCTGATGTAACAAGAAAGGTCCTAAACTTGTACAAGTGGTGCATTTTTTAAATAATCTAAAACTGTGTAAAATTCTTTAATGGAGTTTGGGGGAAACGCCTGTTTATGGTCCTACCTGGAGAATTGCTGAGATTTCTTATTTCCAATGTTTCAGTGGATATGGAACCTTAATCTGACACATATTAACCATGTATGTGGCGATTAAAAAAAACAGATTAAAATTATTATATTTTTTATTTTATATGCATCTCTATTTTGAAGGTTAAATTAATTTGCACATATTCAGTTTGATATTCAGGTATATTTAATGCATGTATGTCAGTTGTACAATACCTGAGAATGGGTCTCATTCTCCTGGAGCTGAGCCTTCAGTTTTTCCAGTTCAGAATTCAGTTGTTCAAGTGTTTTCTTAAAAGTGTCTCTGCGCTTGTTTAAGATTATCTTATCTTCTTGGAGTTTCTAACAATTGCAAAATAAGATATTGCCAATATTGCATTCACAGAATAATGGTTAAAATTAGACACTCAATATTTTACATGCTTTGTTTGCGGTAACTTCACATTAGATTTTTTTTAAATCAGATTTTCTTTTATCAGGAACTCAAGAGTGTAAAACTACACATTGATATGAATGATTATTAATTATAAATAAAGGTCAATAAACATGAAACATAATTACGTTCCTATGAATAAGCAGCAGTGCACGTGATGTCAATAACAATTGTTACCTTTGTAAGTGTAATAATGTTCATAACATTTTAGTGTGTTTTTCTTTGTATACAGATAATCCCAAGCACACAGATGTGATTTCATCTTTCTCCTAGTGTTATCCACAAACTTGTGGGTCATAGAACCGGTAATATGCTTCGAGACCTTTTTTTTTGCCAGTGTAGGAACAATGTGGAATGAGGAGAGAGTAGCACTTTAAGATATTATTAACATTACTCATAGTTATAGACACATTATTGAGGAACTTATCTATAGTAAATATCAGGGCAAAACTAAATTAAAATGTTAGTATCAACCAACTCTCAATTGGACTGGTTTCTCCTCATCACCTCAAATATGTAACATGAAGCAAAAAAAGTGAATCTTACTGAGGTCTGGACTGCAAAGCATTATGTGTGTATTTTCATGCAATTGAATGTGATCAAATACGATATATGTAATATAATAAAACATACTCAAATGTTGAGGCACTATCAGAATTGTCTAACAAAGTCCTGGCATGTAATGTTACAATCCTAGGATTTCTGAGTTTAGTAGCAATTCTATTTTTTTTAAGCGCCTAGAAAAAAAACCCAGAATTATAGTTTATATTACCTTTTTCTTATCTTCAGCAGATGATTTTAGAGCATCAAGGTTGCTGTATGTTTCTAACCCAGCTGTCATTTGGTCAATCTTTTCCTTCAAAGATGTCAGTTCACCGTTTATCTTTGATTCTAGTTGTTCCACTTTCTGAAGGTCTTGCTGTAGCCGCTGACTTTCTAATATAGATTAACAGAAATTACTATAAAACAAACATTTTAAATCAAAAGTTAGTTCTGAAATACTGCACAAACACTGATAAGGAAACTTCAACTGTGCATCTCAATTTCCAAGACGGCATGAAATGTATGAGCTCACTGATGATTCTGAAGGAAAAAGAAGCTATAATTGAGCTATAACCTCTTCTGATAAGAAAAATAATGGTCATATTTTAGATCCTTCAACCTGAACATTATTGTCATTACAAATTGGATAATAGTAAATGTCGGTCCTACAGTGTAGCACATAGGGCAAGATTGAAAGATTTCCCAGTTGTACATAAGGTAGACAATCACTGCATTAGGAAATTATGGACTGATTTGGATTTTCCAGGAAAGACACGGACTACCCCAAGACTATACTAATCATCACCCCAAAAGCTGCATTGGTACAATAGTGGTGCTGTAAAACCTTCATCTATAATAGATTGGCCAATATTTGCTACGATGAGAGGTGTTTGCAAGGCCAGACTTTTGAAACACTTTGTCCCAGATTCATTAATATTTCTTACTATAACTAGCAAACAAGACTTGATTTTGGTTTGAATGTCCGTCAGTTTTGACACCCACTGTTCAGTAATTACTAATAAAAAAACAGTATGAATTTACAACTGTGAATCCAGTCTACAAAAATATTAGAGTAAAATATTAACTTAAATAATATAACACCAGATTACTGTAGAAAAATAGTTGTGAATATGCAGCTAAAATTAAATATGGACTTCTTTATATTTAACAATACTTGGTCCTAAGCGGGGGTGGGGGTGATTATATGAACACATGTTTAAGTTGCCCACAATGTATACAAAATTAACTGAAGAGTCATTGGGTAGCAAGCTTGTGGAGAGGCCTAAGACCTTGCTCCTTGGTGAATTTTGGCCAATGACTAATCATCATTTTCTTGTCTTGAGCTGTATAAATTAATGCTTGGCAAAATCTAGATGTAACAACTTTTCAGTGTTGCCTAAATCTCAATAATGGTTAGTTTACAGGACCACAAACATTGCCATATGCATTTGCATCATCAATTAGAGGGTAAAAAAACATGTTAAAAACTTGCTTACATTTTTAAAATTGCTCAAGAATTGTAATTTTAGCTTAGCCCTTGTAGCCCTATCACAAAAACCCGAAGAAATAATAAGACTGGAGTCTGTAATTTTAACACATTCTGGTAAATATTTACACTGTCTTTAAAAGCAGAATGTGATGGTGTAATGGTAAGTATTCTATTTTCAAGATTTTTTCAAGTCATAGGTTCGATTCCCCTGACTTCAACTTCTTTCTTTTGTCTGACTAATATACCGTATATACTCGAGTATAAGCCGACCCGAGTATAAGCCGAGGCACCTAGTTTCCCACAAAATACTGGGTAAAATGAGTCACTCGAGTATAAGCCGAGGGTGGGAAATGTGCTGCCCCCTGTGTCCCCCCCCCCTCTCTCCCGTGTCTCTTTTCCCCTCTCCCTTCCCTGTGTCTCTTCCCCCCTCCCTTATCACCCTCCTCAACCCCCCTCCTCTTTCTCAACCCCACTCCTCAACCCCAGTCCTCATACTCAACCTCCTCCATACCCTCATCCTCAATCCCCTCCTCAACCTCACTCCTCAACCCCCCTCAACCTCAACCCCCTCCTCAACCTCCCTGCTCCTCCTCATCAACCCCCTCCTCAACCCCCCCATCCCCCTCCTCAACCTCAACCCCCAACCCCCCCACCTCACCGACCTCAACCCCCCTCCTCATCAACCCCCTCCTCACCCCCCCTCAACCTCAACCGCCTCCTCACCCCGCCCATCCTCAACCCCCCCATCCTCATCCTCAACCCCCCCTCACCCCCCCCACATCAACCTCCCTCCTCATCAACCCCCTCCTCACCCCCCTTAACCTCAACCCCCTCCTCAACCCCCCACCTCAACCTCCCTCCTCATCAACCCCCTCCTCACCCCCCTCAACCACAACCCCCCTCCTCCTCATCAACCCCCTCCTCAACCCCCCTCCTTAACCCCCCATGCTCATCCTCAACCCCCCTCCTCAACCTCCCTCCTCCTCATTAACCCCCTCCTCACCCCCCCTCAACCTCCTCCTCCTCAACCTCCCTTCACCTCATCAACCCCCTCCTCAACCCCCCTCCTCACTTTCTCCCCTCTAAATTCCTCCCCTCACTTACCTGCTTCTTCTCCGGAACCGGGTATATGCTAATGACGAGGCGCGCATGTGACGACACATGCGCGCCGGGTTCAAGACGGAGCAGAGGCCAGAGAAGAAGCAGGTAAGTGAGGGGGAGGTATTTAGAGGGGGGACAGTGAGGAGGGGGTTGATGAGGAGTGGGGTTGATGAGGAGGAGGGGGGTTGAGGATGAGGAGGGGGAGGGAAAGAGACACAGGGGGGTAGAGAGACAAGGGGGGGGGGTTAGAGAGACACGGGGGGTAGAGAGACACGGGGGGGGGGGGGTTAGAGAGACATTAGGGGGAGTGACTCGAGTATAAGGCGAGGGGGCCCGTTTTAGCCTTAAAAAAGGGCAGAAAAACTCGGCTTATACTCGAGTATATACAGTACTTCTTTTTTATATCTATCATAAATATGTGTGCAAATAAATACAATAGGCAAACAAACCAAGTGGAAGGCATTGATTTAGTACCAATGGCTTACTAAAGAAAACATTTTATAACACAACATACTGACCACAAACCAACACACTCTGCTTTAGTTCACATAATTAGAAGTCATTATTTTAAAATCAAAACATCACTTACCTCATATTAACATATGCTTTATTATATAAGCTAAATGAGATATTTCTGATTAATATTCATTACATCCTGTGTGGTGCAGAGCTCATTACTCATTCAGGCAGAGACAACACACTGAAATAGCCTGACTTTTAGCGATCACATCTCCTTGAATTTAGCATGAATATTAAAATGAAAACACATGCTTTTTCACCCTCTGTCGAATGGTGACTTTTGTGGTCCTTTAAATCTCATGAGAATATCTCTTGTTATAACGCATTTAACATGGAAATAGTGAAGAAAATAACACCCCTGGTTTTTACGGTTTCCTAAGAAGAAATCAAATCTACACATAATGAAGCTCAATTACAAAAAAAATACAAAAAGTCACTACCTTATACTCAGGAAGAATAGACTAAGTGCAATTGTTGTGTAATCTTCACTTGACCTTTGAACACAATACCTTGTAGTATTTTGTAGCAATGCGTCTATACTTCTGATACTAAACAGGCTTAAGCAAGCTTAGCATTTGTGTCATCACTTCAAATAAAGATTATACTATTCTGCTTTGACAGTTTAATACCACAGTTGAGAGGTATGGGGAAAACAAATGGTGTGAGCTATAATTTATCTTTTTCTTAACAATCACATTGAAGACTGTAGAAATAATAATAATAATAATTCTAATCAGGAAGAGGATGCAGCCTAGTTCCTTTAGATATGCACTGAAGTGGCAGAAGGTGTGTACATAGCAATCCAGCCTGAGACCAAACTTCTTGACCCAAGGAAAAATATCTGAGAAACAATAGCATCAGTGAATTTGTTTACTCTCTGCAGTTTCCTCTCTTTTTTTCTACAGCTCGGCTGATGGACTTTTTATCTCTGGCCATTTAAGCTATTAGAAGAGGGCTGGACTCCATTTACTTTTTAATGCTGAAAAATTGTCATTTGGGCCAAATGCAGCTGGTGACGTGAACCATAAAAGCAGTAGATCTTCTAAGAATAACATTTTAAAAATATTAAAGTTGAATCACTGAGTAACAGTAGTAACACGTTCAGCTGTTATATACTGTATTCAAGTTGCAAGTTATTTTTTATTATTATTATATAAATAGTGATAATAGGTTAGTTTTAGATTCCTTAACTATGTTTAACCCTAGCAATTTCACTGGAAGGCTTATTTATTACCCTTTATATAAAAGTAGACCTTCTGTTCCTTCATTCCTCATAATCCCCTTCCCCCTTCTTTCCAACAAAGCTACAGACATTTAGGTCTTTAAGTCTCTCCTTGTAAGTTTTATCTTTTAGGATGTGCCTATAAGCTCTGTTTTTATTGCTTAAAATTAAACAAATCATCCCTTTATGGGTCTGCCCACTGCACCATATGCAGACACACCACATTGCTAGTTGTGCAGTGCAGTGTCCTAGCCTATCAGGGACAAGCCTCAGCAGCATGTTGCAAAGACATGGTCACTGAATGGTTAGTGTAAGTCACAGCAAGTACAGCAGAGTATGTGCCTTCACAAGCTGCAGAGTGAAGACCCAAGCAGTTACTAGTTTTAAAACTGAGCTTATAAACACGTCTTAATTAAATAATGGATAAACAAGTATATTACATACCTAATAAAATCCAGAAACCTTTCATGTGCCTTTAAATATGTATTCTACTTTTGGATATTTATGCCCATTTATCAGTGTTCGATTTCCATTGCTCTAGACTTTACTCATTTACAGCCATATTAAATTGCGATTTGGCCAATTGAATAGGGCTCTATATAAGCACATGGCATATGTTTTTTACAGAAGTTTTTAGTTCGAGAGCTTCTATCCAAAAGCAAGGTCTTCACTAACTAAAAACTTCTGTAAAAAAATATGCTGTGTGCTTATATAGAGCCCTATTCAATTGGCCGAATTGCATTTTAATAGGCTGCTTAGTTTACACCTTCTTGGACTTCTATTCTGTTACAAATGTCATCTGTGGCAACATTTCACTTGAATCCCACTGGGAATATTACTAATAATATAATAAGCAAACCAAGCTCCAGCACTGATCCATTCCTGTGGTAGTCTGCTGGTAACCATGCTTTCATTGGACTATACTCCACTAATTACCACTTTCTGATGCCTATGCTTCAGTCAACGTCTTATTCACTGAACTAGGCTTGAATCCAGTCCCATATTACATTTAAGAATTGGTTTATTATGTGGGGCATTGTGAAATCACAATCCAGGCATAAGGGATTGGCTAGATAGAGGGGCAAGTAAAAGATAATAAAATTAAAATTAAAGGGAGGAAGATGATTTACACATTTATAGGCGAATGTGTCTTAGCTATATGAGACAAAGAAAATTATTAGAAAAGAGCATGTATATATTTGGCAGATGGATATGGTCTAATTTTTAGACATAATTTCTTCCTAAATTGATGTTAGACAAGGTGAGAACTGTGTAGTATAACAAGGTCAATTACAAATACCAGGTCACAACTCTCAAACCTATAGAAATAACATTTGGACATAAATCTTTCAGTGGGATTCTGTCTATAAATTGTATATATATTGTGTGAATTTATGAATATGGAAACAAGTACACTACTGCATTAAATACTGGTAATAATTCAGTTTAAAGGAACACTGTCAGAGTAACTAGTTGGTTCCATTAAGAGCATTAAAGACTGTATCTACATTGTACTAGCTATTTTTTATCCACTGAGAATCATTAATGAGATGCTCAGAACTAGTTGTGTGGCTGCCTTACGCCAATGTGGGTCCAATATTCCAAGTTGCCATGTAAAATACTTGGTGAAGTTGGTGGTGGGGATCTACCTACATGTTAACCTTAGGGGGCATTGTTTCTGCCATCACAGAGACCGACAAAAACACAAATTTTAATCAGCACAACAGCTAATTAGCATTTAGGAGCCTCTAATTTACCTAAGAATGCAGCAGAAACAATTCTGATTATCTCAGAACATTCATTGTAGCTATCAATTGTGCTAGCCGTTTGATTCTAGTTTTTCAGATTCTTTAAGAATAACTTGATTTGGGGCGACAGAGTGCCTTAAATTATATTTAAGATCTGAAAGCTTAGCAATGTGTGTTTTGGATACAAATTGTGTATGTTGCATTATTTGGCACTTTTTAACAATTTTAAATTATTATTAGCTTTATGAAAGCATATTACAGAGACAGCTCATGTATGATATTATACATTAGTCCACTATTATTTGTCCATTTTTTATGAACATGGGACTTTCTGTGACATTATGCATGCACACGCAACATTTGTTCACAAAAAAGGAGAGAATGTTTCTTTCCATAAATTATGACATGATTTTATAAATAATTATTTTGATGTGCATGTTACATATTCTCATTCTGCACTTCCTTGAGAAATCTGGATTGGTTTAATGTTCTAAAAGACTGATCTTATTTCTGCTTGGGAACATATTTACAATCAAATTGACTTTATTTACCAGATGTCAAATTCTTTGCAGTACTCTGTGATTTGTGCATTTCGGTCTCTTTGAAGTTAAGGTCTTCTTGCATTATCTTTAATTCTTGAGCAGTAACAGAAGAGATTTGCTTCATTCGATTCATATTCTGTATTTGGATAAAACAGTGTTTATACAAATAAAAATCCCACAATATTAGAAAATACATTTGTATTTGTCTGTACATATAACATACATGCTCCTTTCAAAGAATGCTTATTTAATGCAGGTGAGTTATATGCTTTATTATATGCATCTAAAAAATACACACACAATAATCATTAGTTGACTATAATGTCTTAAAGGCATATCTATGTTTCCTGGATTATGAATGCAACTGATAGAGGAGAATCAGTAGTGTATGAAAAACATTTTCTGCATGGAAAAAATACCAAAAAAACATTTAAACGCTTACCTTTAAGTTAGCAAAATGTCTTGTAATTTCTGACAGTTGAAAATTAGAGTAAAAACCCTATGAAACCCAGGCTATATTAGCATAAAATTCATATTTGTTTTGGCCAATCAGGAAGAGGCTCAGGCAGCAGATACAGGCAGCTGGCTGTGCTGTAAAGACTCTCTACCAAAAAAGTCAAACATATCTGGCTGCTTCGTCTCTGTGTACTTGGTTATGTAATCTCCCTGTGGGTGTGCAAAGCTGGATTTTACTTTCCTGCCTATAACTTTGTAGGTACACTGAACATATAACACATATTTTTATGATAACTACTACCTGTTTCTTACTAAACATTTGAAACCCAGGAAACTAACATATACCTTTAAGCATTTTAAAATGAGTGCATCCTTAATAAATGTATTCTCATGCATTATGGTTATACTTGCACTGTAGTTATACATCTCAACTAGGATAATTGATTTATCATTTAATGATGCTGTAATGACTGTTGATATATTTTCAAATCTCAAGATTCTTTTTAATTCCAGTGAAAATGCTTGTACTAAGTAATGCAAACGTAAAGTAAAAGTAAACAAAATCTTAGTTGTATTCAAGGCCCCTCTCAGCTGAAAGACCAGGATAAAAATAAAGCCATGATGGCCCATTAAAGTATTTAATATTTTTTTAAAATGAATCTCCTTGCGGCCAGCAATGTATGAGATACTTGTAAGCCCAGAAGTACCAATTTTGTAATTCATATGTGACAGCAAGGTGTGATTAGCTGTACATAATAAGCCAGGGCAGGTGATCACGTATATGTCTGCATGACAGCAGGGAGGATATTTTATATTTAGTATTCTGTATGATTCTACCAATCGATTTGTGTGAGATGTTTGCTAAAAAGTTAGAAAACCTTATAAAGTTCTGATACAATTATTACAAATTCTTGTTTTAACAAGGTTGTTTTAATAGGTTTATTTTGGCCTGTATTGATCATAAATAGATGTAAATTTGTACATGTTTGGTACAACTTGCTCTGAAGATTAATGCCTTTCACTATTTGTTTTCATTTAAAAAATGGTGACAACAAAGAGATTTTTTTTTTCTGCATAAATTACATTATATCTTTTAAGCATCACATAAAATAAAAATGTCAAACTCATTATTAGAAAGCTATTACTAATGTTGAGCAAAACAATAATTATATACAGAAGTATGCTCACAGGAATCATGGCTGACTACATGCATGGTTGAAAATGTGTCCACCCTCTGGAGCTCTGAACCTCTGGCACTCGGAGGATTAAAGGTTGTGACTAATTTCTTTACTTTCCAAACATTTTACCTTATATTAAGTCTGGTTCTTCAAACAAGCACACTGTAAATATATGACTTTAGGGGACCTTTAATATAGTATAACTTTGTTGTGGTTGTATGTAAATAAGCAATGAACTCACCCTGCTTGAATGTTCCAAGAATGTGACAATATTTGCTTCTATCTGCGTCTTCCGCTCAATCTCTTGATTTTTGGTTTCTTCAAAATTGGCAAGGAACCCTTACAAAAGTACAAAAAAAAAATAATAAGGTAATCATTTCTATTCCATGTCTTGAGTCAATAATACTTCCTCTAAAAAGCAAAGGGAATGGAGGTACAGAAATAATGTGTATGTTTTCTAAAATCAAAAAAAGACATATTAGGTTAATTAATCCAAACATATTTTTGCCAAAACGAATAATTCTAATCCTAACAATAGCAATTCTGAGTAACTCACAATATCTGCACTAAAGAAATCAGTTTAAATAATGTGCGAACATTATAAATTAATAACACAGCCACGCTTGGAATCTTTATTATTACTATGTAGCTGAACTAATCTTATTTACAAAATGTAAGTAAATATTTACAAACAGTAGAAAAATAGGCTTTATGGCAGAGTGGCCAGAAGAAAGCCATTACTTTCATCAAAAACCAAAATGGCACGTTTTGAGTTTGTGAAAAGGCATGTGGGAGACTCCCAAAATGTATGGAGGAAGGTGCTCTGGTCTGAAAAGACTAAAATGTAACATTTCTGCCATCAAAGAAAACGCTATATCTGGCGCAAACCCGACTCATCACATCACCCAAAGAACACCATCCCCACAGTGAAACATGGTGGTGGCAGCATTATGCTGTGGGGATGTTTTTCAGCAGCCAGGACTGGGAAACTGGTCAGAGTTTAGGGAAAGATGGATGGTGCTAAATACAGGGATATTCTTGAGCAAAACCTGTACCACTCTGTGCGTGATTTGAGGCTAGGACGAAGGTTCACCTTCCAGCAGGACAATGACCCCAAACACACTGCTAAAGCAACCTGTAAATGTGTTGGAATGGCCTAGTCAAAGCCCAGACCTCAATTCAATAGAAAATCTGTGGTCAGACTTAAAGATTGCTGTTCACAAGCGCAAACCATCAAACTTGAAGGAGCTGGAGCAGTTTTGCAAGGAGGAATAGGAAAAATTCCAGTGGCAAGATGTGGCAAGCTCATAGAGACTTATCCAAAGTGACTTGGAGCTGTGATTGCTTCAAAAGGTGGCTCTACAAAGTATTGACTTTAGGGGGGTGAATAGTTATGCACATTCTGTTATTTTGTCCTATTTGTTGTATGCTTCACAATAAAAAAAAAAAAAAAATCTTCAAAGTTGTGGCATGTTCTGTAAATTAAATGCTGCAAATCCTCAAACAATCCATGCTAATCCCAGGTCGTGAGGCAACAAAACATGAAAAATGCCAAGGGGGGTGAATACTTTTGCAAGCCATTGTATTTTGCTATTTTATCACTTTTTAAAAATCAATTGAGGAATATAATGACCTAGTAATAATTAAATGCTATATTACTATAGAATGACAAAATGGTAACAACATAAATGCTGCTTAAGGAAAAATATGTTGCATTTAGAATTATATTATTTATAAAAATGTTCTCCTTCCTGTAATGGAAAATGTATTAAATATTAGAAATAACTCCAAAAGGGCTATATACATACTTACCAGTTATCTATATCTAGGACTATTAGCACATTTTGGGTGCTGCATTAGTGTCCAGTTTAGGAGCTATCCTTTCAAGAATCATAGGAAATGGTCATATTTGTCCTTATTTGCAAAATGACATGATACAGCTGGACAGGAGGATTAATTCAACAAGCACAACAATGATAACTTCTGTAACTGGCTTTAACAACAGACGTACGTGAAATAACAGCCTGCACCCTGCAACGATTTTGGCAGAAAATCTTCCATTGGGAGCATTTGCTGTGACACCATTTTAGAAACGTGTTTATAAAACACCGTCTGTGCTCACCATCACAGTAGTCACTAAGACCCTTTTGACCTCTAACCCTACAATGAATCATCTATAAGTGCCTATTACAATAATTATAACTAATTTTAAACGTGTATTTACTGTAAAATATATTATTTTGTAATAAATCTTAGTTTTAAAAATATATACATGTTAGCAGTTTTTAAGCAGCAACAGTACTGAATCTGAAAAGGAAAAAAATATAAATTATATTCCCAGCATATAATATATTTGCCAAATGATATTGCATGTTTTTAGTAGTGCCTTTCATGACAACACTTTTTTAGCAGTGGCAAGAACACATTTTGGAAACGAAAAGAACGTGTATAGACTGTATTTAAAATAAATGAATAAAAAAAAAAAAATTAAGAAGTTTAAAAGAAAGAAAATGATATCTGCTTTAAGTTATCTGTACACATTTACAACAATAAAGCAGCATGAAAAGCATTAACGTAAATGGATGTAGAAAAATGCAGGAAGCAAAGAAACTGAAATTTCCTGCCAAGATATTTCTATGCCCCAAGTAAAAAACAACAACTCTCAGAGGAAATCTTATAGATAAACAAACATATTGTTTTAGTAGAAAATTCAACAAGAAAATGCTTATATTATAAAATTAATTTACCGGTGTTAAACATTTTTTTTTATATATTTTCCAAAACCAAACAATAAAGCAAAGCGTATACTGGACTGCAGGAAGAACAGAAATGCTAATACACAGCTAGGCAGTGACTTATTCACTGGAAAATATAACACAATAAATGCATTAACTTAGTAAAAAGCGTTATCTTGGTATCAAATGTAGAATGATAGCTAAATAATGTGGTTCCTTTTTGTCAATTTATGTAGAAAAAATGCAAACTAATAAAATAAACATTGAATAAAAAAGCTTATGTTGCAAAAAAACAAAATTATTATATAGCAATTAAGAGACAAAGTGATTCTACAATACTAAAGAAAATGATCACATATAATAGTTGACAAACTGAGATTTGTCATCACGCTTGCGAGCCTCGCAAAGTGAGGCGAGCCGTTGAGGCATTAAAGCATTCCGAGCTCACAGGACTTAGGCAAGGAGCGCCAAAGGCGCTCACTGCCCTGCTAGCTTCGCAAGGCGAGGCGAGCAGTTGAGGAATTGAAACACTCACCGTCAGACGCGTATGAGTTACAAAATATACCATTACGATGGACGCAAAATGCTCACGAGGCAGGTAAGACTTAGACAATCGCCGCCATTTTACAACACTAAATTGCAAACAATAACATTGCAAATCTGAAATTGCGGTTTTCCCGCCTAAAAATACGGGTTTGCCTCGCGCACGCAGCCTATATATACTGTAAATTTCTAAAACTTCCCCCTCAGGTGATGAACAGGGCAACTGTACATTTTCTGCTGCCGGAAAATCCAAAGATATTGATTGCTGGATATTAATTACAAATAGGCAAAGTATATTCATTTGTTAATTAATTATTATTAAAAAAAATGTTTCTTAATTATTATAAAAAATAAAAAATAAATATACTAATTAAAATATACATATTTTCCACTTCCTTTACTTTAAGAATACGTAAATGCTTAGCTCTAATACATTTATTCAACTATTAATTTTTAACGTACAAAAGGTACATTCAATTAATTATTAATTAGTAATTAGAAAAAAAATAGTATATTTTACACTGCACTACATTTTTTTTATATTTTATACTGCACTTATATTTCTGTATTACTTTTCATTGGCTGACAGGGATAGGACCCTCAAAGCAGTTAAATATTTAAATCAGTTTATTATGCTCTATTGGGGGGGGACTGTGGCCCATTAATTAAAAAATAATCTCACTGTAAAAAAGAGAAACATTGCTCTTTCTAATACATGTATTCATTGATTAATTAATTAATTACCAACATCCATGAATTAGTAATAATTAAAAAAAAAATAGATTTTGCCCTGCACATATATATCTGTATTACTGCTCATTGGCTGACAGGCATAGGACCCTCAAAGCAGTTTAATATTTTCATCAGTTTATTATGCTCTGACACCTGCTACATTTCATATTTTATACTGCCTTTATTTATGAATATATCAGTGCTTAGGCCTTTACATTTTGTGATGTATGTCAATTAAACATCATACTTTGATTGATTAATGAATTAATTGAATACAAACATTAAAAATGCTTTTCATGTTATTTTACAGTTTGCTCATCTCTGCACCTGCCTGAACACAGAGTGTGAGCTCTGTAGCATTTCATCTGCAATTAAATCAACTTTTTCAGGTATATGATTCAATGATGCCCTTCTTTAGGAAAACAGGATTAAGTCTTTTTGTTTTGCATTGATGGCAGTTATTGATTAATTAATTAACGTATATTGATCTATTAATTAGTAATTAATAATTTCAACAACAAAAAATAGAATGACCTTATTTATAAAAACATACATGCTTAGCTATTTACCTTTTAATATATGCCAATTAAACATCATACAATCCAAAAATTTAAAATCCTTTTCAGGTCATTTTACAGTTTGCTCATAGCTCTTTGTTTTTGGATATGAAATTTATATTGCAATGATGCCGTTCTTTAGGAAAACATGATTAGCTCTTTATATTTTTCATTGATGACAGTTAGTGATTAATTCATTAACATATATTTATTAATTAATTCTAAATTAATTACTAAATGTTTTTCAATTTTACATTGATCTTATTTATCAATACCTATATGCTTAGCTCTTTATGTTTTCATGTATGCCAATAAAACATCCAACATTGATTGATTAATGAAGTCATGTAATGACAAAATTACACATGCCTTTCAGGTAATTTTGGTGTTTGATTACAGCACTTTAGGTTTTGCATTAATGAAAGTTAAAAACAATATGTACAATAAAAAACACAATATATCTTACAGATTTGAAGAAATAAAAGGCCACAACTACAAGACCATCACAAAGTGGACAAGAACTTCATCCATTAATACTTCTGGTAAGTAAAAAAAATATTAGTAATGTTATGATTGCCATTGTTTGCTATATAAGAAAACATTTAAAATGAAACTAAAACGCCTGTATTTACAATTACAGATTACAATGGCGGACAACGCAGAAACAAAGGAAGAACAGAAAAGAAGAATGGCAAGGGAACTTAAGCAAAGATGGAGAGATACACAGTCACTAGAGACTTCACAAAGATTAAGAGAAGAAGACCGACAGAGACTTGCCAATAAAAGAAAAATGACTGAAAAAGGACAAACTGAGTGTGACGGAGCTACAAAGAAAAGAAAAAGTAAAAAACATACAGCCTTATTAAATTGCGATTCAGTAAATTTAAAGGGGGTCTATTTAAGCCCACAGCATATTTTTTTTACAGAAATTTTTAGTTTGTGAACTTCTATCCAAAAGCAAAGTCTTCACTAACTAAAAACTTCTGTAAATAAAATATGCTAAAAAAGAAGAAAGAAAGACACCTACATATCCACACCTGTATAACATCCGTAGTTATAATAAACAGTATTGGACAGAGTTGTCTTAATAATCTGACAAAAAAAATATTAAATAAAAACTCATAATTTTATTCAAAAAGTTCAATCTACAATACATCATATAAAAACATTTAAAAATTAGCAATGATAGTCACTGGTTTTATGCAATATCTCAGTGTCATACTATCTGTACAATGCTTTTAACAAGATAAACAAATTTTGTTGTTAAAGCCAGGAATCCTATTCCAAGAAACAGTTAATACTTCAAAGCCACCTCCTCTTCCAATCCACTATAAAGTACTGGCAATATGCCCACATTCAACAGGTCCATGAGGAAGCGTTGTGACGTGAAACGCGCGCGTCGACCTGTATTGTCTCGCAATTGTGACGTCACCGGCAGCATTTGTGGATACTGGCCTTTTTTTGGTGCACACGATGCATGTGCAGTCTTTGGAATTCCATTTACAAATGATAAGTGATGCGTTTTTATTATCTGATATATCTATGCTGCTTGCAATATCTTGAAATGTATATCTGTACAAAAATATTTGAATACTATAACTGATTTCATCTGCAATATAATATTGGTACTCAGCATATTTGCACATTTGTATAATAGTAATATACTTTGAAATAGCCCCAGACTTTTGTACATTTGCGCAAAAATATATAATAATACTGTAATTGATATAAAACATTTAATATTAACGATGCTCATTTGCACAATACTATTGTCCTAATAGCCATATATGTTGGAATAACAACAGGTTGCAGTGCATCTCTATATATATTATCTTTTATAAGATATCTATATACCTTTTCTGGAAATTAAGTATATGTTTAGTAATCTATATTATGAGCACTTTGCACTTTTGTAATTACAAAGGTGATAATATATTTATCCTAGTTAGAGTAGGTAAGTTCCACCATCAGTATTAGTTTATTTAGAAATTTTTATTTCCTTATCACTTTTAATTTTTATTTCCCAGACAGTGTATTTAGAGTAGTATAAAAGGAGTTAATGGTGGGCTCCGCTACCACCAAATCTATATTAGGTGTCTTATTTCAATAGGTGGTTAAAATTGTTTATCTTGTTAAAAGCATTGTACAGATAGTATGACACTGAGATATTGCATAAAAACCGGTGACTATCATTGCTAATTTTTAAATGTTTTTATAATATGTATTGTAGATTGAACTTTTTGAATAAAATTATGAGTTTTTATTTAATTTTTTTTTTGTCAGATTATTAAGACAACTCTGTCCAATACTGTTTATTATAACTACGGATGTTATACAGGTGTGGATATATAGGTGTCTTTCTTTCTTCTTTTTTTGTATATATCCTTACACTTTTCCACACCCGTTGGTACATACATTATGTATATTTAGGTATTTAACTTTGAAATTAAAAATTTATATGGTACCGCCTCCCCACTTTATACTGGTTCTCATTTATAAATAAAATATGCTGTGTGCTTAAATAGAGCTCTTTTAAATTTACCGAATCGCAATTTAATAAGGCTGATAATGTCTGTGAAACATTGCTGAATTACCAAATATTGCCTAATAACACAAATGTTGATATACATGACACCAATGTTGATATGCAAAGTTGTAGTGATATCTGTGTTCAGGAAGCTCAGGATAGTCCCTTATTTACAGCACTACCAGTAGAGTCATTATTGTGGATTACTCAATGTGGTCTGTCAGTTTTACGGGGCCTATCATTTTCTGCAGGAAAGACCAACCGATGGAGAGTTTATTAGTTGCTGTCAGAAAGGAAAGGCAAGACTTCCAGAAAGACACACATTTCCAGAATATTTAAAAAGTATAATGAGTGAATCAACATTTCCAAATTAGAGCAATAAAAAAAAACAAAAAAAACATCAGGTCTTATAACAGTGAATTTTAATTTGCTTCAATGGGTGCTACATTAGCAGAACATGACACGGCCCTTACTGTTTTCAAGTACAAGGATACAATGGAAGCTGTTGAACAACGGCTGATGCTTCCTGAAAATAAACAATGTTTATACATAGTCTTTGAACAGCTGGATAACATTATGCCCAACAACCCATATATTCAAGCATACAAAAAATGAGCAGAGGTTGAAAAAAAACAACAGGCACATGCTTAAATAAATCAATTGCCAATGCCAAGAGTAAATATGGTTCTGAAAAGCGATCGCAATACTGATCAAAGACTGTTTAATTTATCAACAGTAAATTAGGTTGCCATGGTCTTTAATAATGAGGGTGGTGAACCACCTTTTCAGCGGGATATTAGAATATATCCACGCAATGAAGAGCAATCTTTTATAAACATAAATATATTAAGTTGTATCCATATAATTCTTTGATCCAATGACATATCCCATTTTTTTCAAAATGGTGAGCCAGAATGGGAACCAAAATTACAATTGCAAAGTTATCACAATAGTAAAGTTTGTGTTAGAAACAATATTTCCATGTTGGAATATAAAGTGGAACAGACTACTATTTGGGATAATTTGAATCCTATTTTATGTGGGGGGGAAACTCGCACAACAATGGATTATTGATTCATATCTACAAGTCGAAGCAAATAATCTAAATTGTATCAAATTTCAACAAAACAAGCTTTGCAAAAACAATATTGTGGATTGATGGATTATGTCGCTGAATTGGCTACCAACAGAGACATTCCAGCTGGAAGAGCAATTGCCATCCTCTTTCCAAGGATCTCTTCACAATATGCGAGAAAGATACAATGATGCCATGGCTAGTCTCACTAAATTTGGAAAACCAGATTTATTCATTACATTTACATGTAATCCACAATGGCCAGAGATCAAGGAAAATTTGAAACTTGGCCAAAATACTTCTGATAGACCAGATTTAGTGGCTAGAGTATACAAAATAAAACTAAATACATTTATATATGATATAACTAAAGCACAGTTATTTGGGAAATGTGTGGCTTTTGTTTATACCATTGAATTTAAAAAAAGAGGCCTGCCACATGCACATATACTTTTAATTCTACAAGAAAAAGATAAATTGAATACTACAGAGAGAGTGGATTCAGTTATTAGTGGTGAACTGCCAAATCCACAAAAATATTCCACACTCTATGACATTGTAACACACCAAATGATTCATGGTCCATGTGGAGATATCAATCCTAATTCACCATGTATGGAAAATAAAAAATGCACAAAAGAGTTCCCAAAACAAATTTCAAATGCAAATGTATGCAAATTGTGATGGATACCCTTTATATAAAAGAAGAGAAAGCCAAACTGCTATTATTCGTTGCCAAAAGGTTGATAATTGATATGTAGTTCCATACAATCCACATTTGCTGATGAAGTACAATGCACACATAAAAGTGGAAGCTTGCACTTCTATCAAATCCATAAAATATGTGTATAAATACATATACAAAGGATACAATGCAGCAACTGTTGTTGTGCAAGGTGCACAAAATGAACAAGAAAATCCATTTTTACATGATGAACTTTCATGTTATTTAGATGCTCGCTATGTCAGTGCTCCAAAAGCAATTTGGCATCTTCGGAAATTCGAGATGCATGATCGATCACATGCTGTGTATTGATTAGCTGTACATTTGCCACAAAGTCAATTTGTTTGCTTTACTGCAGGGAATTAAAGAAATGCCATAGCCCAAAATGAAAATAGAGAAACAACACTTACTGCTTGGTTTCAATTAAACTGCGAGGACACTGAGGCCAGACAATTTTTATACATTGACATTCCATATCACTATGTATTTGCAAATGGCGACAACGAAAAAAAGATACAAATAAAATTATCCCCAGAATTTATGCTGTTAGTCCAAGAGACATTGAATATTTCAGTTTAAGATTACTTCTTTTACATGTTCCTGGTGCACTAAGTTATGAATTTACGCACAGTGAATGACATAGTTTATGATACTTTCTAATTAGCTGCAAGACATCAAAACTTCCTGGCAGATGATAAGGAATGGGAGAGATGCCTAGAAGAAGCAGCACTATGTCAAATGCCAAAGCAAATGAGATAACAATTTGCATTCATTTGCATCTTTTGCAATGTACCTCATGCATTAGCTTTCTGGGAAACATTTAAATTAAATATGTGTGAAAACTTTTTGAAACGTTACAATGAGACCATTGCGCAATTAAAAGCATTAATGGAAATTCAAGAAGTCTTTCTTTGTCATGGATTAAATTGTGTAAACTTTAATCTGCCTGATCCAGGACTCATAGATGAAATAAACTTTGAAGACTATGACACTGAGCTTGAAAACCAAAAAAAACAAGAAAAAAATTGCAACTTTAAATATATTACAATTGCAAGCATTTTTTAACGCCATCACAAATGCAATAGATGATGACATGCTCAAAGAGCGTTATTTCTATCTAGATGGCCCTGGTCGATCAGGAAAAACGTATCTATATCATTTATTGATGAGTTTCATTCGAGCACAGGGTCAAATAGCACTGCCATTTGCTAACAACTGGAATTGACGCACTTTTGTTAGAAGGTGGTAGAACTGTGCTTAGTGGATTTAAACTGCCAGTTCCCATTCTAGAAACCTCAGTGTTTAAAAAAAGAAAATTAATTATAATAGATGAGGCAACAATAATGTTGTGTCATGTTCTACAATATATTGATCAATTATTAAAAGAAGTTATGGATAATGATTTGCCATTTGGGGGAAAGGTGATGTTGTTAGGAGATTTTAGGCAAACATTACCTGTTGTCCCACATGGAAATAGGACTGACATTGTTGAAACATGTATAAAGACAAGTAAACTGTGGAAAATATTTTTACACACCTAAAATTAGAATTAAATATGAGATCTCAAGGCCAAAATTAATTCAATGATTGGCTAATTCAAATTGGAGAAGGAAAACATCAAAAAATAACAAATCTACCTGATGATACCATTGAAATTCCATAAGAAATGATTTGCAAAGAATCACTAATTTTGGCAAGCTTTCTAAATACTATCAATAACGAGAATTACTCAGACAATGCAGACAAAGTGATATTAACATAAAAAAATATTGATGCCTTGAATAAAGACATTTTAAAATTAATCAGTGCACCCAAAAAATATAATTTAAGTGCAGATTCTGTTCTGGCTGATGACAAAGACAGTGAATCTAACTTTAGTATGGAATTTATCAATTATTTTACTCCCTCTGGAATGCCACCACATATTTTGCAACTGAAAAAAGGAGCAATTGTCATGCTATTGAGAAATATGAACCCCAAAAAAGGACTTTGTAATGGGACCAGATTAATTGTGCAGGATTTAAGAGAACATATCATACATGCAGAAATTATGAATGGTACCCATAAAGATGAACACATTTTTATACCAAGAATTGATTTGGCTCCAAGTGAGAGTGGTTTGCCTTTTGTCCTTCAAAGGAGACAATTTCCCATCATCATGGCATTTGCTATGACCATAAATATTTGCTATGACCATAAATAAACCCCAAGGACAAACTTTTAAGTCTGTGGGTATATAGGAACCTGTATTTGCACATGGTCAACTCTATGTTGCATTTTCAAGATGCAACAATCCAGAGGAAATTAAAGTCTATAAAACAAAGTCAGGGTGGTTTTCTTAGATGATGGGGGCGGGGGGGGGGTTGTTGGTCTGTTTGCCTTCCTCCGGATTCAATACCTATGTAGTTTACCAGTAGTTGAACTACCCGTTGCATGTTAAAAAGCTTTATTTAATGGTTTACAATAATCATTCATACAAAGTTGATCCATTGTTATATCATTCCTGCATAGCTGACAATTAAAAAGGTTATTATTGTTAAAAAAGGATGATTTACCAGTTCTTGAACTACAAGTTGCATGTTGAAAAAAAAAAAAATCATCACTTACTATCCATACTTTCTTCCCTTTTCTTCAACTCTTTGTACTTCTGTTTCTTCTCACCTGGAAAATAAAAACTGAAATTGTAATAGTGCTATATAAAAAATTTTTTTTTTAGATTTCTTGTATAATAAGACACCAGGTATATATTTTTTTAAATTAAAGAGTAAAATGTGGTAAATTAATTAAAATCCTTTGGAGTAATTTCATATAGGTTTTAAAATTATAAAAAAGGGCATATTATAGGCAGCACCACTACTCATACGTATAAAAGGTATTAACAGTAAACTGGAAAAGAGAAAACAGGTAAATAATGAGATTTCAAATGCAAATTAAAAACATAACATACACCACCCATTATGCCTCTCACCTATCTTATTATTTATCAAGAAAGTAAGCAGGAAATAATTGTGAATCAACCACATTCCTACTGATATGACTGTAATTGTCCAGCGTTCAAGCATTTAAAGTGATTAAACAATCTGATCATAAAAGATCAACTTTTTAATCAAAACAAATTGTTTTTTTTTTATAACAATCTTTGCTTGTTTAAGTCACAAAAGCTGAATTATTACATACTGGTCTTGTTTAGACTAATTGGAAGTTTTCTGTGAGTAAAAACAGAGCTTTTATAATGATGTTTAGATCAACAAATACTTAGGCCCTCATTCTATTATCGGCCGTAAAACGGACGCAAAGCTGCGATTCCTTGCGGCCATCTTACGGCCCCGTGTAGAGCTACCTTTACCTTGCAATTCAAATAGACGGCGCCGCAAGGATATCCCCCTTACGGCCGGCCGCATATCATGCAACCGGCCTCAAGGTCTGAAAACTTTAAATGCAAAAAGATATTCAAGATGGCACTGTAAAGCTCTGTAAATGCTAGGGATCATAATGGGAGACATGAGGATTAATAGCAACCCCCTCAAGCTTGCACATCAGCCCAAATCCGCTATTTCATTAACGGTTTATTTAACGTCCCGCAGCCTGGGCAGGTCTGAGGTGCTCCAAGCCCTCGGGACTTTGTCCACGGATATTTGACATGAATTAAAATAAAAATTATTTGCGGATTTGAGTGTAGGGGAATGTTGTGCTATGAATGCTAACACCCCCAATCACTTTATCGTCTCATAAGAGTGCAGGATGGCTTTATTATGTGCCTAATTGTGTGCTTGCGGGACCTTTTTGGTGCAAGTAAGCTGTGGCTCGGTTTTAGCCTTCCTGAGAGGGTTCCCGGAGCAATTGAATAGCAACCAGGCTTTTCTTGCGGCCGAAACTCTAGCGGCCGTTTAAGATCAAAGGCTTTCCTGCAGCGCGTGCGGCCGCAAGGGATAACAAGGCGCCGGCCGCAAGCCTGCCGGAGCCCCCGGCCGGAAGGGAATAGAATAGGCAAATAGCCTGCGGCCGGTCCTTGCGGCCCCGCATCTCCTACGGCCGATAATAGAATGAGGCCCTTAGTAGTTTACATCAATATTAAAAACAAGGAATTTTCATTATCCCACTTGCTCCTTATCCCTCTTACTCACTGAAACCTTTCAAACAGTTCCTGCAAAGGTATGCCCCCTGTAGCTCATGTATACAGTGTTTCTATAGTATTATATATACTAGCCAATAACAGGCTGTGTCTTAGCAATTTAGCAACACCCTGAGGAGATGCACTATAAAGGGGCAAAGCAGAGGTTCTACATAGTATACAATGTAAAACTATAGGTAAAAACAAGTTCAGGTAGATGCCCATGTAGTAATTAGCAGTTAATAGCAATCACTATACTGATTAACCCCAGTGTATGCTCACAGTAAGAAACAACCTTTTTGTAAATCATATTAAATTGTTAATGCACTTGTTACCTATAGTTGCATTTGTGACTCTTCTCACATCAAAACATTTAATGGAATCAAAATACCAACAATCTTCAGCCATATATAAATTAGCTCTCTAATTTAGATTGAGAGAATTTGGTGGTCATGGATTAGGGAATATATCTTCGAACATCCAGCTTATAGGGTGGGTTTGTGCTAATGGGCAAATTCTATAGATGGGAACAATCGATTTTTTTCATGTTATTACATGAAATCACAATTTATTTATTTTAATAATCAAATATACAATAAATATAAGAATTCAGAATTGAAAAATCATTACAGGTTGACAAAATTCTCAAATACACTTAAATTAAATTGAATACTACCTCACAGCCAGCCTCGTATCTATACTGTTATACAATAACTAATTCATGTTTTCTCACACTTCAGAATGATAATATTTGAAATAGAAGAGTTTATATGTTGATCGTTTGGTAAAAAAAAAGAAAAGCTTGCCGGTCTAAGGGCAGTTTACATTTATGTTCATATCTGAGCAAAATGTTCTAATACCATGTGTTTATACAATATACTTCTCAATTCATTAACAGATGGAGCTTTCTTATAAATCTATAACATTATTATTTTTCTTAATCAGATTTTTGGCCAACATAATAACAGTTTCCGCTAATCTTTACAGGCTTTTCTGTCTATACTACCAAATAGGACCATTTCTGTCTTCGACAAAATCCTACATTTTATCACCTTTTCCAATCAATTTTGTGCTTTCTGCCAAATGAGGTGAATAATTTTTAGCTGTTGTTCGTGCAGGTCTTTTGATTTCTATTACATTTAAAAAAATTCTTCCAACTCTCATTCAATTCAGGAAATAATGTATTATTTATGGACAATGTCCATTTATAATAGTTTCTAATTAATTTAACACTAATTTTATCATCCTAAAACGATTTATCCCTCCTAATAAGTCTGTTTAAGTAGTTCCTAACATGCAAGAAATAATGTTTTGATTGAACACTATCAGCATCTCAACAAAGACCTTAAAAGACTTTGTGATCAAGAAATGATTCAGTCGTTTGGATACCGAACTCAAACTATATATGGAAAGGTGAGATTTTTTTCTCAGGTTTTCCTACAGGGGCATATCAAAGTTATATAACTGGATGATACATTTTTTATTAAATTAACTCAATGATTGTAAAATGGGATAAACCATTGGATTTCATTTGATTCATAGACAAATTTCCACATTCAGATCATGAAGTCAATAACGTATCTTGTTACAGCCTACCAAGTTAGTCTCAAATTTATAATCCAAATATTTCTACCGCTGCATTAACCACGCTAAACAAAGCTAATGCTCCCATTTGTTATTGGGAAGACTCGGCCTATGTCTGACAAATGGTTGCAATAGTTTATCTAAACTTATGCAACTCCTTCTTTTGCGAAATAAACAAACCATGAATCTCTATAATATGTTTTTTTAATGATAAAAGGTAAATTTTGATACAAATACAAAATCTGAGAACAAATTATTATTTTTAATGAAACTCACCCAAGCTATTAAGGATAAAGGTAACTTCATCCATTGTCCTACATCTCTTTAAATGTTTGCAATAATTATATTATAGTTCAAACAATATATCTTATCTCAATCCAGAGGTGAGGTGAATCCCCAAATATCCATGAGATTTCTTATTAGCTATGGCAGAGTAACTAAATAAGTACTGTCGATTACTAAGCCACATTACCTCTGATTTCTCCCTATTCATCATATAGTCTGAGAAACCCGAATATCAGCTATGGTTTCCATAACATTTTGGTAAGCATTCTAAATTATCCTGAATATATAAAAGTAAATCATCCACACATAAAGCAGTATTCACTTGCCTATTACCAAAATAAATTCCCTTAAACTTTTGTCTCAATGCAACAGCAAGGTCAAATATAAAGGAGACAGAGCAACACTTCTGACTTGGGTACAATCTCTATAGCAGGGTTGGATTGCACCATAGCACCTTAATAATGAGGAAGCTTTGTGCTAGTAGGTGGGGGGAGGAAAGAGATAGAAGTAATGGGGTAAAAAGTGTACAGGGGGTAAGAAACGTATTAACTAGTCATGGGGGAGGAGATGGGGGAGGGTTAGTACAGCCAATAGGGAGATATTGCTAAGTAACTCAAGTACAGTGGCAGGCACTTCAGAACTACAGACTCATAACATAAGATGTATGCTTGTGAATGCCAGAAGTTTGATAGGAAAAATGGGTGAGTTCGATTATTAGCAGTTAATGAGAAATGGGAATTAATAGGCATTACTAAAATTGAAAATGAAAAGTTAGTTGCCAAGGAGAGTAAGATTAACCCTAAAATATTTTTTAAATATATTAATGGGAAGAAGGCCAGGAAGGAAGCTATAGGAACATTACAATGTGACACAGGCCGTCTGATAATTAGTGACCAGGAAAAGGCAGATGAGCTAAATAGGTTCTTTTCTTCGGGATACACAAGGAAGGTACCAGTGGTTGGGACACTGCAACATAATGGGGCTACACTACCTTCACCAAATAACTGGTTAACGCAGGAAGAAATCCTAAAGAGGTTAGAAAAAATAAATGTTAATAAAGCCCCAGGTCCTAATGAAATACATCCAAGGGTACGGAGGGAACTGGGCTCTGTAATAGCAAAACCATTATATCTAATTTTTCAAGATCCACTCCACACAGGGTCTCTACCAGATGACTGGAGAAAGGCTGAGGTGATACCTATATTTAAGAATGGAGCAAGAGCAAATCCGGGGAATAGACCAGTGAGTCTCACTTCGGTAGCGGGAAAGCTTTTAGAAGGGTTAATAAGGGATAATATACAGGAATATGTGTATTCAAATAGGATTATAAGTAGGAGCCAACATGGATTTATGAAGGATTGGTCATGTCAAACAAACCTAATTAGTTTGAGAAGGTTAGTAGGAACTTGGATCAAGGCAACTCGGTGGATGTAGTCTATTTGGATCTTGCAAAGGCTTTTGATACAGTGCCCCATGGGAGACTATTGAGCAAACTAAGTGATACAGGAATTGCCATAAATATTTGCTTATGGATTGAGAGCTGGCTAAAAGACAGGAAGCAAAGGGTTGTTGTAAATGGAACATTCTCTGATTAGACTAATGTGGTAAGTGGGGTTCCTCAGTGCTCAGTATTAGGTCCCCTCCTTTTTAACATATTTATTAATGACCTGGAAGTGGGATTGGAGTGTGGTGTCTCCATTTTTGCTGATGACACAAAGTTGTGCAAGGTAATTAAATCAGAAAATTATGTACTTTCCCTCTAAAGGGATTTACATAAATTAGAGGAAGTGGCAGATGAGATTTAATATGAATAAATGTAAAGTTATGCATCTGGGAAGGAAAAATAGCCATGCAATTTATAATCTTAATGGAGCAAATCTAGTGGTATCAGATATTGAAAGAGATTTGGGAGTACTTATGGACATCCGCCTAGGTAACAGTGCTCAATGCCAAGCAGCATCTGCAAAGGCAAGTAAAAGATCAGCATGTATTAAGAAGGGTATAGAAGCAAGGGAAGCAAATATAATTCTCCCACTATACAAATCCCTAGTATGCATTCATTTGGAATATGGAGTATAATTTTGGGCACCATTACATAAAAGGGACATTTTAGAGCTGGAAAAAGTACAGAGAAGGGCAACAAAGCTAATAAAGGGAATGGAGGGGCTAAGTTATGAAGAAAAACAAAATTAAACTTATTTACTCTAGAAAAAAAGGCATATGATTACCTTATATAAATATATCCAGGGTCAATACAAGGCTTTGTCAAGGAAACTTTTTGTGCCAAGATGTTTTCAACTGACAAGGGGACATCCTTTGAGATTAGAAGTAAAAAGATTTCACCTTAAAGAAAGAAAAGGGTTCTTCACTGTAAGGGTGGTTAATCTGTGGAATTCTCTACCAAAGGAGGTGGTGACAGCGGATTCAATAGATAACTTTAAAAAGGGATTGGATATATTTTTAAATAAAAAGGTCATTAAGGGCTATCCTGGATAAATAGAGAGGGGTATTGATCCAGGGATGAATACAATCGCCAGTATCTGGGGTGAGGAAGACATTTTATATTTTTTTCCCTGTTGAGACAATTGGCAAAGTTTCACTGGGTTTTTTTTCCGTTTGTCTCTGGATCAATTAACAATAAATCCGTGTATTGCAGATGGGAGGAGATCAACCTAAATTACTATGTAACTATGTAACAGTGTATTGTCCCTCTTTCGAATATAAAACTTGAATAATTATTAATTATAATTAATGGAGGTTTCTGCTTCAGTATTACAACTTTGCTCTGCTGTATTTGGGAATATTTGTCCTTGCAAAGGGGAAACGGTGACTAGCTTGTTCTTGATACCTAACCCCTTCCATCTTTGTTTCCAAGACTTTTATCTAACCACCTTGTGATCCTGAGGAATATTAACTACTAGCGACGTGCCCGTCAAAACTGACGGGGCAATAAAATTGTAAGACAGGTAATGCTGTTTGCCACAGATCCTTCGGCGCTCATTGCAAGCCTCGCACTGAGCACCTTTGGCGCTCATTGCGAGGCTCTTGGTTGTTGTCCTTTTTTTATGAGAGGCGCTTTTGCTGTCATTGTAAGGTCGTCACTGATCTCCTTTTTGCGCTTATTGCAAGGCTGTCCCCTGGTCTAGTTTGTGTGCTATGAGCAGCGTTGGCGCTCGTTGTGAGGCGCGCAGTGAATGGCTTTTGTGTTTATTGCGATAGTTTGTAATTTATTTATTTTTTGCGTATATGTACTTTTGTATGGTAATGAAATAATTAATACATTAATATACTTTATCTATTTGTAGGTAATATATGCAGGAAGCATTCTGCTGAAGAGCTGACAATCTGTTTTGATGTTCCTGCAGCATGCAATGTAGTTTCCACTGTTGTGGAGCTGAGGTGCAAGTGTCAGCAATGTGTGCAGTGTGTAGTGTAAATAGGCTGCGTGCACGAGGGGAAGCCATTAGTGTAGCTGTGTATTTCTGCATTCTGTAAGTTAGTGTTGTAAAATGGCGGCGAATGTGTATGTGATATGCGGGTGTGGATGATTTAGCGTCCTTGCTAAAAGTGTATCTTGTACCTCGTACGACTTTTTGGAAAAGCTGTATGTGCTTGGTGGTGTTTTACGGCTTTAGGGTCCTGTAGCCTCGTTTTCGGTGCCCATTTTTTTCAGTCTCGTGGGTGTTTGTAACCGCTTGTGAGGCAGTGTAGAGCCTCCACCTCCGCAAATGCGGCCCCTCGCTTCGCGAGTATCCGCATTTGCAGCCTGCAGTGAGCCTTTGGCTCATTGCAGCAGATGTTGGAGCCTCCACCTTCCGCAAATGCGTCCCCTCGCTTTGCGAGGGTCCGCATTTGCGGCCCAATCTGCGTCCCTCGCTTTGCGTGACGACGATTAGTAGTTTGTCAACTATTATATGTGATAAGCTCACATGCAAAGTTTAGCAAATTGTAACCATTTGGACGCGTTGTATGTTAAATAAATAAATAAATGTGTATATATATATATATATATATATATATATATATATATATATATATATATATACATACATACATATACACACATATATATCCCATAATTCTGCTATAAACATACAATGGTCAAGAAATTACTATGAAAAGGATTACAAAATAGTCTGGGTTAAAAGATCAAGGTGGCTTGGAAAAGCAAGGAAATTGAGTCTGCACAGAAACAAGAAACAGGTGGCAAATTTAATGGAAATGTGTGTCATACAGTGGATAACATATTACAACAGAGAACAAAAATAGAGAAGAATAGAGTGTATTAAGGAAGGGCAGTTTTGTGTAAAGCAGAAAACCGAATAATAGTTACTATTACTGAATAGAAGGAGGAAAATAACTTACTCTGTACAAGAACTCCTTCTTAAAATAATATAAGTAAAAAAATGGGGGCTACACAAGATCTCTATCTATCTTTGCTCATCACAGCAGCCATCTTCAAGGTATTTTGTAATATTATTTTATTCTAATGATGTCCAATATTATCACTATAACTCTTCACCTACTTAACCTTTACTTATCCACTGCATTGGCTCACGTGTAGATATGAACAGTAATTGTTAATGCGCAGGAGCAACATGAATTTCAGTCATACTGTACAAATGTAGTATATATACACTGCATGCTCTAACAAAATGGTCTGATAGTGTTAACTACTTTATTATATTCCCCATTTTAAAGAGTTCATACTGGTTCTCACTTGAAAAAAATGGCAAATTAAATGCTGAGAAAGCAATTTCCCCAATATCAATTGCATCCGCATCCTCTTTCCTTAATCTCCTGAATAAAACAATAAGACATTCCAGTGGGACCCACCGTTAGAGTTTCCTTGCAGCTGTGGGATGTCTTGCTGGCTTCCCTTCTAACCAAGACTACAGAAAAACTGAAGACTCCTGTCCTTCTACTCCCTTTCACCCCAATAGGTCACAAATAAGTAGCAAATTAATATCTGCATGGTACTGTGCCTTACTTTAAACTAAATAACTTAATATTGGCAGAAAAATTCATTTAATATAAAAACGAGGCGAAAATGATCAACAAAAATATACAATTACCTATATCCACTAAGCAATGTAGGAGCTGGTATTTGCTTCACTGAAGTCTGTGATAACTATTTCCTATAGGGAAATTTGCCATTGTACCTACATGTCCCTTTCCAACACCAGCAGTAGCTTAGTGAATATACTTCAACATCATATTAAAGTGAGAAAACAAATGTCCCAGTTAATGTAGAAATGAAAAGTATACATACAAATAAATGTAATCACAAATTATTGTTATTACATTTTTGAGTGAAAATATTAGTTAACAGAGTATGAAAGTTGGACATGCTGGAACTCTTGTTAGAAACATTTGTTCTTATTCTCACTGGTATGAACAAAAAACTGGGTTCATCTGAATATTAGAATGTAGTGGCAGATTAATATAATGTAAGTGGCAATAAGGAAAAACATTTAACACTGCCTACTGTCATCTGAGCTACCAGTAATGGTAAGAACTGTATAATCCACTCTTACCTTCTACATAAGAGTCCAAGAGAACAAGACAGAAGCATAAAGGAACAGAAAAAAAGGAAAAGAACTCACAAGTAACATTCTGTATACATTATTAGAACACAAAACATAACAAAGAAAATGAGAAGCAAATGAAGATAAATTTAAAAGAGACTAAAATGTAACAACGCAAAACATTTACTATAATAGTGATATAGTCGATTCACTTAAGCCAATTTCTTATATTATAGAAAATAGACTATGGCCCCCATGTTAATCGAACGGTGCTTGTTACATGTTTTTGTTCATCTTTTCACTCGTAATACTACGGCACTCAGCCCATATCTGTAAATGCTGCATTATCCACAAGAGTACCCAAACCAAGCTTTACGGATGAGAACAGCTGTAGGAACCAATAGGAAATGAGCCATAATACATCTCATTACTGTGACAAGAAACCAGTATATATATATATATATATATATATATATATATATATATATATTTTTTTTTTTTTTTCTCTACTTTAATTTTTTTTATTTAATATTTTTGACCATTGTACTTATAGATTCAACATATATAAATGTGTATATATATATATATATATATATATATATATATATATATATATATATATATATATATATATAGACAATGCATTAGAGCATTTGTTCCTATTCCACATGGTTTCCTTATATGTATTAACTCCTTAAGTACTCAGTTGTGTGTTACCCTGGATGTTGTATAATGACACGGACATAATAATAAAAATATTTTAATTACACATATGTTTATATTGAACTGTCAAGTATCAGATAATGTTGAAATGTCATAATTTTTTGGTGCACAACTGTCTCTCACTGCTGCTGAGGCACTCAGCAGTGGTTTGAAAACCATTTGTGAGTGGTCTTTGGTACCTGAAATATTTTCTTCATCTTTTTGTAGTTATGACACTGTCCTAATTTGCGAGTGATCCTTAAAGACTTATTATCATAGGGTTTTAGTGTAAAAGTCTAAGGGAGTAATTATTTTGTCAATGCAAGAATCAATGAAAAAGTTTGCCGTAATTGTCATCTCCGGCTTGCCACAATCATTTGTAGCAGTTCTCTCAATATTCTCTCAATATTCAGTGAGGGGTGATTAATATAGCTTATTACTTTTACTTTGTTCTTAAATCTGCGGAAATTTTGTGATATAGGGATTAGCATAGGGGACTATATTTTAAAAAAATGACACATTGCCACATTAGACACCTTCTTTCATCAAAAGATTTATGGTAGCTCAATGATTGGAACTTATCTTAAAGACTAACAATAACCTATTGTTATTCATGTGCAGGTCAATAATGCAGACAATACTTGGTCCCTGTGACATAAACAGCAGTGCTATTTAATTGCTATAATTATTCTTTTTTCCAACAGTACAAAACTATTGTTATCATTTCATGCTTGTGTACACTTATACAGATATTTGGCCTAAAGCAGGGGTATTATTTTTGCTATATATATATATATATATATAAGTAATTCACTGACACAACATCACAAAACAATAAGACAGAAACAGACAAAACATCTAGCCACTGTACGAAATGATATACTATCCCTGAATGAAGTAATGGGATTTAAAGGGCTTTATTTTTTTATGGAACTTTCAAAAATTAAAATTACATATTATGTGGATGTGTTACCAACTGCAGCTCCTACTTAATTTTTCAAAGTCAAGAAAAGACAATGATTAAGTAAACAATTATTTCTTAACATTTCCCCTAGTATCTATGAAAATAGACTAAAAAATGTACCTTGGTGCTCTTCCAAATCCATGTCAAGCCTTCCAATTTCTTCAGTGAGCTGCTTAGCTTTCTCTTTGATATCATTTAACCTGTAGATAAGAAAATTAAAAACAACTCAGGAAACATCTTAAAAACAATGCAAACCTGTTGTTCTTGATGTCCCTCTGCTGGCTGAAAAAGATAATGTCTCAAGTTACTGTGTTGGCTGAGCTCTGCTGTCACTCTTAGCCAGATGTCTTCTTAAAACACACAATTCTAAAGGAATATCTAAGTTTCTTGGATTATGAATGCATCTGATAGAGAAGTAACAGTAGTGTATGCAAAAAAAAAAAAATAGCAAAATAAACATTAAGAAATTTACCCTGAAGTTAGCAAAATGTTTTCTATTTTCTGCCAGCTGAGTTTGCTAGGAGGCACTCCCAACAAACACTGGCTAAATTAGCATAAAATGTATACATTTTTTTTTGGCCAAACAGAGCAGGCAAAGGCAGCTGCAACATTGTAGCAAAAGTCTGGGGATGCTGTCTCCGCAGCAAAGCTTCATGGGATTTGTAGTCAGGCACAAATTCCTGAAAGAAGGTTGAGTACTTCCAAACTACGTAGATAGATTAATCTTCTCTAGGAGTGATTTTTAATATAAAAAAAAACATAATTTTCAGTGGAATTTGACTTAAAAGTTGAACACGCACCAATGTGTTACCTTTATTCCTGTGGGATTTTGCACATAAAATTATTGTTTTTCAATATAATTCAAGTGAAATATTTTTCAGACATCTCTTGCTACATTGATGCATGATACTGCATTATGTTATAAATATAATTATAAATATGCTATTCTTAAATATTAAACTATTGTAAAACTCAGTGTTAACACAACACTTAAAACTTCTCAATTGGAATTATTCCTGCATAGTGAAAATCATTGTTATTTTGTATATTACGTGGTAGTGGTATTCTCTACCTGTGCAATTCTATCTTTGGAATGTATCAGACTAAACTGTTGATGGAGCATTATAGACTGAAGATGCACTGTAGTGATAAGAAAAGCAATTGATATTTAAGCAAAAATATCAATTGTTTATTTTTAATTATTATTATTTTTACAACTAGCGACTTGCCGATCAAAAATGACAGCAATAAAATTTGAAGCCTGGCATTGCTGTTTGCCAAACAATGCGAGTATATTGCCCCTCTGAGCACCTTCGGCGGTCATCGCGAACTCCGCTCTGAGTGCTTTTGGTGCTCATAGTGTGGGTCGCAATGAGCGCCTTGGGCCTCTTTCCCCAATTTAACAGATAGCAAAGCCAGGAGGGCCCTGTCTTTGAGCTAGGAATCCAATGTCCATGGTGAATTCCCAAAGTACTTAGGATAGAAACTTGCAGACTTACAATCTAAGGTATAGTGAGTGGTAAAAGAGGGAGAGAGAGGTGATAAGCGTGTTAGGGTGGAAGGTGATACACTTCTTTAAAGAGATGCGTTTCAAGTGAGGCTTTAAATGTTTTGAGGCAAGAGGATAATCTGGTGGAGCCAGGCAAGGAGTTCCAGAGACTAGGGGCAGCACAAGAAAAGTCTTGGAGGCAAGAGTGAGAGGAGGTGACAAGAGTTGTAGAAAGAAGGTCAATAGCAGAACGAAGAGGGCGAGTGGGGGAGTATTTGGAGATGCGAGTAGATGTAAGGGGAGTGTTATTGTTGAGGGCTTTGTAAATTAGGGTGATGATTTTAATTTTTTATTCTTGAGGCTAAGGGAAGCCAGTGGAGTGATTGACAGAGAGGTGATGCAGGCACTGAACGTTGTTTATGGAAGATGAGTCTAGCAGAGGCATTCATAATGGATTGAATTGGAGATAGTCAGGTGGTGGGTAGGCCAACAAGAAGCGAGTTGCAGTAGTCTAGTCGAGAGATGATGAGAGAGTGTGTAAGGATTTTGTTGCGTCTTGGTTAAGATAGGGACGAATTCTGGAGATGTTTTTTAGATGGAGAAGACAAGATTTAGTTAGTGATTGTATGTGAGGGATGAAAGACAGAGCGGGGTCCAGTAGAACTCCAAGACAACGGCTTGGGAGGAGTGGGTGATGATGTCATTGTTGACAGTGAGAGTGATGTGGGGAATTGACGCTGTAGGAGAGGGAGGGAAGATTAGGAGTTCAGTTTTAGACATGTTGAGTTTGAGATGGTGAGGATATACTAGAGAGGCAGTTGGAGACGTGTTTGAGAAAAGGGAGTGGAATAGATCTGGCGCGGAGAGGTAGATTTGGGTGACATCTGCATAGAGATGATAATGAAGCCCAAAAGAGTTTATAAGGGAACCAAGTGAGGAAGTGTAGATGGAGAAGAGGAGGGGGTCTAGGACTGATCCTCGAGGTACACCAACAGATGAGGTGAAGAGAAAAAGAGGTGTTGGAGAAGTAGATACTGAATGATCAATTTTGTAGATATGATGAGAACCACGAAAGAGCAGTGTCTCGAATACCAAGGGAGAAGAGGATATGGAGTAGAAGTGGATGGTCAACAGTGTCAAAGGCAGCAGAGAGATCTAGAAGAAGAAGTGAAAAGTGACCTTTTGACTTGGCGGTAAGCAGGTCATTGGTGACTTTAGTGAGAGCTGTCTCAGTGGAGTGTTGGGGCCAAAAGCCGGATTGGAAAGTGTCAAGAACTGAGTTATAGGAAATAAAGCTGGTAAGGTGGTTATAGACGAGCCGCTCCAGCTGTTTGGAAGCCAGGGGAAGCAGAGAGATAGGGCGGTAGTTAGATGCAGGTTTTTTGAGGGTGGGTATAACTATGGCATGTTTTAGAGAAGATGGAAACATGCCAGTAGTAGGGAAGAGGTTTAAAATTATGCTGGGATAAGTGTGGTAGAGAGGGGAGAGATGAGCGGAGATGGACAGGATCCTGAGGACAGGTAGTGGGGCACGTGGATGATAGCAGTTTGGAGACTTCATCCTCTGTAGCCGGATCAAAGCAGTTCAATATATGTTGTGGTGAACTACCTACTTATAAGATCCACAACACAAGCTGAGATCCCGCTCCATGCTGATGATAGCCAGTAAGCTTGAAACGGCTTTACATGGATAGGATTTTCTCAGTTTGTGTATAATCCAACCTTGGCTTTGCATAATTCAGTAGGCATAAGCTTAAAGGAAGCTGTGTTTAAAATGGGCTATGGATTGAAGAGCGAGGTATTTGTGGGCACATTTGCATGTCCCAGGCTCAGCTTCCCAGAATGCAGTGTAATAACAGTTTTTCTATGAATTCTGAGCTGGAAGCAGGTTTAACTTGTTTAGACGTTCAAATGTGAAAACCAATGTACTATTTATTTACTGTTCTACTGTACGGTGGAGGGCTTCTATCGCTCTTTTGCCCACAATATATTAAATGATTGTTGTGGTGAACTACCTAATCATGAAGTCCACAACACAAGCTGAGATCCCGCTCCATGCTGATGATAGCCAGTAAGCTTGAAACAGCTGTACAAATGTTAACACAGATGTACTATTCACTAAAAGGTATCCTTAACTAATACCAAATTGCTTTTATCTGGGACAAATATAGCACTATACAGTGTAATCAGTAATATAGAACAGGTCCAGCTGAAAAATACTTACTGTCTTTCCATGCTTGCAATTTCCTGATTATCTTCTTTTACCTAAAATAGAAAGCAAATAAGTATACTAAATATTTCATAAAAGACAATAGATTTAAAATTCAAAATATCTTCATAATGTCAAATTACATCACCCTACATTTAAAATGTTTATATGCATTTAAAGTGAGAATGTTTTGAGAGATGCAGCCATTTTGTATGGGTATACACTGAGCATGCCCCACCGCATCACAATTCTCTGTTTCCTCTAAACACTGTTACATTACCATGCATATTCTCATGGATTCAGGAATGTATTATGGGGCACCTGTTTTAGTAATCTTTCTCTTTCTTCTTGTGGAGATCCCATCATTTTGTCTTCTGCAATTGTTTGATCCCGGCGAGACTCAAGCTCGTGGAGCTTCTCGTACAAATGTACAGCTTCCTCCTTCACTTGGGAATGTGCAATTTCCTATAGAAAAGAAACACGTGACCTAAATTGTTATCTTAAGTAATGCTAAATTAAAATAACAAAGCATTATATAGAACATATAAAACTTTACAATGGATATTTCTTCTGTGCAGTTCATAAAACCACAATACAAAAGCCACGACTGATTAAGCTCAAGATGAAGAGAAAATAAGAAAGGCATAAAACAACTGCAATTACAAAAGAAATTAATGCAATGTTGTATCAGTCTATAATGATTGGACGTGAAGTGCTTGCTTTTTTCCGCCTTGACTACTATGTAACTATGTTAATCAACCAAACTAATCCAGACGTGCACCACTTTTTTTTTTTTTTTTAATAAAGGTCTCAGGACAAAAACTTATTCTGAACTTTAGCTGCTCTTAAGGCCAAATTAAATTGTGCTAGTTATGTTAATCACCCATCCCACAAACACTGTGACAGAACTGCTACGAGTGACTGTGGCAAGCAAGAGCCGAAAATGACGGCAAACTTCTCTATTGATTTTTGCACTGACAAAAAAGTTACTCCGTTTCACGCCAAAATCCTATGCTAATAAGACTTTATGGATCACTCGCAAAATACGGTGATGTCGTAACTGATACCTAACAGTCCAATATAAACATATGTGTTATTGAAAAATAAGATATTGTATTATTATGTCTGTTTCATTATACAACATCAAAGGTAACACACAAGCCAGTAGTCAAGGGGTTACTAAATATCAGGAAACCACGTGGTCTAGGAACAAATGCTCTAATGTATTGTCTAAATATAATATATAAACACACAATAAGCACATTTATATACGTTGAATCTATAAATACAATTGTCACATATATAACATTTCAAGAAATCTAAATACATAAAAAATAATATATTTGTATATATAAATATAATGGTTATTTGCCGCAGTTATGTCGCTTGTTCTAACTTATTATAATTATCACAACGTTCTCTCCCGCTCCTGTAGCCGATTTATGGGTATACCACAATTACATCACTCGATTAGCATCAGTGCAAATCTTTATAATGTGCTTTTAAATGTATGACCAAATCCCCATCTGCCAAAGTCACTGAACATGCAGTTTTAAAGTGGAAAAAAAACAATAATAATCTAATCAAAAATCCTGTCAATTTGGCTAATTTTCAAAGTAGATGGATGCAAGATTATCAGAGTTTTCTATAAAAATATTGGCTTATTCGAAAGCATGGTGATATTTCCAAACAAACAAGAACATTGCTATCTATCAGTGTATATCTCTGGATTGTCCCACAAGGTCAGTAATAAACATTTTAATAGCCTGATCTTGTTTTCATAAAAGCAACAGTTTTATTTATACTTTATACATAATATATATGTGTTCAGTTGATAATGCAAACAGAGAAAGTCCTATAAATATTAACCCTATATTAATTGTGGTTTATTATGTTACATTTAAGAGTTGCAATAATAGGCATACTATATTTTCTAAATCACAATTCAGCAATGTAGAATTAAGATTAATTATTAGTAGTGCTTGATTTATTGAATAATGATGATGGGCAAATGCTTTAATAAAGTCGTTATTATTTTATGTTCAATTTTGCTTTAATGGAGGGAAACACTTGCTTTTTTCCTGACATAATTTGTCATCTGGGAGGGATCATCAATGCAGGTAAGATCGCTATTCAATTTTATTTTAAAAGCAGCACAATGATGTGGAACTTAACAAAATCATTATGTGGAGGTGCAACCCAAATAATCACCACTCTTCAGGCTTCAATATGGAAACCCTTATATACAAGCAGATTCTGATAAAAAATGCTACAAAGTTCATGGATTACATAGTTGCTAATGTTGTTAGTCTGAAACATACTATACGAGAAGTTTTTCCCAAACTACAGTTGCCCTGATACCATCCACTCTGTAGATTACATTTCCAACTGTCACTTATCAGTTACATTTACCACCAGTACTGAGCAGCCATTTCTACAGACATTCAACAAGAGACACTGGGCCTGATACCATCCATTCTGCAGATTCAGTTTTGATTTTGGTTGCCACCAGGACTGAGCAACCATTTCTGCAGAGACTCAACCAAAGACACTGAGCCTGATACCATCCATACTACAGATTCACTTACAAACTGTCATTTTCCCATTTCTATTTTCCTTTTTTTTGCCTCTAAACCTAGAGCCTCACACGCCACCATCTCTCTTCGGCATCTGAACTCATATAACTCAGCATCTGAACTCATATAACTTGCCCTCCCTGTACACACCCACCTATAATTTGTGTTAAATGATATTGCAGATTTACCACTATCAAATACTTTTTTCACAGCTGTTACACATATATAAACTTAATCACTAATTAACCCTCTAATCTCTCTTCAATTACTTGCCAAGCTATTGATTCTTCCATTATATTACATTGCCTTTTGTTTTATTTATCCATTTAGATTGTAAGTTTGTTAGGTAATTAAAAAAAAAAAAAAAAAAAACACCCTATATTTAAGGTTTTAAACTCAAAGACAGTGTTTCATATTGTGTTTATTTTTTTCTTTGTATGTAACCCCTGTACAGTGTTATGGAATATGTTGGAGCTTTACAAAAAACTGTAATAATAATCCAAAATGTATTTTTCAACCCTGAACTTGTGTTTTTTTTTATCGTAACTAATACATTTAGGTACCACGCATATGCTGCAAACATTCATAAATACTGTTCACTGTCAATAAGATAACCATGAGAACATAATAGATGCTAGGCAAGAAATAAAATGAGCAAGCATTTGCAAATGCTTATAAAGGGAACTTGACACTACCCATCTGTGTATCGATTTATTGAAAAGTGTGCACTTTGAATAGAGATACAATGAGGGGGAAAAAGTATTTGATCCCCTGCTGATTTTGAATGTTTGTCCACTGACAAAGAAATGATCAGTCTATAATTTTAATGGTAGGTGTATTTTCACAGTGAGAGACAGAATAACAAAAAAATAAAAAAATAAATTGCATGTCAAAAAAGTTATAAATTTAATTGGCAGGTCAATGAGTGAAATAAGTATTTGACCTCTTCGACTTAGTACTTGGTGGCAAAACCCTTGTTGGCAATCACAGAGGTCAGACGTTTCTTGTAGTTGGCCACCAGGTTTGCACACATCTCAGGAGGAGTTTTGTCCCACTCCTCTTTGTAGATTCTCTCCAAGCCATTAAGGTTTCAAGGCTGATGTTTGGCAACTCGAACCTTCAGCTCCCTGCAAAGATTTTCTATGGGATTAAGGTCTGGACACTGGCTAGGTCACTCCAGGACCTTAATGTGCTTCTTCTTGAGCCACTCCTTTGTTGCCTTGGCAGTGTGTTTTGGGTCATTGTCATGCTGGAATACCCATCCACGACCCATTTTCAATGCCCTGGCTGAGGGAAGGAGGTTCTCACCCAAGATTTGACGGTACATGGCCCAGTCCAACGTCCCTTTGATGCGGTGCAGTTGTCCTGTCCCCTTAGCAGTAAAACATCCCCAAAGCATAATGTTTCCACCTCCAAGATTGACGGTGGTATGGTGTTCTTAGGGTCATAGGCAGGATTCCTCCTCCTCCAAACACGGCGGGTTGATGCTCAAAGAGCTCGATTTTGGTCTCATCTGACCACAACACTTTCACCCAGTTCTCCTCTGAATCATTCAGATGTTCATTGGCAAACTTCAGACAGGTCTGTACATGTGCTTTATTGAGCAGGGGGACCTTGCGGGCGCTGCAGGACTTCAGTCCTTCATGGCGTAGTGTGTTACCAATTGTTTTCTTGGTGACTATGGTCCCAGTTGCCTTGAGATCATTAACAAGATCCTACTGTGTAGTTATGGGCTGATTGCTCACCGTTCTCATGATCATCTTGTATGGAGCACCAGACCGAGAGAGACTTGCATTTATTGTGTGTTTCTTCCATTTGGGAATAATCTCACCAACGGTTGTCACCTTCTCACCAAGCTGCTTGGCGATAGTCTTGTAGTCCATTCCAGCCTTGTGTAGGTCTACAATCTTGTCCCTGACATCCTTGGACAGCTCTTTGGTCTTGGACATGGTGGAGAGTTTGGAATCTGATTAACTGATTGCTTCTGTGGACAGGTGTCTTTCATACAGGTAACAAGCTGAGAGTAGGAGCATTCCCTTTAAGAGAGTGCTCCTAATCTCAGCTTGTGACCTGTATAAAATACACCTGGGAGCCAGAAATCTTGCTGATTGCTAGGGAATCAAATACTTATTTCACTCATTGACCTGCAAATCAATGTATAACTTTTTTTGACATGCACTTTTCTTGTTTTGTTTTTTTGTTATTCTGTCTCTCACTGTTAAAATACACCTACCATTAAGATTATAGACTGATCATTTATTTATCAGTGGACAAACGTTCAAAATCAGCAGGGGATCAAATACTTTTTCCCCCTCACTGTACTTATTTTATATACATACCAATTTATATTAACACTTGAGTACCTTAAATGATTTGCCCTTATCCAATATATAAACAAGGGAGCCTGAAATAGTTTATCTCATACTAGAGTTGAGAGGCAATATTTATGGTGTTATATTATCTTCTCTCAGGATAAAATAACTTTAGACAGAGCGCATTCAATGCTTGTAATTTAAAGAACTACAACAGATAAACCAAATCTTGTTCTGTTTACTTCCCTCTTCTCTTTCATATAACAGTCAGGTTACAGTCTGTGATAAACATGAGCACTGTTGCTCAGAAGTGAGTGTGAACCATCTCATTACTTGTACACACACACAAAATGTTCATTCACATTGTCTTATATCAATATTGAAGTGTCAAAATAGAATATACATCTTTTAAAATATTATAAAAAACACATTTAAATGGTGGCGTCTCTGCCAGTGTATCTTTACCTTACTTTAAGTGCTATTAGTGATGTAAAAGAGTACAAGATTGAATGTTAAAATGATCCTTTTTTTTTTTTTTTTTTCAATTATACTAATAACATCTAAAAATCTGCAGTCTCAGGTCTGTTTTCAAACACACCTCATGGACTGTTCCATGATTAACAACATCTGCTGACACCGAGCGATAAAGGCTCTGTGAGCACAAAGAGTTACAGTTTTTCCCTGAACTTCAGGAATGCTTCAGGAGGTGTTAACCCACAACTGTCGTATTTAGCTTATTCCAGCTGACATTTCTCTGCACAGGTGAATTTGTGATGGGTTAACTCTCCTTCTGCTTATGCTTTCCGCACAGAGCTTTTGCTATGGGTCTGTCTGGGGAGCACTGCCAGTGACTCATGTAAACAGAGATTTCATATATTAATTTATCTGTGAAAAATGCAGGTATTTAAAAAAACCAAAAAGTATTTCAACATGGTTTTAGGAGATCTTTACAGTCCTTTAAGTTGTGCTGAATTAAAGGACTGAAAATATGGTATATTCAGTTTGAAAAATACATAATAATACTGGCTCACTCTTAGATGTTTAGTACTGCTAATAATAACAATACAATGATACATTTACGGAGTAAAACGTTTCAAACAGTTGTTACTTTGTTTTCTTTTTGCATGTAGCCTATGCCAATTATGTTTTCTTAGGAAGTTACAGTGTAATATTTGTGAATGTTCTACTAGGGAAAACTGCTCTAAATTACATATCATGTTGAAAAATAAATAAAATATTCACAGTTTATCCTGGTCCCAGTTCAAGTCTAATCTTTATTAAGTTTGGAAAGTTTTAACATTGAATACTCACAGCCTCCAAAGCCTCTTTCTTTACATTCAGTGTATCAACTTCTTGCTGTTGAATGTCAAGTTCCTAAAGAAGGAAAAAAAATTGTTACTTTTGAAAGCTCGCGATAAAGTAACACACAAAATATATAGCTGTTCGCAACAAAGCAACATGCACTCTCAATGCATGGCTCGGCATATGTTGTAACAGCTTGGCGAAAAAGATAAAGAATCATGGTGAAGATTGATATAGATTTCATTGGTAACATTAGCACCACAAAATCATATTTTTGAGTAAAAATACAATTTCAATACAAAACCAGTCACCTTTAACAACTGTTCATTTCTTGCTTTCATATCTAGGTATATGGCTTGCTTTTCTTTTGACATGTTTTTGATAATACCGTCAGCAGCTTGTTTTTCATGTTCAATGTCTTCTTCAACAGCTCGAACAAGATCTTCCTTTCTGCAAAGAGAAGTGTATTATAGTCTAATTACAACAATGAAAATTACTGTCTACAGGGAGTGCAGAATTATTAGGCAAGTTGTATTTTTGAGGATTAATTTTATTATTGAACAACAACCATGTTCTCAATGAACCAAAAAAACTCATTAATATCAAAGCTGAATATTTTTGGAAGTAGTTTTTAGTTTGTTTTTAGTTTTAGCTATTTTAGGGGGATATCTGTGTGTGCAGGTGACTATTACTGTGCATAATTATTAGGCAACTTAACAAAAAACAAATATATACCCATTTCAATTATTTATTTTTACCAGTGAAACCAATATAACATCTCAACATTCACAAATATACATTTCTGACATTCAAGAACAAAACAAAAACAAGTCAGTGACCAATATAGCCACCTTTCTTTGCAAGGACACTCAAAAGCCTGCCATCCATGGATTCTGTCAGGGTTTTGATCTGTTCACCATCAACATTGCGTGCAGCAGCAACCACAGCCTCCCAGACACTGTTCAGAGAGGTGTATTGTTTTCCCTCCTTGTAAATCTCACATTTGATGATGGACCACTGGTTCTCAATGGGGTTCAGATCAGGTGAACAAGGAGGCCATGTCATTAGATTTTCTTCTTTTATAACCTTTCTTGCCAGCCACGCTGTGGAGTACTTGGACGCGTGTGATGAAGCATTGTCCTGCATGAAAATCATGTTTTTCTTGAAGGATGCAGACTTCTTCCTGTACCACTGCTTGAAGAAGGTGTCTTCCAGGAACTGGCAGTAGGACTGGGAGTTGAGCTTGACTCCATCCTCAACCCGAAAAGGCCCCACAAGCTCAACTTTGATGATACCAGCCCAAACCAGTACTCCACCTCCACCTTGCTGGCGTCTGAGTCGGACTGGAGCTCTCTGCCCTTTACCAATCCAGCCACGGGCCCATCCATCTGGCCCATCAAGACTCACTCTCATTTCATCAGTCCATAAAACCTTAGAAAAATCAGTCTTGAGATATTTCTTGGCCCAGTCTTGACGTTTCAGCTTGTGTGTCTTGTTCAGTGGTGGTCGTCTTTCAGCCTTTCTTACCTTGGCCATGTCTCTGAGTATTGCACACCTTGTGCTTTTGGGCACTCCAGTGATGTTGCAGCTCTGAAATATGGCCAAACTGGTGGCAAGTGGCATCGTGGCAGCTGCACGCTTGACTTTTCTCAGTTCATGGGCAGTTATTTTGCGCCTTGGTTTTTCCACACGCTTCTTGCGACCCTGTTGACTATTTTGAATGAAACGCTTGATTGTTCGATGATCACGCTTCAGAAGCTTTGCAATTTTAAGAGTGCTGCATCGCTCTGCAAGATATCTCACTATTTTTGACTTTTCTGAGCCTGTAAAGTCCTTCTTTTGACCCATTTTGCCAAAGGAAAGGAAGTTGCCTAATAATTATGCACACCTGATATAGGGTGTTGATGTCATTAGACCACACCCCTTCTCATTACAGAGATGCACATCACCTAATATGCTTAATTGGTAGTAGGCTTTCGAGCCTATACAGCTTGGAGTAAGACAACATGCATAAAGAGGATGATGTGGTCAAAATACTCATTTGCCTAATAATTCTGCACTCCCTGTATAAGCAGTTGTATAATTGCTTTTTAACATAGATAACCTGTGGGGAAGTTTTAATGGCAACTGATGCTTTACATTAAGAATCCCATGTTCTCAGTACTCACTGGGTTATGGAGAAAACTGTAAAGGAATGACCGACATGGAGTAAATATTTAGGCCTGACTTCCTTGATTTACAGTGTATTTACAACATCTTAAAAATGTTTGTTACCGTGTTTTGTTTTGAACACTGGCTGCTGAAATTATTTGGTGACTTTTGTAGATTTAATTGAGATAAAAAACAAATATAAAAAGGTAATTAAATAATCGTCCTTTTATTGAATGTGATGCATTAACTGTATTCAGAGACTTCTATTGCATTATGTGTCAGGATAATTCAAGACAGATGCTTATAAGGTTCATGGTAAGTAGACTTTGGACCAAATCAAAGAAAAGATCTATTAAAAGCATGTTTAAATACTGTTTGAATTTTTGAAATAGGTGCCTTTTTCACACAAAAAAAAAAATCATAAATGAAGTGTCTGTTTACAGGAGTCATTAGCAGTGCCCCCAGACAGACCCACAGCTCCAGCTCCATGCAGAGAGCAATTTCAGAAATAGAGTTAACCCTTCACATATTCATCTGAGAAGAGAAAGGACTGCTGGAATCAGTTAAATATGACAGTTGTGGGTTAACATCTCCTGCTACATTCCTGAAGTTCAGGGAAAAACGATAAGGTGTCGGGAGATGTTGTTAATCATGGAACAGTAAGGAGTGTGTTGTAAACAGAACTAAGATTTAGTGTTTTAGGTGTTATTAGTGTAATAAAAAAAAATAGATGGGGTAAAGGGCCCTTTAAATGTCCAAGACTGTATTGTACTTTCTGGTGTGCAGGCACATGTACAAGGATTGTGAAAAATTACCATTATTAATATTAAGGCTATTAAGGTATTGTTCACAACAAGAAATCTATTATCATCATCAAGTTTCTAAATAATTTTTATGATATGCTTTACTTTTTTAATATCCAAATGCGTTTATTTTGTAAAACAATTTTAACTTGAATATATTGTCTGCATTTTTATTGTTAAATAAATATATATAATAGTTGAATCATAATTTTTCTTTATTATTGGAACATAACAATTATTTGAGGGAATATTTTCACATTTACTCCTGATGCTTTGTGAGCAAAACATGTAATGGGGAGTCTTCTAATCAAGACAAGATGGATTTACTGCTTACTAAATAAGGCATATATTCAATATAAAAAACAAGGAAAAATGAATATACCCACGATTGTAATAAACTTTGGTGCCTCTAACCTGATTTGTCTACCAAGGTCAGGAAGCAAAGGATCTAATCATGCCGTACATTTACTTCCTTATTGGCTACAGATTGGATTAAATATCATGTACTAGAAGAAGAAACTAGTCAATCTTTTGCTAAAGAAGTGTTACCACCTGTTGCTGAGTACAAAGGTTACAGCAGAACAAGGTGTTGCTACATTGCTATTTTACGTCTTGTCTATGGAAAGGTAGAACTGTAATACGCACAAACAAGCAGTACTCTGAGGCCAGAAATCCCAAAAGGTAAGACAAGGAACTCTCAAGTGTTATTAACTAATATTCTAGCTATTAGAAGTTTGACTTATTTATATACATGTATGTTAAGATAAACATGTTTTGCACTTTTACTTTAAATTGTATTTCTTTAAAATTCTGTACATTAATGATTACATTTAACATCAATGCATACCTTTATCAATTAAAATAATTTGACAAACACGGACTGATTCTCATATTGCTTTTTCCTTCTCTGAGGAATGTCAAATTAATAAGTGGGCTTTATACTGTTGTATAGTGAAATGGAATTTCTTTATTACACATGATATTTAACAATAAGTTACTAAACTTCCTTAAAACACATTAAATAAAATCTTAACTGTTGTATTATAGTATTTTAAATTTGAAATGGACCTGTCCTAAAAGCAACAGCAGCAAAAGATTGCAAGTTAAGTTTCCTAGAAGCTTTAAAAGAAATCGTATGACGTGCTTCATAGCTAAGTGTGACAATATGGAGTGTTCATGTCTGATCTGCTCTGTCTGATGTGGTAAAAATATGTTAAAGATATATAATGTGTGGTTGTTTGACCTACTAACAAATATATCACTCCAGGCGATACATATTCACATTTTTATATACAAAGAGATAGATGAATTCCATTTAAAATGTGAAACCAGAAATATTCACATTGATACAATTGAGGTGTTAAATTAGCATTAATATATACTTCTTCTATGTAAAGATTTGGATAGCAGCAACACTGCAATATTTAATTGCCTGCCAAGGGCAAACATCTTACGATGAGTAAAAATGTGGCCTGCCCTCTGTAGATCATGCAGCTCATGAATATATAGAGTGTGAAGGGAAGTGTTTCAAATTAGCCTGTAAGTGACCCCTCTGAAGTAGCATGTTGCAGAATGTTGCCACTGATTGGCTACTATGAGACACTGCACTACTATGAGACACTAAAATAATAATGTGACATTTTCTTTCTATATATCTACAAATTGCTTACTATTTATTTTTTTATCAAAATGTATAATGAAACAAATAACACTATAGTATTTTTTAAAACATAGACATATATTAAAATACATAACCAAGACGACAGCTTCTATTTATGAAACGGTATTATTAAGGAATTGAAACAAAATGGATGAGGAACAGTAAATCCTTTTAAGATTTAAGGGTCACTGAAGATGGGTAAAAACTTCACAAACTTGTTAAGTATGAAACTAACATTAACAGCTACGCAAGAAGTGAATGTTAATTTTTTTTTTAGAGAAAAATATAAATTTAGCTGACATTAGACTGTGTCATGGGGCATTCCCTCTTATACTGCGAATCTGTGCCTAGCTTGAGGGGGAGAATTATCCTGAGTATTACACTTCCATATAGACCATGTTTCCTCCCAGGTACCTAATTCTTTTGGGAACAAAGGCAAACTGCCTGTCAACATTAAAACAAAACTGAATACAATAATTAAACAATAATGGATGTATTTATTTATTTTAATCATTGTAAAACATTATGCACATTATGTAGTTCTTCAAAAGAAAATACTATAAATATTTTTACACCAATGGTCCTTTACTGAAATTGTGGGCAATAGGCTAACTCCTACATATAGATGACACCTTTCAATGGAATATATAATTCAAAATGCCATATTTACTAAGGTGTGAAGCTCAGAGAACTTTTTTAGGTATTGTGCTTTGGTAATTGGGTAACATGGAACTGGGCATTTCTAAGCTTCACACCTTTATATGTATGGTTGATGGCCATTCTTTGGGTGATACATAAACAGGATATTTTCCATTGGGCCGTTTATGCTATAGTATGTAATAGCAAGGGGTTTTAAGATTTGTATTCTGACAATTATCTTTACGATCAGTGTTGTAGCTATCTAGGCAACCCGGATTTTGTTCATTTTCTACAAATCATAGATATGTAGCTGTTACAGTAGCCCTAATGTGCTTATCTACTTCCAAAGAGCAGAGGTGTGCAATACACTGTATAAGGTCATTGCACTGTGAGTTTCAGTTGGCATGTTCAGCATTCGGGGACGATAAATTCACATGAAACTGATTTGAATTTCAGTTAGAAGCTCCAGCAAATAATATGTAACAAACAAACCTCGTTAAATAGTAATGGCCAGCCATTGATTGTAGAATACATGTTCTAATAAGCCCTTAAAGCACCACTGTGGGTAATGTTTTAAAATATATTGTTTTGAATAACTTTGAACTTGAAAATATGCAATTTTTTTTAATGGAAATAAAAAATTACACAGTCTCTAATGTATTACTTTTTCTATGAAATTATGCTGTTGTTTTCCATATTGTGCAGTATAAATACACAACGGAAAGGAAGAATGTTCAATAAGCTAATTAATAACAGTAATTTGTTGTTTTCGCTTCTAGACCATTAATATGAAAATTCTCCTGTTTATGGTTTGGATGGGAAGCGTCTGTGCCCAGTATACAAATGACGTAAGTATTGATATCAGACAAGAAATATGATACTGAAATAGTACAAGCTTTAGAACAGTGGTGAATATGCTATAAAATATTAAGAATTATTATTTATCATAATAAACATATAGACCATAAAAAAAGGCTTGCAAATGCTAAAGTCTTTTTCTTGAAAAATAAATTGGATTGGTTATTAAATTGTTATACAATGCCATTTGATCTATGATATGACTCTGTGGTTATAGATATCCTTTGTAAACTAAACGAGAAGCTGACATTATTTCACTTGGTGAAAAATATCATGTGATATATAGAAGTAAGTAATCTTTATTGGTTCATCATAAGGCGTACTGCATTTTACAGATGAAGTTTTATATGTTTAAGCAAGTCGGAGGTGAGCAAACAGAAGCTGGAATAATCCATATTAGTTCCATTATCCACCCCTGTGCAGCTTAAAGGAAATTAAAATTCATAATGAAACATAAAACCACAGTCTAAAATAACTCCTACTTGCTAACTAAATGCACTATAAATTCATATTTTTTCATCAAATTTGTGAATAAGAAAAGTATTCTACTCTGTAACAAAATGAATATTGCTGTATTTCACAGATGAACAACACAGTTTATAGCAGTGAATACAAATAAAAACTCCAATAAAACCTTGTCATATGAGTGAAAGTATGTTATGGGGTAAATAAAAAAAGAACCAGGCACAACTAAAGCTTGGAATACCGGTAATCAATTTAACCATTTTGGTGCTATTGCCATTTGAGTGCGAGACAGGTACAGCATTTCAGTGGACAAACTTATATTTAATAGAAGCCATTACTTTTTAATAATTTTCAAGTTGGCAGATGCTTTGGGGTTCAGTGGTAACACTAGACCAGTGGTTTCAAAACTTTGTTCTCCCCGAAAGAGCACTTGAAAATTTCTGAGACACTTCTTAGTTGCAGAGTGGACAATGCGGGCCAATTTTTTTTTATCTCTTTGTGCTATATCAGAGTATATCATGTACACCTATAAAGAATGAAATGTTACATGAACACTCCTGTGCCAATTGTCTATACATTAGTATTCTATTTTATTAATTACGTTTCATATTTATTAGTAAAAATATCCCAGAGTACTGTGTGGGAACTTCTGCTCTAGAAAAGCAATATTTTAATGGTTAATTAGTGACCATGTTATAGGGAGAGCAGTGCAATGATATTCTCACCATCAATACAATATGCATAATATGATCAAACACTGCATTTAAATATCTAGTACAGTATAATAGGATCAATATAATAAGATCCCAATGGTAACATGATAGTATTATAAGATCCCAATGGTAGCTTAAGTAGAAAACTGCAGATGTTATTTTATTTTTACTTAAAGGATCAATGTGTTCAAAAATGTAAAATAGCCCCTTTTGAAGAACTACACATAAATATAAGCAACATATTTTAGGAATGTAAAACATTATACAAATGTATTACTTTTGTATGCAGTTATACAGCTGTAGAATCTACCATTTTACTTTCCAGTGACCTAATCCTTGTGTTGGCAGGAGATACACAGGAAGATTGTATCTGCACAGTAGGAAGGTTGCATATACATCGGTGATGTTCTTAATAGTGATGGATAGAGCATTAGTTTACAAAGATACACTGTTGAGACAGAAGGTTCACTAAGCAAGTTTAGTAAAAACAAAAATGAAAGCCTGCAGTATATAATAACTGCAAATAAAAAACGCTAAGGCTGCGTTTTTGTACATTATCAGCTTTTTTGTTATTCAAAATAATACATTTTCAACATATATTGAAGTGTTTTTATTCATATTGAATACATTTGACCACAGTGTTCTTTTAAAGAACAAGTTTCCCCTAAAAACATTTTTGTAGAGAAATTTAAAAATCATGAAACTTGTCTCGTTTACCACTTAATCCTCCATGTTTGTAGAGAGTGGAAGCTGACATTTTTTTTGCAGACATTTAGAATGCTTAGCTGATTGGATCAAAAGTTCAATCTACTGAAACAGACAAAAAAAAAAAAGTAGTTTGTCCTTGGTATGTCATTTATTTAGTTCTTGATAATATGCCAATACCAGACATTAAAATGCGGAGCAGATTGTCATTTTCAATATCACATTACAGCAATACTGGGCATGAACACAGCTCTTGCCCTATATTAGTTTCTATGAAAGTTAAATGATATTTAATATGTTTCAATCTTACTGCTCACTTAGCAACAAGACTATCACAAGTTGAAATTAGCAATTTAAAATTAATTATGACTTTTTTGTGATCCATTAAAAAGTGTGTGGTATATATGGTTTGTCACTGTAATGGTCCAACTTTCAAAGATTTTTAAGTAGATCAGAATAACTAACTTTTCAATTAAAAGAAGTTGATCGTTTGATAGAAAACGGACAGTGAATATAGACGATTTTCTCCCCATCCTTAGGTTGGAGGTCCTCCCACCTTTTCCAAACTGTTGAAGTGTGTGGATCCAAATAACCTGCAGCTGCCTAGTTGCTGGCAGTATACCCGGGACATGCATAAGGTTATCATGTGGATTTATTTAATGAACATTTAGGTAAATAGAATAGGTATTGAGCTAAACTCTGTCGCAGTTTGAAAACTGAGCTAAAGACAGTGAGAAAAACAGAAGTTTTCAGTGTAAGCGTTGCACCAAAAATCATCTTTTTTAATAACAAATTGAAATGTTTATAAATATATTTACTACTTAAAGGTTATGAGCTATTATAGTGACCATTTAACTATGCTATTCAGCAGCTCATCATATTTTATTTATCCCCAGGTTTTTAACTGCACTGGCTGTGGACTAACATCAGTTCCTACAAACATTTCTAATACCATAACAAAGATCTACCTGGGGAAAAACAACATCACCTTAAATGATGCAGATCAGAAAACCCTAATAAATAATTCGCTGATAACGGAACTGCACCTAAATGATAACAACATTACCATTCTCCCCCCAAAATTATTTTCTGGATTATCAAAACTTGAAGTTTTAAACCTCTCAAAGAATTCAGTCAAGGATATTGATTCGTTACTTTTTAAAGGTCTAGAAAATCTGACAACCTTGGATCTCAGTTATAACCACATTGAGCAGTTACCATCGGATTTAAGCTTCAGTTCTCAACATTTACAAGCATTATATTTACAACACAATGGTCTCTCTAGTCTGGAAGTGCCAGCGGACCTGAAGAAAATAAACAGCTCCCTAAAAATAACGCTAAGTGTCAATCCGTGGAATTGTGACTGCTCCCTGACAAATTTAATAAAATGGCTAAATGGCAACGCAATAACACTTGGTAAGTTTTAAAATATTCTAAACAGTACAATTGTTTTTAAAATGTGCTAGAAATAAACATATGGTCCTTACTATAGAGCTAAAAACAATTTATAAAAGTGTTCACAACGGTCACTAATGACATAAAGATGGAGGGTTGAAGATTTAAAGGGATATGGAAGTTTTTGCGATTTTACTTGGTACAGTATAAAATATACCTTGCTATCTATTTACTTTTATGCACTTTGTGTTATCAAGAAGTGCTTAGAAGCTCTGTTTTTACTGCCTGTATGTGTCTTCCCACTGCAACGTATGCAGACAATGGGCCTATTTAATTGCAAGCCCAAAATTACCTTCAAACTGAACTTTTGGCTGCGGGTAATTACATGCTCACAGCCCCAACACGCAATCCATGAACCCATGATCATGATCAATTAAGCAAGCCCGTAAGTTACAATTTAGACAGAGCCAATAGTAAATGAGACCGTCATCATGACGTCAGTAAAACATGGGGTTTAAACTGCAATCAATAAGTGTTTAGAAGTCCGATTTGCAATAAAAAAAATAATCAATAAAGCAACTGTTCTAGTCCATGCGGGTTCCATGATATATATATTCATTTCTTGATTCTCGGGATTGATACAACACGGAAATACATTTTTTTATTGCAGATTTGCGAGCTGGAGACTGTTGTGCAATTAATTATAATGCCTTTCATTGCTTTTCCAGTAGTTTAAAGTGCAGCAGTGTGTTTATATTTGCTTTTGCAGTATTTAATCCACTTGTACTCGTATAATTTTCAGACATTTGCTATTTATGGGTTTGAAGGCAATTGTGGGCTTGATGAATTGTTGTAATTGAATATGGTTTTTGTGTATGTAGCACTGGTAACATTTTTGGGCTTGAAACATCAAAGGAGGAGATCGGACAGAGTTAAGTTTTTGACAAACCCCAGTGATTTTGCATCTGTAACTTGCAGCGAATTAAATATCAGTTAACATTTACAGGCTCCATTATGGGCTCATATAATTGCGATTTGGACAATTAAATAGGTTCCAGTGTCTGTAGGGCTTGTTGTGTAGAGTCCTAGTCTATCAGGGACATGTCTCAGCAGCACTCATCAAGCAATCCCAATAAAAATTGGCATACAATGCTGAATATCTCTGGAACGATTTACCGTAGAGATAAACATCTAGTACAATGTATAGCCAAGTTTGAATTATTTTACAATGAAACCGAAACCAATTTGTTGTTGAGGACAATGACACTGTAATTTAAGGTGCAAAATACTACTTTGCAAGAATCGTAGTAGACAAGCCTTCCAAAGGGAGTAGTTGGAAAAATGTAGTAAAAAAAAATAAATCCTTTTCACTCAGGAAATATATTAGGTTATCGGGTGGATTTATTAAATGAACTTTTTTAGGTAAATAAAATGAGAAGGCTAGATGGGCCTATTGGTTTTTATCTACCACCAAATTTGTTTCTAATAATATATTATATTTTTACATTTATTGTACCTTTAAATTTGTACACATACAATGCTCAACTTTTTAAAAGGCTGACCATCTGTATATGGTTTAGTATTTGCTTGCACTAAAGTATTCTAATATTTGTATAATATACATAAAAATATATACATAAAAAGTATTTAGGCTAAGCACATCTTTCTCACTTGCTATTTTTTAAGCATGGAAGCAAAGGTCACGTAAAACCGGTCTTCATTTGTTTGTTTAATAACCAATTAACAATAAAATCAGTATTTGAAAAAAAAAAAAAATTAAAATGCACTCTTGAACTTTACTTTTTAAGACTTTAGCAGAGGGTAAGAGTGGATCTGCCTAGGAGACTGCCCTGATCAGGACCTTTATCTGCCCCACTGCTGATAAAGGCTTTTATCAGGACAGTCTACTAGTCAGATAAAGTGGCCAGTACAGAAAACTGTAAGATATAGGACAGCCGGTAGAACGTCTTTTGCGCGCTGTAAAACAGCGCGCCGTCATCAGGGTGCAGAGAACTGCGCTCTGATGACGCTCTTCGCTCCAGCCTGCATCCCATCTGCCACATCTCATATTTACTGGACCTGCTTGCTGGAGGCTGCCAAGGCTAAAGTAAGGGGCTGACAATGTGCCATGTGGGACTGTATATAATGTCACTGTGTGCATGTGTCACTAGGAGCATGTTGCATTGCAGGCTTATCACTACATGTCGCTGTCGTTTTTTGCTTGTGGCCCATATGGCACACTGTCAGCCCCTTACCTTGGCCATAGCACCCTCCAGCAAGCAGGTCCAGTAAATATGAGATGGGGGCGCTAGCGCATGAGAAGCCTGTGTGGCAGATGGGATGCAGGCTGGAGAGCAGATCGTCATCAGGTCACAGTTCTCCGCACACTGATGAAAGTGCGATGTTCTGCAGCACGCGAAGGTTGGCGTGCCAGGACAGCCTCATGCAAAGATCCCCCTGCACATCTGAATGCCAAACATGGGGTGGAGAGAATGAGCTTGCCTAGCCTTAGAACCTACAATGAATTTTTTTCAGAAATAGATTTTATTGGTATTCAGTTACTAATAAATATATAATATATAAACAATATGCAAATGAACAGTCTCAAAATATCCTTTTGCATAAGCTAAACCAAAGTAATGCCTTTCCCTAAATTCATACACTGAATAATTTGAATGTGTCCTTGATGAGCAAAACACTGTTCAAAGTATAGTCCATTCAGTATCATTTAAATAGGTGTATTGATTTGCAGAAGATGAAGCCCTTACCCACTGTGCTACTCCAAAGAATATGACCAAGCTCACCATAAAAGAAGCTCTTACGGACAATAACAATTGCAATGATGGTAGTGAAGGTTCAGTTACTTCTCCACCAGTGGCACCATCAAATAGCCCTAAGGGTGAAGTCACAACATCCCTAATGACTGCAACTGTGAATGGAACTACAAACACACCACGTAAAGGTATGTTATCAGGGTGAAATAACAGAAATATTGTTATAGATAATATCCATATCATATACTTGCTTGAGAAGTCAGAGCAATGTTCATTAAAATGTATGAATATCAACTTTTTGTGAACAAAGTCAACCTATATATGTTAACTACAAAACAAATCTTATTTTCATTGTATTACATGTTTTCTTAATAGCATACAGTCGTTACCTAAATGCTTTTCTGCTAAAATACTGTTATATTGTATGTAATAATTTCAAGATAATCATATTTTAATCAAAAAATGATAAACTTTTGAGATGTAAAACATATTTCCAGCAGCTTTCTTGATCAGTGCTCTATGATGATCATCACATTTGTTAGTAATTGCAGATTTCCCCTGATCTTCTGTGATTAGTGCTAAATAAATAGGCTAATTACCACCTAAGTGTAATGATGGAAAGGATCTCTGCCTATTCTTTTGGACACTTTAATCATCATCATCACAGAACAGAAAGATGTAGGAAACAACAAATAAATATGGAAGTTGTAATAGATTTAGTTTAACATTGTTTTGCCTTAAACTTTTGATGTACAGCGATACAGAATATATGTTGGTGAGCTACAAATAAACAATAATAATAATAATATGTCAATTTAGTGTGAATCATGAAAAAATATTTAAATCAAAATATTAACATTTTTCTACAGGCAACAGCTGGACGTTTTTGGTGGGAGTGCTGATTGTTGCCCTTGTTACTTCCTTGCTAATATTATTCGCTGTGAAGTTCCCAAGATGGTATGACTTTCTGCTAAGTTACAACCATCACCGACTGAAGGAAGAAGAGCCGTACATGTTTGAGGAAGAATTCAGTGTGGATCTGAACATGAGCACCAGTGATAAAATCAGGGAAGAAGATGACACTGTGGTTGTATTTGAACAAATGCATTCATTTATACCTGAAGAGGATGGATTTATTGAAGACAAATATATTGAGGATCATGATGTAAAAGCTGAAACTTAACATAAATATGCCATTATATATATATATATGTGAGCAACATTTCACAATCTGTGTTGAACGAATACATAAACAAAAAAGGGAACAAACTTTAGGTTATCTAAATGATGTGCATAGAAAAGAAGCAATCAATAACTTGTAATTACTTGCACCGACAACTAAATAGACAGTTCTCATTTCCCAAAGATTGTAAGTACCCTCTGCAAAATCCATTTTATTTAAGGGAGACGTTACATGGATATTGACTTTTTTTATTACTGTGAATTGCATACTATACAATAATTCAACTGAACATAGGCACAGATTTAAAAAAAAAAAAAAAAAAAAAAAAAACAGCATTGTTACATGGTAAACACATGTATAACAAGTTAGAAGGTTAGCATCGCTGTTTTGGAAAATGACAAATAAATGCCAGTAAACAATAAAAGTCGCTCACTTTTTGCTTTAAATATATAGCATTCTCACAATAATGAAATACTTTGGGGAAATAATCTTATTTAACATGAAAGCAGTTTCACTGTATTTTTTTTTTTTTTAAATGGACACTGAAGTCACTATATGTGCTGTGCATCAACATACAGAGGGTGGAAAAACATGTGGAGAAGTTTTTTTAAATGGTTAAATTGATCAAGAATTGGGTTACATATTATGATTAGTTGTTGCTTGTATAGGCTCTGAAGCCCTCCCACAACTACATATATAATGATGTTCAGGCTGTGACTGTCACAATCATTATATTTTATCTTTATTGATCATTGCATATAAGGTAGGAGCATTGCGCAGTGGGTAGAAGCATCTCTTTTATTTCTAATTTATTTAAAAATATATTTTTCAAAGAATCACAACACCCATATTTGTCTTACACCACATATTTACATTTTATATATGTTCTTGTAACCAAATAAAAAATTACATACAGTATCGATTTGTAAATGCAAAAAGCGAGTAGCACATATATTTTACACTTGTATTTGAAAAAAATATATTGGTATCTAATTTGAATAATAATATTTTAAATGTACCCTTTTCTGAAGAACTAAACTTTAAAATACACAAAAAAATATTAGAATGTAAAAAAAAGCAAACAAGCTTTTAATTTACTAACTTTCAAATGCAATTGTTATGCTATAGAATGTTTGGTTTCTGCTGTTCAAGCTATGATGGAAACACTGAATGCAGAAGAAGCCTCTATTTGAATAATGCGAATGTGAAATTTAAAACTGGCAGTTCTTTTCACAATTGAAAGCTCAATAGTTTATATGGACATTCATACAGAATTAGTTAAGGATAGAAATTAATAACTGCATGTATAAAGGTAAAAATGTAAATGTTGTGCTTATTTTGCACATTTCTAGGTTTAGTTATTCAAAAGACTAAGAACTAGACTGACCATATACTGCATTTAACCCTATTTTTTCATGTCTATATATATATATATATATATATATATATATATATATATATATATTACAAAACAGAATCGAGTACTGCAGAGCCTCAACAAGTATTTTATTCAACAGACTATTTAAAATTGATCTACAGGAAAAGAGGGTGTGCATTAATTTGAATTCTAGACATAAATCAATTGCAATATCCTAATGTTTATCCTTCCTACAAAATGATTAGCAAATAATGATCATTAGCAATATTGTGTTGATATAATGAGTGCCTTTTTGAACAGTGGCCTAAAATATGTATACATTCTTTAATTAAAAATGTTTATTTTATTTTACAAACTTTATAGCCATTGTGAATTTTGTATTAATGATATACAAATTAGTCTAATAATAATAATAATCTTTGCAGGTATAAAAATATCATATTTATATTGAGAGTCCTAATATTATCACCATTACTAAAAACATGTCCACAAAGGCCTACTCTTTATTTGTTTTTATATAAAACAAGATGAGCAAATTGTATCTTTTTTTTTAAATCCTAGAAGCACAAGCCTATATTCAACAATGTGCTAAAGGTAATAGAGAGGTACAAAAGTCCTTGAGAAATGAAGGTGAGAAAATTGCTAAATATTTTAAGTTAAAGTAAATTAAAAGCATGTAACGCATAAAAAATATGGGATATAAATATTTTTCCTTTTCAAAAGTGTGTACTGCATGCTTCTAGGACATGGATAGTCAATTCATTTTTATCTAAATCAACAGAGGTCCAAATGCATTTTTGAAAATGAAGTCAAGGTCCATGTATTTTATCTATACATATACAAACAATTTAATATAATGGTATTGAAAAAGGGTGCAGGAAGAAGCAAGCTGTGATGCTTGTTGTTGCATCTTCAGATGGACTGTACCCCAAGACTAACTACTTTAATCAGTGTTGCAGTCAATACAAATGCACTGTAGCCCATGGTTTGTGATTGGGTGCGACACGGATTTGGGTGTAGTTTGAACTGGAGAAAGCAGCCAAGTATGGCAGATTTTGAACAAAGGCTAAAAGCTAGGTAATATCTAGATGATAATGAACAGGAATTAAATAGATTAATGGCATAACTTACAAACAATTCATGCAGTGTACATAGTTTTTTTGTGTGACTGTATAAACAGTACAAAATACCTTTCTTGACTGCAATATGACCAAATAACATGATATTCATCAAACTGAATATGTCTATTTCTCAATAAAAACTTCTATTAAAACATGTGAGTTGCTAATCTGAAAATCAAAGCTGAGAAAGAATCTGCGGTACAGTCTGGATGTTGATATGATAAATTATGCAGAATCAGAGCATGTGTTTTTTTTTATTGAAGTCAGTTACACTGGTTTGTTGAGGCATATAGTTATTTCTTAAGCAAGGCAGATAAGAGAAGCACTGATATGATGCAGATACAACCCTACTGAGAACATGATTCATTCATCAAACAGATTACCTTAAAATCTCATAAAATGATATGTTATTGTACCTCTCAAACAGGGTGTGTTCATGCAACACTAGCAATGTCCATAGTCTAAACAGGAATATATTGTAATATTTCATCATTAGTTACCTAATCTCCTTTTAAGAACACATATTAGATTTGCCACCATTAAAACATTAGCACATTATCAATGATTTAATGGGGAAGTGTAGCAGACATATCAAACCAAGATCCATTATCATTACATATCTTATTACTTACGCTTGTCGTTCAGTGAAAATAACATCTATGCTCTGGGCTTCACGATCATTCTGAGATTTTAGCTGTAATGACAAAAATACTCTTTATAGTTTACATTAATATATATATATATATATTTCTTTTTTGTTTGTTTTGTTTTTACTATAGAGAAATCAATACAGCTGCTAGAATTAAAATAGCTAGATAACTACCCTAAACAAAGGCTTACGTTAATTTATCTTAGAAACTGAAAAATCTAGTTTTCTGATGAAAACATTTGTGAAAATCTAGTTTATATAGTGACTGCTCTAATAATAATGTACAGGTACATTTTCTAATCTTATTACAAAATGAATGTTCTTATAAACACCATGACATCAAATAATATGCATGTTCAAAAACAGGGTAAAAAAACAACTTTGTAACTAGATACATCAAGATTTAGATTTCTTACACTATAACAATAATAATAATGCAGTTCTTCTGATTAATAGAGCAAGTTCAACATTTCCAGACATTTGAAAGTATTTCAGTATTAAATACTTTCCTTGTAAAATGACCAGTTCTAGCTAAATACATCTTTACATAATATTGCCATTACTCACCATGTTGTAGTCATTCAGCACTTCCTCCATGTCAGTGTTGGTATTCAGTTTATCCACAAGCTGGAAGAACAAGCATAGTTTTATACTCACACTATGAATATACAGTATCTGCTTATTTGCTCCTATTAAGTAAATTCTCACATTATTGTTAAAGATCAAATGTGTTAAAAAGGGACACAGTACAAGTTCCAAATATGGCATAACTTAAAATGAAAGTTAGAAACAAGTACTATATCAATTGAAAGTAATTAAAATGCATTTTCCTACATTAAACATACACTGTTTGTTTTTTTTACCTTTCAAACATCATTTGCTGCACACTCACCAAGCCTTTGTCTGATATCAGCTAGAATGGTATTTTGGGGTTTTCACTTTTTTAGATTCATACATTGAAAACATACAGTATGCAAAGAAAAAATACTTATGATCAGCAATAATTACATTCTAGATAAAAAATAAGAACAAATGTATGGTGGTAAGGCCTAAAGGTTGACAAGTAAATATTACACATTTTTCCAATATAAGCATACTATGAAAAATATATATTTTTGTTTGCAATATTCAATTGATAAAGACAGTACTTGTTGCAACTTATAATTTTACATTATACCATATTTGGAACCTCTGTTGTGTCCCTTGCTAAATTGTTAGTATAAATGGTGTATTTACACAATCACTTCTTGCATGCTAACATGCCTATATAAAAATCCATACTGCATGGGTCCAGGGCCAGATTTGAAGTACATCTACTGCACAACTAGACACAGAATTGTCTTGCAACTCCTATCATTTTCCATCCCACTTCTTCACTATAATGTTATTACTTGCCTAAACACATAATTAAGAAGGGAATATAAATATCCAATGTGAGACCTAACTGGTTGCAACAGGAAGCAATGTTTGCACGGAATGTAGTACAAGGAGTAGCTGACTACAAGGCTCATTCAGTGTCCCATTAGGCAGGAGCTTCTGTAACTGAAGTTCCCAACATAAGTATCTAGCTTGCCTACTTGGTAAATCTGGCTGTGTGTTGGTTAAGGTTCATGGACTGCTGTAGCTACCTCACATCTGTTAAGTATGTAACAAACAAACAACCTTAATCAGCATGCAGCATTAGGGGAGCAATTTTTAACTCATTACACACCTTCTGTGCCTTCCTCAGCCAATAGGAGAGCACTGGTGTCAGCCCTGAAGTCACTGCTGGGATGTGCTTATGTACATATCCCAGGCTGCTTTTCAGCACAAACAGGGACCCCGGAGCTTTATGGAAATGTATCAGCTGCCTCTACTTTCTCCTGATTGGCCTAAGCAATTTTTTAGTTTATGATAATTTAGCCTGATTTAACCTTGATTTTCAAATGTCAGAAATTACAAGACATTTTGCTAACTTCAAGGGAAGTGTTTACATTTTTATTTTGGTATGTTTTCATGCAAAAAAAAGTTTTTCATACACTATTAATTATCCTCTATAAGATGCACTCCTAATCCCGCAAAATTACATATGCCTTTAACAGCTGTGTAACCTATGAGCATAAAAATATGACACCTACCTCCTTCCCTCAAATGCTCAGAAGCAGGCAGTGTATATACATATATATACACAAATACATATATATATATATATATATATATATATATATATATATATATATATATATATATATATATATATATATATATATATATATATATATATACACACACATATACAGTGGATATAAAAAGTCTACACACCCCTGTTAAAATGTCAGGTTTCTGTGCTCTAAAAAAATTAGACAAAGATAAATAATTTCAGAACTTTTTCCACCTTTAATGTGACCTATAAACTGTACAACTGAATTAAAAAACAAACTGAAAACTTTTAGGTAGAGGGAAGGAAAAATATAAAAATAAAATAATATGGTTGTATAAGTATGCACACCCTTAAACTAATACTTTGTTGAAGCACCTTTTGATTTTATTACAGCACTCAGTCTTTTTGGGTATGAGTCTATCAACATGGCACATTTTGACTTGGCAAGATTTGCCCACTCTTCTTTGCAAAAACACTCCAAATCTGTCAGATTGCCAGGGCATCTCCTGTGGACAGCCCTCTTCAGATCACCCCACAGATTTTCAATCGGATTCAGGTCTGGGCTCTGGCTGGGCAATTCCAAAACTTAAATCTGCTTCTGGTGAAGCAATTCCTTTGTTGATTTGGATGTATGCTTTGGTCGTTGTCATGCTGAAAGATGAAGTTCCTCTTCATGTTCAGCTTTTTAGCAGAAGCCTGAAGGTTTTGTGCCAATATTTACTGGTATGTGGAACTGTTTATAATTCCCTCTATCTTAACTAAGGCCCCAGTTCCAGCTGAAGAAAAACAGCCCCAAAGCATGATGCTGCCACCACCATGCTTCACTGTGGGTATGGTGTTCTTTTGGTGATGTGCAGTGTTCTTTTTGCACCAAACACATCTTTTGGAATTATGGCCAAAAAGTTCAACTTTGGTTTCATCAGAACATAACACCTTTTCCCACATGCTTTTGGGAGACTTCAGATGTGTTTTTGCAAAATGTAGCCTGGCGTGGATGTTTTTCTTCGTAAGAAAAGGCTTTCGTCTTGCCACTCTACCCCATAGCCCAGACATATGAAGAATACGGGAGATTGTTGTCACATGTACCACACAGCCAGAAATTGCCAGATATTCCTGCAGCTCCTTTAATGTTGCTGTAGGCCTCTTGGTAGCCTCCCAGACCAGTTTTCTTCTTGTCTTTTCATCAATTTTGGAGGGAGCTCCAGTTCTTGGTAATGTCACTGTTGTGCCATATTTTCTCCACTTGATGATGACTGTCTTCACTGTGTTCCATGGTATATCTAATGCCTTGGAAATTCTTTTGTACCCTTCTCCTGACTGATACCTTTTAACAATGAGATCCCTCTGATGCTTAGGAAGCTCTCGTTGGACCATGGCTTTTGCTGTGGGATGCGACTAAGAACATTTCAGGAAAGACCAACTAGAGCAGCTGAACTTTATTTGGGGTTAATCAGAGGCACTTTACATGACGGCAGGTGTATGCTGACTCCTATTTAACACGATTTGGAATGTGATTGCTTAATTCTGAACACAGCTACATCCCCAGTTATAAGAGGGTGTGCAGACTTATGCAACCACATTTTTTTTTTCTTCCCTCCACCTAAAAGATTTCAGTTTATTTTTCAATTGAGTTGTACAGTTTATAGGTCACATTAAAGGTGGAAAAAGTTCTGAAATGATTTATCTTGGTCTCATTTTTTTACAGCACAGAAACCTGACATTTTAACAGGGATGTGTAGACTTTTTATATCCACTGTATATATATATATATATATATATATATATATATATATATATATATATATATATATACACACACATATCATATTATTTTTTCTCAATCTGGCACAGCCCCAGAATATAAACTTGCTAAAGTACAGATACAAAAATAGACAGACAATAAATATATAGAAAAGTACCATGTTATAGTCTGCAAGCTGTCCCTGCTGTTCCTTGATTTCAACGGCGAGAGCTTCAGCTCTTAGGAGAGAGAAAAAATGTTGGTAAATAATTTTTAAAACAGACAAAAGCAGCAATAACCTTATCCCTATTAGGAAAAGTATACAGATTACTTAAATGTAGACACATATTAATGTACTAGGATACAGAAAAGTAAAAGGTATTTAGATGAGAATTTAAGATGGAAAATAATGAACAATCCACAGGTTGTTTTCAAATAAGCCTACATCACAATGAATACATTTAAAAAAAGCATACAGTATCTCACAAAAGTGAGTACACCCCTCACATTTTTGTAAATATTTTATTATATCTTTTCATGGGACAACACCGAAGAAATGACACTCTGCTACAATGTAAAGTAGTAAGTGTACAGCCTGTATAACAGTGTAAATTTGCTGTCCCCTCAAAAAATGGCAACAAAAGTAAGTACACCCCTAAGTAGAAATGTCCAAATTGGGCCCAATTAGCCATTTTCCCTCCCCGGTGTGACTCGATAGTGTTCCAAGGTCTCAGGTGTGAATGTGGAGAAGGTGTGTTAAATTTGGTGTTATCGCTCTCAAACTATCTCATAATGATCACTGGAAGTTCAACATGGCACCTCATGGCAAAGAACTCTCTGAGGATCTGAAAAAAATATATATTTTTGGTCTACATAAAGATGGCCTAGGCTATAAGAAAATTGCCAAGACCCTGAAACTGAGCTGCAGCAAGGTGGGCAAGACCATACAGCGGTTTCACAGGACAGGTTCCACTCAGAACAGGCCTCGCCATGGTCGACCAAAGAAGTTGAGTGCACGTGCTCAGCGTCATATACAGAGGTTGTCTTTGGGAAATAGACGTATGAGTGCTGCCAGCATTGCTGCAGAGGTTGAAGGGGTGGGGGGTCAGCCTGTCAGTGCTCAGACCATACGCCGCACACTGCATCAAATTGGTCTGCATGGCCCAGAAGGAAGCCTCTTCTAAATATGATGAACAAGAAATCCTGCAAACAGTTTGCTGAAGACAAGCGGATTACAAGCATGGATTACTGGAACAACGTCCTGAGGTCCGATAAGACCAAGATAAACTTATTTGGTTCAGATGGTGTCAAGCACGTTCTGCGGCAACCAGCTGAGGAGTACAAAGACAAGTGTGTCTTGCATACATACAAGCATGGTAGTGGGAGTGTCATGGTCTGCCCCTGCATGAGTGCTGCCGGCACTGGGGAGCTACAGTTCATTGAGGGAACCATGAATGCCAACGTGTACTGTGAGATATTGGAACAGAGCATGATCCCCTCCCTTCGTAGACTGGGCCGCAGGGCAGTATTCCAACATGATAACGACCCCAAACACACCTCCAAGACGACCACTGCCTTGCTAAAAAAGCTGAAGGTAAAGGTGATGCACTGGCCAGCATGTCTCCAGACCTAAACCCTATTGAGCATCTGTGGGGCATCCTCAAATGGAAGGTGGGGGAGTTCACGGTCTCTAACATCCATCGTCTTCGTGATGTCATCATGACGAGTTGAAGAGGACTCCAGTGGCAACCTGTGAAGCTCTGGTGAACTCCATGCCCATGAGGGTTAAGGCACTTCTGGAAAATAATGGTGGCCGCACAAAATATTGACACTTTGGGCCCAATTTGGACATTTCCACTTAGGGGTGTACTCATTTTTGTTTACAATTTACATTGTACCAGTGTCATTTCTTTAGTGTTGTCACGTGAAAAGATATACTAAAATATTTATAAAAATGTGAGGGGTGTACACACTTTTGTTGCCAACGGTTTAGACATTAATGGCTGTGTGTTGAGTTATTTTGAGGGGACAGCAAATTCACACAGTTATACAGGCTGTACACTTACTACTTTACATTGTAGCAGAGCGTCATTTCTTCCGTGTTGTCACATGAAAATATATAATAAAATATTTACAAAAATGTGAGGGGTGTACTCACTTCTGTGAGATACTGTATATAAATTTTACAAAATGGAAAACTTTGATTTGTGCAAAAAGGGAATTTTTGAATTTCTAGGATATAAAATATCTACACAGGCGTTCTGTACAAAGGTACAGTCAGTCACAGACATAACGCTGTGAACAAGTTTCACCGATTGTTCTGTTTGTACCACAAGACAAATAATAAAATTAGGGGAATTACTACAGTGAGTAACTGAGCAATTAAAAATATGCCTTATACTGTTTATATTATATATATATATATATTTTTTAAAGATATTAACCATTAGCCCTTCAAAACAAATGTATGTATATTATACAATGTCCTGTATAAATAACTCTGTACTAGGACTATTGCTCATGTGAAGAAGCTAGTTGAGTCTGAAAACAGCCCGAGGGAAATATTTCAATAAGAGTATCACATGACCACCCCAGATGCACCTTACATTGCAGATGTGTTAAATAAGAATGCTTAAGGCTGATGTATCTATTTCCTTTGGGAAAAACAGCCATTGTAGCCCTCGGGCATTCCTGAAAAAGCTTTTTGAATCTACTGCTTCAGCAATCATCAATGCCAGCTAATGTCCCTTTTCTCAGACTATTTATGTTTACTACAAAATTCTATACACTGAGCCAATGGTCCCAAGCCTCCACTAAGGGAGTCCATGATAGACCAGGTTATAGATACAGTGTGGATACTAGTGATGCAATCAGAGGCGTCACGGACAGTTGTGTACTAGCTACCTCACTTGAGTATGCACAGAGTAAAGTGCCTAAACTAAGGCCTGCATTGGGTTCCCTGCAAGGAGGTTTGGGAATCACTGCAGACCTCATAGCCGCTTGAAATTAATGCGCTGAAAGCTGTTTATAATACATTAGTATTTAGCAGAGACATTCTGTGCTTTTACTATTTCATGAAAATAAATAGAACTAGAAATGTATTAAAGTTTCTTTAGTTCATAGGAGATATTAAAATATTTAAATTACTAGTTAGTACGTACAATAAAATTACTGGTTATTACGTCCAGATATGTATTTATTATATGGACCTTTCAGTGGATTCTAATATGTATTCATATGTACAATTTTGTTATCCTAAAAATACATTTTAGTGTTGATTATGATGTGTTCAGGATTTTTTTTTGCATGAAAGTAACTGAGCTCAAACCTCTGGAAATTGATAAAATAATGTTTCAGCTGCATACATACTTTTAGATTTATGGAATTCTTTAGAATTAGTATCAACAGATTACTAGTATTTAGTAATTATTTAAATGTAAACATTAGCATTATTATGACAATTTACCAAACTACATATTAGCATGTTCTATGTAAGACTATAAAACTATAATATAAAACAAAATCAATGAATGAATGAACGACTTACCTCTTTTCATAGGACAGATAAACAGAGTTTTCCTGGTTATGTGTGTCAATCTCTTTTTTCAGTTTGGCCATTTCTGTAGTAAGCTCAGTGACTTTACTCCTGTAAAGGAAGGACCATTTTGAATATTTTGACTTTGTATATAAAATTGCTAACAAAAGTGAAATATATAGGATCTTATAACAATAAACCATTTAACATGTTAAACTGTATGATTAGCTACTGTTCTCAATGACATGAAGACATCAAGTTATTAAGAACGAGGAAAAATGATTTACTTACCACAATGAAAACAATATATATTGCTATTCATTACATAAATTGAAACAAAATGCTAAACATTACCTAAGTTACACAAATGTTTAGTTAGTGGAGATAATGGAAGAGAGCATGGGATCCAGTGCATATAGCTAATTAACTGCTTTAGGTGCGCTGTCAGTCAAATGAATGGAGCTGTAATAGGGAATAGGGTTTGCAAAGTCCAGCTGACAGAGCTCTTATCAGTTACAATCACAGACACACTAATATCATTTATCAGCATTGGAGAAGTGATGTGCCTGGTTATTGATTGAAATGAAGAATAGCTTAAGATATAATGTGCAAACGTCCCCTTCCCTCATAATGAACCTCTTTAGATCACATGCAGTCAAAGATACGGTCAGATATAATTAGATGGCCTGTCAGTTATGCACACATGGAAATTCACACTCAAACCGATACACACACACACATCTACAATAAAATAGACAGATTTAAAGAGGTACAACATACAAAAAAATGCACAAAAAAGGAGAACACAAGTGTTAGGTAGAAGTTGTCATTTTTTAATTATGAACATTTTTCACTTAAATCTTGCTGTGGATTCCACACCTCAGATCTGTCTGACTTCAGTTGCTATAGTCCCTGCAAACATCTCTCATTTAACATAAACATCCACAAACAGAAACATCAAAATACATGAATATGATTAATATTCTCACTTTCATTTGAAGTACTTAGTTACTTAGGGGATCAAGCAGCAGAGAAGAAAATGCAGTTTGGTCATACATACTATAAATATATAAGCACAAGTAAAAATGCTCCACACTGTATTTGCATTAGGCCTTTGCAAACATTCATGTGAGCATATAACATTAAGGAGAATACCAATTCAACAGACACTTTTATGTTTATTCTGGTTAAACTGCACAAAAATGTCCTCAAATATTTATTCCACATACCGAAGAAGGCCAAGAAAATAGGATTTGTCCATAATCTGTCTCTGAGGACCTGGAAAAGAAGATTTTGTTAATGTCACATGAGCTGGCTTTCAATTTGTAAATACATATTTAACAAATTAAATAAAGCATAAAAAGACTTTGCAATGATTTAAAGTGAAACTATAATAATGTTAACTTAATTTTCAAATGTGAAACAATAGTATTTTAATCTTGCATGTTTACTTTGTCCTCTGAACTGACTATACATGCTGGGTCCTCATACAGACATAGAACTACCAGTCCCCATTCAGCAACACTTTATGATCATATCTTAGTGCCATAATATATTATTATAAGTTATGATACATTGCTAAGTTGAATTGCAGTTATCAAATTCCCTAGCTTGTGCATAAGTCTGTAATGTCCTGAGTACCTTTCATTCCCGTTTTCATGCCACTCAGACCCTGCTGGGTGACTGGACGATCTGCTACTTTAATCTGAGCTGACAGAACTCCTCCTGAACCCACTGAACCACCACGAGTCCCCGGTCTTGCTGTGCCAGGCATCACCTTAAAGAAAACAAGCAAAAGGGTTTGCAATAGGAAGGAAAAATACTGGTTATTAAGGCTCCTTAGAAACATTGTTTTTATTAAACTTTAGAGTTTTATTTTTTAACTAGCGAACTGCCTGTCAAAAAATGTGTCTCTTTCCAGCATCTCCCACCTGTCCCTTCCCTGTGTGTTTGTCCTCTGTGTGTCTGCTGAATGTTTGCATGTTACGCTCTGACTGCCGTTTGTTTTATTTTCAAAGTCATGCGTGCCTGGCGTTGTTGGTGTTAGTGTATTTGCCATTGTGTATTTCCTAAGTCCCGTGTGCCTGGCTTTGCTCAGCCTCATTTTCATCCAGTTTCAGACTTTTTACGTTTTTCATCCACCATTTTTTTTCTCTCACTTAGATGATTTTCAAGTGCCGAAACACGTCAGATAAGGCTCAAAATCGCTTGCAACCTCACTCCCAGGCTTCCTGGCTCTCCCCCTGTGCTTTCTGTAAAAAAAATATTTTTTTTCTTGTTTTTCGATTTGTGCGGGTCAGCTATTAAATTCGTATTTTTCAGAGGTTGTATTATTTTCCCGAACTTGCATGTGTGTCTGGGTCGCTTAAGTGCTGCGCGGCTGCCTAATTGCTCATTTCAACCTAAGTGCCAAGTGCTTCAATGCCTCAACTGCTCGCCTTCTGAGAGTCTTTGGTGCTTATTTCAGCCTAAGACCTGCGTGCTTCAATGCCTCGCTTTGCGTGACAAATTGCAGTTTGACAATTATAATATGTGATAGGGGGTACAGTAGTCAGAAGTATAGATGGAAAGCATTTTTATTTTACTTTCAGTCCAAGGAGTTATGAAACTGAGAATGCAAAGCATCCCAGGGCTATCAGGGGCTTTCAAGAATGTTACAGGACCCATTTACCAGAGGTTTGCAAAACTGACCATTTTTAAAATATTTTTCAGGCATAGAATTTCTGAACAATAACTGCAATTTTAAAAGTTAAGATTTAGATGCCTATAAGGAAAAGTTGTGGATAGGGGGCTGGAAGGAAGCGAGAGTCAATCACATTACTACAATAAAATGGTCATCATATGCCATGATCAAGGAGGCTCTCCAATCACAGCATAAACTCTTGGACATGTAAGCATTATGAAAAAGATATCGCAATATACTGATATCCTCATTATTAATCTACTAGCGACTTGCTTGTCAAAAAAATGACGGCAATAAAATTGTAAGGCAGGTAATGCTGTTTGCCACGCAATGTAAGGCTTTTAGTCCTCTGAGTACCTTCGGCGCTCATTGCGAGCCTCTCCACTCGTTTACTTTTGCTCCTCTGAGCATTGTCTGCGCTCATTGTGAGCCCTGCGATGAGCGCCTTTAGCGCTCATTGCGAGGCTCTCCCCAGTTATTTTTTTTTTATATAAATATATATTTTTATAATAATTAATTAAAAAATAAATTAATATACTTTTACTATTTGTAATTAATATATCCAGCAATCAATATGCTGAAGAGCTAACAATCGCTGTTGTTTTTGCTGCAGCATACAATGTACATTTGGACTGTTGGTGACCTGAGGAGAAAGTGTCAGCAGTGTGGCAAGTGTGCAGTATAAATAGGTTGCGTGCGCGAAGCAAACCCGTTTGTTTAGTTGTGTAAAGCAGAATTTTAGAATGGTAATGTTATTAGTTTTAAATTAGTGTTGTAAAATGGCAGCGATTGTGTATATGTTACGCAGGTCTCAAGCATTTTCCGTCCTGCCTAATAGTGTATTTTGTACATTCCTGGCTAAAAGGCGTATGTGCTTGGCGATGTTTTGCGTGCTTAGGGGTCGTGTAGCCTAGTTTTCTTTCGGCGGCCATTTTTTCTCTTGCTTAGACGATTTTCGAGTGGCAAAACTCTGCAAATTAAACTTAAATTTGTGTGCAACCTCACTCCCAGATGTCCTGGCTGTCCCCCCGTGCTGTGTGTTTTTTTGTTTTATTTATTTTTTTTGTTTTTCGATGTGCGCGGTTCGAACGTTAACTTATTATTTTTTCTACCTCGCATTTTTTTTTTTTCTAAGTTCCACGGGTCGTATTTGTTTTTCTTCTAAATCACGCTTTCCTGGCGCTTTACAGGTCGTAATTCTTAATGTCTATCCTTTTTTTTCTAGCTGCTACAGGCTATGGCGCTCATCTCCACTAGCGAAGTGAGCGCCTTCGGTGCTCCCAGCCTAAGTCGGACGGAGTCGTAGGGATGGACGCCTATGGCGCTCATCTGCACCAGCGCAAGGAGCGCCTTTGGCGCTCCTTGCCAGCAACTGCGGCCCTCGCTTTGCGAGGGCTGCAGTTGCAGCGGGTTTGCTAAGCGAGCCCGCAAGCATTAGCAACAATGTGATATATCCAAATAGATTAATCATGACTAAATTACTATATATAGTGATAACTTTTTTATTGGACAAACATATTGATAATAACAATGACAAGCTTTCGATAGCAACCTCTCTTTATCAAGCCCAAAGCACTTCTGATTTTTAGGTGAGCAGATAGAGAAAGAAGTTCAGTGACAGGCATAATCAATAATGTTCTATGCAGTCAAAGAAGACAGCTATTGTACCCCAGTTGGACACCACACTTCCCAAAATAATCACTCAATCCAAAACCTGAAAATCAGGAAAGTTATAACACTCTTTGACACTAAAAATTCAGGCCTAAATTTAGACATGGGATTCTCTCTCATTACCAAAACTTCTTGTGACATTTAACATTCCTGGTCCCCCCCCCCTTTGTTTTATCGCTGATCTTCTAATGCTCAAGATGTGAGGATATTTATGGCCCTATTTATTGCTCTGGGTTTCACTTATCTGAAACCTTATGCAAACATACACACTTGACTGCATAGAACATTATTGATCATGTCTGTCACTTCTGAATTTCTCTCTTTACAGCTCACCTAAAAATCAGTATTGCTTTAGACTTGATAAATAGGGGTTGTTCTTGAAAACTCATCATTATTATTATGAATATATTTGTCCAATAAAAAAAGGTATCACTATATATCTACATACAGTGCCTTGCAAAAGTATTCACCCCCTTGACTTTTTACCTATTTTGTTACATTACAGCCTTAAGTTCAATGTTTTGTTAATCTGAATTGTATGTGATGGATCAGAACACAATAGTCTAAGTTGGTGAAGTGAAATGAGATAAATATATACATGAAACATTTTTTTAGAAATAGAAAACAGAAACTTGGCATGTGCGTATGTATTCACCCCCTTTGTTATGAAGACCAAAAAAAGCTCTGGTGCAACCAATTGCCTTCAGAAGTCACATAATTAGTGAAATGATGTCCACCTGTGTGCAATCTAAGCGTCACATGATCTGTCATTACATAAACACACCTTTTTTGAAAGGCCCAGTGGCTGCAACACCTAAGCAACAGGTACCACTAACCAAACACTGCCATGAAGACCAAGGAACTCTCCAAACAAGTAAGGGACAATGTTGTTGAGAAGTACAAGCCAGTGTTAGGTTATAAAAAAAATATCAAAATCTTTGATTATCCCCAGGAGCACCATTAAATCTATCATAACCAAACAGAAAGAGCATGGCACAACAGCAAAACCGCCAAGAGACGGCTGCCCACCAAAACTCATGGACAGGGCAAGGAGGGCACTAATCAGAGAGGCAGCACAGAGACCTAAGGAACCCTGGAGGAGCTGCAGAGTACCACAGCAGAGACTGGAGTATCTGTGCATAAGACGACAATAAGCCGTACAATCCATAGAGTTGGGATTTATGGCCAGAAGAAAACAAAATGGCACGTTTTGAGTTTGCAAAAAGGCATGTGGGAGACTCCCAAAATGTATGGAGGAAGGTGCTCTGGTCTAATGAGACTAAAATTGAACTTCTCGGCCATCAAAGAAAACGCTATGTCTGGCGCAAACCCAACACATCACATCACACAAAGAGCACCATTCAGCAGCCGGGGCTGGAAAACTGGTCAGAGTTGAGGGAAAGATGGATGGTGCCAAATGCAGGGATATTCTTGAGCAAAACCTGTACCACTCTGTGCGTGATTTGAGGCTAGGACGGAGGTTCACCTTCCAGCAGGACAATGACCCCAAACACACTGCTAAAGCAACACTTGAGTGGTTTAAGGGGAAATATGTAAATGTGTTGGAATGGCCTAGTCACAGCCCAGACCTCAATCCAATAGAAAATCTGTGGTCAGACTTAAAGATTGCTGTTCACAAGCGCAAACCATCAAACTTGAAGGAGCTGGAGCAGTTTTGCAAGCAGGAATGGGCAAAAATCCCAGTGGTAAGATGTGGCAAGCTCATAGAAACTTATCCAAAGCGACTTGGAGCTGTGATTGCTGCAAAAGGTGGCTCTACAAAGTATTGACTTTAGGGGGGTGAATATTTATGCACATTGACTTTTTCTGTTATTTTGTCCTATTTATTGTTTGCTTCATAATAAAAATAAAAAAAAATCTTCAAAGTTGTGGGAATGTTCTGTAAATTAAATGATGCAAATCCTCAAACAATCCATGCTAATCCCAGGTCGTGAGGCAACAAAACACTAAAAATGCCAAGAGGGGTGAATAATTTTGCAAGGCACTGTATCTATATACATCATATATAATAGTTGTCAAACTGCGATTTGTCTTCACGCTTGCGACAAATCGCAGTTTGACAACTACGATCGGTCGCAGGAAGAGACACCCAGGGGAAGAGGGGAGAGGCACACACAAGGGAAGAGGGGAGAGACACACACAATGGAAGAGGGGAGAGACACACACAAGGGAACAGGGGAGAGACACACACAAGGGAAGAGGGGAGAGCAAAAGAGACAAAGGGGAGGGGAAAGAGACACAGGGGAGGGGGAAAGAGACACAGGGGAGGGGGAAAGAGACACAGGGGAGGGGGAAAGAGACACAGGGGAGGGGGAAAGACACAGGGAAGGGGGAAAGAGACACAGGGAAGGGGGAAAGAGACACAGGGGAGGGGGAAAGAGACACAGGGGAGGGGGAAAGAGACACAGGGGAGGGGGGAAGAGACACAGGGGAGGGGGGAAGAGACACAGGGGAGGGGGAAAGAGACACAGGGGAGGGAAAAGAGACACAGGGAAGGGAAAAGAGACACAGGGGAGGGAAAAGAGACACAGGGGAGGGAAAAGAGACACAGGGGAGGGAAAAGAGACACAGGGGAGGGAAAAGAGACACAGGGGAGGGAAAAGAGACACAGGGGAGGGAAAAGAGACACAGGGGAGGTGGAAAGAGACACAGGGAAGGTAGAGGGGGAACAGACACAGGGAAGGAGGAACAGATACAGAAGGGAGAGGTGGGGAAGAGACACATGAGGGAAAGAGACACAGGGGAGGGAGAGGAGGGGGAAAGAGACACAGGGGAGGGAGAGGAGGGGGGAAGAGACACAGGGGAGGGAGAGGAGGGGGGAGAGACAGGAGAGTGAGAGGAGGCAGAAGAGACACAGGGGAGTGAAATGGGGGGAAGAGACAGAGAAGGAATGGGGGGGAAAAGACACAGGGGAGGGGGTAAGACGCATAGGAGGGAGGGGGGAAGAGACACAGGAGGGAAAGAGACACAGGGGAGGGGGTTAAAACACAGGGGGGGATGAGACACAAGGGAGGGAGAGGAGGGGGGAAATGAGACACAAGGAAGGAAGTAGACAGGTGGAGAGACTCGCAATGAGCACCAAAGGCGCTCCTTGCGAGGCCCATGACGAGCGCCAAAGGCGCTCATAGCGAGCCCAGTAAAGTAGAGGGGGTAGAGGCTCCCATTGTGTGGCAAACAGCATTGCCAGGCTTTACACATTTTTGACGGCCAAGTTGCTAGTCTATATATATTAATAATGTATATGTATAATGTCTCCGACCATAAGCTATATGGGGATAGTATGAAATTTACAGAAATTGGCTGTATAGCCAAATTTATCATGTGAGCTGTAAGTGTCCTGAGGATGTGAAATAATGTAAGATGTACAGTATATTCCTGTGTAAAAATTTCAAGGAAGGGGGAAGCTCCAAACAATTTATTAGTTTACAGATTTATATCCGCAAGTTATTCCTTAAGAACCCCACTCTCTTTGCCGACAACAGCATGATTATAAAGCATAGAAGAGAAACCAAAATGACATAAGGCACTATTGGAATCTAGTCATAGGGGTATTTCAGAAAAAAAATATATTCAGCATGAAAAATATAAGTTTGCTCTTGTCTAAAATCTTGTTTCAACTTATGAGATAAATTTCTGCAATAACTTATGAAAGTTGGCTCAACAATTAGCAGGCACTTGGTCACCATGGCGACTAGAAATATTTACTGGCACCTACTGTACATTCCCTGTGAGTGCCTGCTTCACTCCTGATCATTTAATCTGCAAACTGCTTGGCAGTAAAGAGTTAACAGTGATCGTGTGTCCTGGCTGTGCAGCTCTGGTTACAGTCTGCATGAGAGATTTCACAGTCCCATCCACCTGAGGACGTTCACGGAGGGAAGAGAGGAGTGAGGGGAATCTGTGCTGCCAGTCCCAAGAGCAAACTGCAAATAAAATGGAAGTCTGGAAGAGCAATCAAACTATTGCAATCACTGCAGGTTGCTTTAACAAATCTTCTTACAAAGTGGAGCAATGGTTTGGGATCCAATGCAGGGACAATGCACCTGGCTTAAACCCTAATTGTCTAGTCCAGGTTTTTAACTTATACATAAATGTGATATACTGTGTGTGCTGGTAGAAATACAAGTGATATTTGTAAAAAGCTGCGGAGTAAGAAATATATTAACAATTGCTCCACACACAAAACGGAGACAAATAACTAATAAAATTGCTCTAAGCAAATCCTTAAATATTGCCAAAGAGCCCTGGAAAGAAATGTAACTGCTGCAAAAAGTCTGTTTGATTTCTCAAAGGCTAATAAATATTAGCCGCAGCTAGCAGTCCGTTTCACCACAATATGCGGCTTTTTCAAAGGCTCATAATGCATTATTAGCGTTTGAGAGAGCCGCATCTAGCAACGCAAGGCAATATCCAATAGTTATACACTCTCAGGGATTAAACGAGCGCTATGATTATGCTATACCCTTTATGAATACCCATGTAGGGACACATGAGGCTATTTTTTATCTCTGCTTATTTTGTTTTTATTTTTGCAGTTTCATTTTTGTCTCTTTTGCTGTTCCTGGCTTGTTTTCATGATTGAATTGTGGATATCCTTCAATATTGTTTTTTTGGTATTTCTTCAGTTGCCACACACTATGTGACCCTATAGCCTTTAGGGGGTTTTCTTGCAACAGTTACACATATTTCCAGGACACATGAAAACTTTGGCAATATTTTAGGATTTTATTAGGTATTTGTCTGTTTTTATGTGTGGAGCAAGTGCTAATATATTTTTTCCTCAGCAGCTTTTTACAAATATCACTTGTACTATCACCATACACAGTAAATCACATTTATGTATATGTACTGTTAAAAACTGTGCCAGACAATTAGGGTTTAAGCAAGTTGGGGGTGGGAGAATGACCTTGAAGATAGAAAGTGTCCCTGTATGGGATCCCAGGGTTTACACATTCATTTTTATAGTAATTTGTGGTGTTGGCGGCAGTGGCATAGCTTTGCCACCCCTCTCAATACACCAAAAGTACTGTGTAGAATTATTAAAATTACATCACAATGTATATATTGCATAAAATATTTTTTTGTATAATTCATGTAGAATCTTTTTTGTAGATTGCAGGGTACAGAAGACGATTGTTTTGTATGGCCATGCTTCTACATGTATTAAACAAAATTAATTTTACTTTTATGCAATACTTACATTGTGATGTAATTTTAATAATGTACAGTGCACACAATCAAAGTGAGTTACATTTCTAGTGGTTTAATAGCTTACATTGTTTGCCCTGGGTTGACCTCAGCTTAGTCACCAGTGTCACCAACAAAGCGTCAGACTAACTGGCTGCAGCTGGTGAAACCTAATGACGAATTTTGCCCGGGCAAACTGCCCCCTCCGTCCCACCGAAGCTACACCACTGGTTGGCAGTATTTAAAACCAATTATTTTTTGATAACATTACAAGTGGTACATGAGACCTGTATATTTCAAATTATTTTGAGTTTGTAGCGTGATTTAATATTAAAATATTATTATTATTATTGTTTTTATTTATATCGCGCCAACATATTCCGTAGCGCTGTACAGGGGTTTAGTACATGGCAAAAAACAAACTTAACACCTTATAAAGAATGGAGGGTCCTGTTTTTGAGCATATACGGTACTCAAATGTACATAGTGCTTGCTTCCAAGACACAGACACACAGTTGAAAACTCGCAAACTTACAATCTAAGGGTTTAGGTGTGATACAAGCGGGTGACAAATACAAAATGGCAACGTGAATGCAATTTGTTTAGTCAATTGGAGGGGACTGTGTGTTGTACTGTAGATTACGGGTGAGAGTGTTATTAAGCTGTGGAGTGTGCAGTTGTAATTATAAAGGCTGAAGGTGATAAGAAATTTTTAAACAGGTGTGTATTTAATAATTTTTTTAAGGTTTTGAGGCAGGAAGATAATCTAATGGAGGGAGGCAAGGAGTTCCAAATAGTAGGGGCAGCACGAGAAAAGTCTTGAAGACGGGAGTGAGAGGAGGTGATGAGAGAGGAGGAAAGAAGGTTGTTAGCAGAACGAAGGGGGAGGTTGGGAGAGTATTTTGAAAAAAGAGCAGAAATATAAGGGGGTGCACTGTTGTTGAGGGCTTTATATGTTAGGGTCATGATTTTAAATGTGATTCGGGAAACTATGGGAAGCCAGTGAAGTGATTGACAGAGAGGAGCTGCAGACACTGAGCGTTTGGTATTGAAGATGAGTCTAGCGGAGGCTTTCATTATGGATTGGAGGGGAGACAGACGAGAGATGGGTAGGCCAGCAAGGAGGGAATTGCAGTAGTCGAGTCGAGATATGATGAGAGAGTGTATTAGAATTTTAGCTGTGTCTTCAGTAAGATAATGACGAATTTTGGAGATGTTTTTTTAGGTGAAACTGACAAGATTTTGTTATCGATTGGATGTGAGGAATAAATCAGAGGCCGGGATCCAGTGGAACCCCAAGACAACGGGCCTGGGAGGTGGGAGTGATGATGGTGTTGTCAACAGTGAGAGATATTTGAGGAGTGGAAGCTGTAGTAGACGGTGGAAAGATTAGGAGTTCAGTCTTAGACATGTTGAGTTTGAGTTGACGGGTAGACATCCAGGAGGATATGCTAGAGAGGCAGTTGGAAACTTGAGCTAAAAGAAAGGGGGATAGATCGGGTGCAGAGAGGTAGATTTGAGCATCATCTGCATAGAGATGATATTGAAATCCAAAGGATTTTATGAGGGTGCCAAGGGAGGAGGTGTAGATGGAGAAGATGAGGGGGCCTAGGACAGAACCTTGGGGAACGCGAACAGACAGAGGGAGAGTTGAAGAAGAGGTGCCAGAGAAGGAGACGCTAAATGTATGATCTATTAGATAGTATGTGAACAATGAAAGAGATGTGTCCTGGATGCCAAATGAGCGGACAGTTTGGATTAGAAGAGGGTGGTCAACTGTGTCGAAGGCAGCAGAGAGATCCAGGAGAATTAGAATGGAGAAGTGACCCTTTGATTTGGAGGTTAGCAAGTCATTGGTGACTTTTGTGAAGGATGTTTCTGTTGAGTGTTGGGCACGGAAACCAGATTGGAAGGGGTCAAGAAAGGAATTGGAGGAAATAAATTGAGTGAGACAATTTTAAACAAGCCGCTCAAGCAGTTTAGAAGCCAGGGGAAGTAGTGAGATAGAGCGGTAGTTGGGAGGCAGAAGCTGGGTCAGATGAGGGCTTCTTGAGAATAGGTGTAATTATGGCGTGTTTTAAGGAGGATGGAAACCTGCGAGTGTTTAGGGAGATGTTTAATAGATGTGTTAGAGCTGGGATAAGTGTGGTGGATAGGGGAGGGATTAGCTGTGATGGAATAGGATCATGTGGACATGTTGTAAGGTGACAGGTTAATAATAATGTAGATACTTCATCCTCAGTTACAGGGTCAAAGGAAGAGGAAGGGTAAAAGTTGGGTGTTGACAGTTTGTTGAGAGGATGGTGGCATAGGGCCAAGCTGGGAGGAGAGCTCATTTCGGATGGTTTCAATTTTATTTTTAAAGTGGTTGGCAAAGTCATCAGCAGTTAGACAGGAAGGGGCAGGAGGTGGAGGTGGGCAAAGGAGGGTGTTGAATGTAGCAAATAAACGTTTAGGGTTGGAGGACAGGTTTGATATTAGTGATGAGAAGTAGTGTTGTTTGCCAAGGTTGAGGGCAGAGAAGTAGGAGCGCAAGGTAAACTTGTAGTGGAGAAAGTCTGCTAAAGCGCGAGATTTCCTCCATAGTCGTTCTGCAGTGCGTGAGCATCTCTGTAGATAGCGTTTTTGTGTAGTGTGCCATGGTTGTGGGTGAGAGCGAGGGCGGTTGCTTGTGATTATGGGTGCAAGAGAGTGAAGGGTGGAGGTTAGAGTAGCGTTGTACTGTGAAGTGGCGATGTCAGGGCAGGCGAGGGTGGTGAGAAGGCTGAGAAGGGGTTTTAGTTCATTTGAAAATTGTTGTGGGTTGAGTGCTTGCAGGTTTCTGCATGTTCTGGTGGCAGGATTTGAAGAAGGGTGGTGAGCGGAAGATGAGGTGAGGTTGCCCGTTAGCAGGTGGTGGTCAGATAGGGGAAGTGAGGAGATGTCAAGGTTGGAGATAGTGCAGAGATTAGTAAAAATAAGGTCAATGGAGTGTCCACCACTGTGAGTTGCGGAATCTGTCCATTGTGAGAGGCCAAGGGAAGAGGTAAGTGCAAGTAATTTTGCAGTTGTTGGGGAGGTGGGAGTGTTAGTGGCTATGTTGAAATCGCCAAGAATGAGTGAAGATATATTGGAGGAGAGAAAGTGAGGGAGCCAGGCGGCAAAGTTGTCCAGAAATTGAGAGGGTGATAAAGATATATATCCAAATTAGTATTTATTATCATATATGTATTACAAATACACCATGTCAAATTTAGAGAAGAATTTGTCTGGCGCCTACACTTGGAGCTGGGTCATATATTCAAAATTTGGCAAACTAAATCTCTGCAATAATGTTTTCAGGACAACACAAATTACATTACCTACACTATATATGCAGTACGGTTTGCAGGATATGTTGGCTTAACCTACTTTCTTGCAATGATTTAATGTTATGTATATATGTTTTCTGCAAAAACCAAACATTTATTGAAACAGACTTTATTCATGATGCATGTTCTTGAATTGTTCCCAAAGCCATCACTGCCATGAAGAATGGGTTGTTGGTAGGTAACTTCCCATGAGCCTGTACTTCTAGTTACTAAACATTTTGCGCAGTATAATATATCTGTATTAAATGCTTCTTTCCAGGCTCCAAGAAAAAGTCTGTCTGGCTCCGATGAAATGCTCTTGGCTCCTAAGTGTAAGTTATTTAAACATCACTGGCTACTACCATACTAGATATTATAAGTCCACAAAACACTTATGGAGGAGGACACTCTGTTGCTTTATCCTTTCTGGAAATATTATCCCACTTTTAATTCAGCACAATCCTTACAGATATGCAGTCTTTCAGGGGATACGTGCCACCATTCATCAGGCAAATACATCCAGACATGGCATATTTGTTTTAGATCCTTTGATCGGCTCGTTGTCTGAGTCCTATTTGATGCTGGATCACTCATGATTACCGGACCTGCAGATGACAGCGGATACACTGCTGCTGTGTCCAGAAATCACAAGTAATAGGATGTCAATGACTACCTTAGATTGGCCCTTGTGTCCTTTTTGTGTTTCTTTATTTTACTTCTTTGTCTATTTTTAAGAGAGATGGCCCAGTTGGAGACATACAACTGAGGAGCAAAGTTAAAGATTTAATCAATTAATTATGGGATCCAATTGTTTATATATTCAGGTCTAACTAATTTCTTTGTTTGAATATTGCAATACCAAACGGGTTCGTTTGGTAGTTGTGCAAAACAGGTAGAAAAGGTTGATTGAGACAACATACTCCAAAAGAGCCGCTTACAACGTTTAATTTGTGTCATTACAGTTTACTATTTACACTTGTGACTAAACAATATGTGTTAATGGTAGGTTCCCCCAATCTGTTCCAATATTAAAGGGCCAGTGTATGTACTTTTCGTGTTAAACGTATTTAGTTCACATAATATTGTTCAAGCCTTACTTAGTTCACATAATATTGTTCAAGCCTTACTAAGCCAGACTAATAAAGATTATCATAGTTGAAATATTTCATTTCCTTTCAATAGTGCGCAGGACAATGAGATGAAAGTTATATTTTCTGGCTGCTGTTTGGACATATTCTGGCTGCTGATTTGTTGGTGTATTGCACATGTATTTTTAATGGGGAACTAAAAAAAATAGGTTTAACATGAAAATGCTTACACTGGCCCTTTAATGGTAAGTGTGCCCCTATATGTTCCTTTCATTATACTCCTTCTCTTATCCCTATTATGATGTGTAATTGGTTGTCTGCTGATTCATTAATTTGTTTGCTGAAAATGGAAACACTTACCCCAGTTGCTAATCTGTTAGCAGTGGGGGGAGGTCTGATTCCACTTGGAGGCCTGTTCACATGAGAGCCGACACCTCCCCTTGTTGTAGGTCGGGCTGATGGGGGGCGCTGATTGCTTGCCATTGTTGTTTTCAATTCTATAAGAAAAAAACACAGTTTAATACATAATATTTGGCTGATTTGCTAATTAGGATTACATTCTGCTTTCTGTCTCTGTAGTGGTCAGAATAAAGACCCCCAATGTTACCAGACAGTTAGACCCCTCTCCTACTCCTATAAAGCACTCTGAGCCTCACATGAGCACACAGGAGCTGCAAAATATATTCTAAATATTTCAGAAATTATAAACTGTAGAGAAAAACAGCTAGTACATCGTATAGACATGTTGTTAAAGCTCTCTACGTAGTCCTTTGATAAAGGGATACACTCTTTAGATTGGATTAAATTGATGGTTTTATATATATATAGGTAGAATGCGATCTGTGCCAGACACAGTTTGGACTGATTTTCATTATACTATTGGGATTACTCTGCAAGTGCATTTGGTTAGGATTCAGTGTTTTCACTGCTGCAACCTGGGTTTGATTTTAATAAGGGAACCAAGAGGTCACACCACCCTGAGGCCGAGCATGGTTGGGCCTGGTCAGTACTTGGATGGGAATATCATGAGCTTATGCTGTGGCCCCTTGGAGAAGGAACTGGCAACCCACTCCAATATCTCTATCATGAATACCAAGTGGATCAGCATGGGGTGTTACAGTCCAAGAGGTCATGGGGAGTTAGACACGACTAAATGACACAAACCAACTATATATATATATATATATATATATATATATATATATATATATATATATATATATATAAAGTCCCTTGACAATACATGTGGTTGTAGTGCACCACTGCGGGCCATGTTTGTCTCTTATATTAAACATTTAATCCTCTGTGTTGAAGTTTATACAGCACTTCTTTCTGGCTGAGACCATCCGTGAATATTTATATACATACGATTATATGTTGTGATTCTTCAGTATAATTGTATATATTTTTATATATGTGTGTGTATACAGTATTCAGTAATCATTCTTACCTGCCCCTGTATACTCTGCTTGTCGCCGTCTTTCAGTCGCTTAGCAACAAGAGCAGCCAACCGCCGGAGCACGAGAGCAATCCGGGGCGTGGCTTGCAGCAATCTCGCGAGCGCCGGTTGCTCAGAAATTGATTGGTCAGTATGTCTCGCGCACTAGTGACGTCACCGCAGTCATAATGTGTCATTGCCTGAGCCGTCATATGTTATGTGTGGCTCACTGTGAATGGATTAACGCGTTCTAACGAGTATTCAGACTGTACACAATCACGCTCATGTATTGTGAAAGTAATGGAGAAAAGGGACAACGGGTCTATACCAGTATTTACATATAAAGTATATTAGCATGAGGATTATTTCATATAAATAACTTTATTAAAGACTTTATTATAAGACTTTAATAAAGACTCGTACGTATTCGAAGCATTCCCATTACACCTCACACGGTGCCTGTCACTCCCAGCTAGTTGTTCTGTCACATACACAAAGTATTGCTATCACTGCCATTGTTATACACCGCCCAGTGCCAGCCCCCTGCTCTGCCGTCACTTCCTATGATCACTTCCTCCGCTGTGCTGGTAGCTGGATGCTGTGTCATTGGCCGGGCTCACCATGTCTCAGAATGGAGGCTGGTACCGGTTGCGCTGCTCCCTCCCCGGGCACGAGCTGGATGTTAGGGGGCTCGCGTGTTGCCCGCTGTCGCCGGGCGAAGGCTTCGTGTCGGTGTCACGTGATAGGAGTGCGCGCCTCTGGGTGCCGGACAGGTGAGAGCGCAAGACCCCCACAGGGAGTATGCGTGACGTCACCAGGGGAGCATGTGTATAAACAGAAAGGAGCTAAAGATGCGTGAGGGGATCAGGTGTATAAACAGACTGTCATCAAAACACCTACTGTCTGAGGGGATCTGTATAATCATAACTAGAGTACATCTGTGGGGCGTCAGGTATATAAATGAATGTCACCCCACACTTACAGGGCACCCCCTCTATAATAATAACTAGAGTACATCTGTGGGACATACGATATATAAATGGATGTCACCCCACACCTACAGGGCACCCCTGTATAATAATAACTAGAGTACATCTGTGGGACATACGATATATAAATGGATGTTACCCCACACCTACAGGGCACCCCCTGTATAATCATAACTAGAGTATAGCTGTATGAGGGGCCATCAGGTGTATAAATGGATGCCACTAGACACCTACAGGACACCCCTGTATAATCATAACTAGAGTACAACTGTATGAGGGGCCATCACGTGTATAAATGGATGCCACTAGACACCTACAGGACACCCCTGTATAATCATAACTAGAGTACATCTGTATGAGGGGCCATCAGGTATATAAATGGATGCCACTAGACACCTACAGGGCACCCCTGTATAATCATAACTAGAGTACAACTGTATGAGGGGCCATCAGGTGTATACATGGATGCCACTAGACACCTACAGGACACCCCTGTATAATCATAACTAGAGTACATCTATATGAGTGGCCGACAGGTATATAAATGGATGCCACTAGACACCTACAGGACACCCCTGTATAATCATAACTAGAGTACATCTGTATGAGGGGCCATCAGGTGTATACATGGATGCCACTAGACACCTACAGGGCACCCCTGTATAATCATAACTAGAGTACAACTGTATGAGGGGCCATCAGGTGTATACATGGATGCCACTAGACACCTACAGGACACCCCTGTATAATCATAACTAGAGTACATCTATATGAGTGGCCGACAGGTATATAAATGGATGCCACTAGACACCTACAGGACACCCCTGTATAATCATAACTAGAGTACATCTGTATGAGGGGCCATCAGGTGTATAAATGGATGCCACTAGACACCTACAGGACACCCCTGTATAATCATAACTAGAGTACATCTGTATGAGTGGCCATCAGGTATATAAATGGATGCCACTAGACACCTACAGGACACCCCCTGTATAATCATAACTAGAGTACATCTTTATGAGTGGCCATCAGGTGTATTAAAGGATGTCACCCCACACCTACAGGGCACCCCTGTATAATAATAACTAGAGTACATCTGTATGAGGGGCCATCAGGTGTATTAAAGGATGTCACCCCACACCTACAGGACACCCCTTGTATAATCATAACTAGGGTACATCTATATGAGTGGCCATCAGGTGTATAAATGGACTGTCACCCCACACCTACAGGGCACCCCTGTATAAACATAACTAGAGTATAGCTGTATGAGGGGCCATGAGGTGTATAAATGGATGCCACTAGACACCTACAGGGCACCCCTGTATAATCATAACTAGAGTACATCTATATGAGTGGCCGACAGGTATATAAATGGATGCCACTAGACACCTACAGGACACCCCTGTATAATCATAACTAGAGTACATCTGTATGAGGGGCCATCAGGTGTATACATGGATGCCACTAGACACCTACAGGACACCCCTGTATAATCATAACTAGAGTACATCTGTATGAGGGGCCATCAGGTGTATAAATGGATGCCACTAGACACCTACAGGACACCCCTGTATAATCATAACTAGAGTACATCTGTATGAGTGGCCATCAGGTATATAAATGGATGCCACTAGACACCTACAGGGCACCCCTGTATAATCATAACTAGAGTACATCTGTATGAGGGGCCATCAGGTGTATAAATGGATGCCACTAGACACCTACAGGGCACCCCTGTATAATCATAACTAGAGTACATCTGTATGAGGGGCCATCAGGTGTATACATGGATGCCACTAAACACCTACAGGACACCCCTGTATAATCATAACTAGAGTACATCTGTGGGACATACGATATATAAATGGATGTCACCCCACACCTACAGGACACCCCTGTATAATCATAACTAGAGTACATCTATATGAGTGGCCGTCAGGTATATAAATGGATGCCACTAGACACCTACAGGACACCCCTGTATAATCATAACTAGAGTACATCTGTATGAGTGGCCATCAGGTGTATAAATGGATGCCACTAGACACCTACAGGGCACCCCTGTATAATCATAACTAGAGTACATCTGTATGAGGGGCCATCAGGTGTATACATGGATGCCACTAAACACCTACAGGGCACCCCTGTATAATCATAACTAGAGTACATCTGTGGGACATACGATATATAAATGGATGCCACTAGACACCTACAGGGCACCCCTGTATAAACATAACTAGAGTACATCTGTGTGGCATCAGGTATATAAATGGATGCCACTAGACACCTACAGGACACCCCTGTATAATCATAACTAGAGTACATCTGTATGAGGGGCCATCAGGTATATAAATGGATGCCACTAGACACCTACAGGACACCCCTGTATAATCATAACTAGAGTACATCTGTATGAGGGGCCATCAGGTGTATAAATGGATGCCACTAGACACCTACAGGGCACCCCTGTATAATCATAACTAGAGTACAACTGTATGAGGGGCCATCAGGTGTATACATGGATGCCACTAGACACCTACAGGGCACCCCCTGTATAATCATAACTAGAGTACATCTGTATGAGGGGCCATCAGGTGTATATAGATATCACTAGACTGCCCCGGTGTGTGTAGATATCACTAGACTGCCCCGGTGTGTGTGTAGATATCACTAGACTGCTCCTGTGTGTGTGTGTGTGTAGAGATCACTAGACTGCTCCTGTGTGTGTAGAGATCACTAGACTGCTCCTGTGTGTGTGTGTGTGTGTGTGTGTGTAGAGATCACTAGACTGCTCCTGTGTGTGTGTGTAGATATCACTAGACTGCTCCTGTGTGTGTGTGTGTAGAGATCACTAGACTGCTCCTGTGTGTGTGTGTGTGTGTAGAGATCACTAGACTGCTCCTGTGTGTGTGTGTGTAGAGATCACTAGACTGCTCCTGTGTGTGTGTGTATGTGTGTGTGTAGATATCACTAGACTGCTCCTGTGTGTGTGTGTGTGTGTAGAGATCACTAGACTGCTCCTGTGTGTAGATATCACTAGACTGCCCCTGTGTGTGTGTGTAGATATCACTAGACTGCTCCTGTGTGTGTGTGTGTGTGTAGATAGCACTAGACTGCCCCTGTGCGTGTGTAGATATCACTAGACTGCCCCGGTGTGTATATAGATATCACTAGACTGCCCCGGTGTGTGTGTAGATATCACTAGACTGCCCCGGTGTGTGTGTAGATATCACTAGACTGCTCCTGTGTGTGTGTAGAGATCACTAGACTGCTCTTGTGTGTGTGTAGAGATCACTAGACTGCTCCTGTGTGTGTGTGTGTGTGTGTGTAGAGATCACTAGACTGCTCCTGTGTGTGTGTGTGTAGATATCACTAGACTGCTCCTGTGTGTGTGTGTGTGTGTGTAGAGATCACTAGACTGCTCCTGTGTGTGTGTGTGTAGATATCACTAGACTGCTCCTGTGTGTGTGTGTGTGTAGAGATCACTAGACTGCTCCTGTGTGTAGATATCACTAGACTGCCCCTGTGTGTGTGTGTAGATATCACTAGACTGCCCCTGTGTGTAGATATCACTAGACTGCCCCTGTGTGTAGATATCACTAGACTGCCCGTGTGTGTGTGTAGATATCACTAGACTGCCCCTGTGTGTGTGTGTGTGTAGATAGCACTAGACTGCCCCTGTGTGTGTGTGTAGATAGCACTAGACTGCCCCTGTGTGTGTGTGTGTGTGTAGATAGCACTAGACTGCCCCTGTGTGTGTACATAGATATCACTAGACTGCCCCGGTGTGTGTAGATATCACTAGACTGCTCCTGTGTGTGTGTGTAGATATCACTAGACTGCTCCTGTGTGTGTGTGTAGATATCACTAGACTGCCCCTGTGTGTGTAGATATCACTAGACTGCCCCTGTGTGTGTGTGTGTGTGTGTGTAGATATCACTAGACTGCCCGTGTGTGTAGATATCACTAGACTGCCCGTGTGTGTGTGTAGATATCACTAGACTGCCCGTGTGTGTAGATATCACTAGACTGCCCCTGTGTGTGTGTGTGTAGATATCACTAGACTGCCCCTGTGTGTGTGTGTGTGTAGATATCACTAGACTGCCCCTGTGTGTGTGTGTAGATATCACTAGACTGCCCCTGTGTGTGTGTAGATATCACTAGACTGCCCCTGTGTGTGTGTAGATATCACTAGACTGCCCCTGTGTGTGTGTAGATATCACTAGACTGCCCCTGTGTGTGTGTAGATATCACTAGACTGCCCCTGTGTGTGTGTAGATAGCACTAGACTGCCCCTGTGTGTGTGTGTGTGTGTAGATAGCACTAGACTGCCCCTGTGTGTGTGTGTGTAGATAGCACTAGACTGCCCCTGTGTGTGTGTGTGTAGATAGCACTAGACTGCCCCTGTGTGTGTGTGTGTGTGTAGATAGCACTAGACTGCCCCTGTGTGTGTGTGTGTGTAGATAGCACTAGACTGCCCCTGTGTGTGTGTGTGTGTAGATAGCACTAGACTGCCCCTGTGTGTGTGTGTGTGTAGATAGCACTAGACTGCCCCTGTGTGTGTGTGTGTAGATAGCACTAGACTGCCCCTGTGTGTGTGTGTGTAGATAGCACTAGACTGCCCCTGTGTGTGTACATAGATATCACTAGACTGCCCCGGTGTGTGTAGATATCACTAGACTGCTCCTGTGTGTGTGTGTGTGTGTAGATATCACTAGACTGCCCCTGTGTGTGTGTGTGTGTGTAGATAGCACTAGACTGCCCCTGTGTGTGTGTGTAGATAGCACTAGACTGCCCCTGTGTGTGTGTGTAGATAGCACTAGACTGCCCCTGTGTGTGTGTGTAGATAGCACTAGACTGCCCCTGTGTGTGTGTGTAGATAGCACTAGACTGCCCCTGTGTGTGTGTGTGTGTGTAGATAGCACTAGACTGCCCCTGTGTGTGTGTGTAGATAGCACTAGACTGCCCCTGTGTGTGTGTGTAGATAGCACTAGACTGCCCCTGTGTGTGTGTGTAGATAGCACTAGACTGCCCCTGTGTGTGTGTGTAGATAGCACTAGACTGCCCCTGTGTGTGTGTGTGTAGATAGCACTAGACTGCCCCTGTGTGTGTGTGTGTAGATAGCACTAGACTGCCCCTGTGTGTGTGTGTAGATAGCACTAGACTGCCCCTGTGTGTGTGTGTGTGTGTAGATAGCACTAGATTGCCCCTGTGTGTGTGTGTAGATAGCACTAGACTGCCCCTGTGTGTGTGTGTGTAGATAGCACTAGACTGCCCCTGTGTGTGTGTGTGTAGATAGCACTAGACTGCCCCTGTGTGTCGATATGACTAGACTGCCCCTGTGTGTCGATATGACTAGACTGCCCCGTATGTGTGTCGATATGACTAGACTGCCCCGTATGTGTGTCGATATGACTAGACTGCCCCGTGTGTGTGTCGATATGACTAGACTGGCCCGTGTGTGTGTCGATATGACTAGACTGGCCCGTGTGTGTGTCGATATGACTAGACTGGCCCGTGTGTGTGTCGATATGACTAGACTGGCCCGTGTGTGTGTCGATATGACTAGACTGGCCCGTGTGTGTGTCGATATGACTAGACTGGCCCGTGTGTGTGTCGATATGACTAGACTGGCCCGTGTGTGTGTCGATATGACTAGACTGGCCCGTGTGTGTGTCGATATGACTAGACTGGCCCGTGTGTGTGTGGATATGACTAGACTGGCCCGTGTGTGTGTGGATATGACTAGACTGGCCCGTGTGTGTGTCGATATGACTAGACTGGCCCGTGTGTGTGTCGATATGACTAGACTGGCCCGTGTGTGTGTCGATATGACTAGACTGGCCCGTGTGTGTGTCGATATGACTAGACTGGCCCGTGTGTGTGTCGATATGACTAGACTGGCCCGTGTGTGTGTCGATATGACTAGACTGGCCCGTGTGTGTGTCGATATGACTAGACTGGCCCGTGTGTGTGTCGATATGACTAGACTGGCCCGTGTGTGTGTCGATATGACTAGACTGGCCCGTGTGTGTGTCGATATGACTAGACTGGCCCGTGTGTGTGTCGATATGACTAGACTGGCCCGTGTGTGTGTCGATATGACTAGACTGGCCCGTGTGTGTGTCGATATGACTAGACTGGCCCGTGTGTGTGTCGATATGACTAGACTGGCCCGTGTGTGTGTCTATGTGTCGATATGACTAGACTGGCCCGTGTGTGTGTCTATGTGTCGATATGACTAGACTGGCCCGTGTGTGTGTCTATGTGTAGATATCATTAGACTGCCCCTGTGTTTCTTGTCCTACCTCTTTATCTCTGATCATTAGAGCGCTCTGGTTAGTTCTTTCCATGTGATCTTATGATAAATTGGATTAATCTGCCATACAATATTAACGTTATTTCTCTTTACCTCTCTAGTCCAAACAAAGGTTTTATTGAACTGCATAGAATGAGCGGACACTCCAACTTTGTCTCTTCTGTGTGTGTCATACCTCCAAGTGACAGCTACCCTCGAGGACTGATCGCAACTGGTGGCAACGACCATCACATCTGTGTGTTCAGCTTGGACAGTACAAACCCTCTGTATGTGCTGAAAGGTCACAAGAACACGGGTAGGTATGCAATGGGTTTGAAAATTCACAAGAGCACGGGTAGGTAGCTATCTGTTATTACACATGCAACAGCCAGTAGGCAGGATACACTTTGTATGTAAACAGAGGCTTAAAACTTTGGATTTTTTTAATCTGTTTTTAGTTGAAATAAAAAAAATATATATAGATTGTGTTAGCATACAATCTTGTGCTCTTTCATACCATGAAGAGCACTTACAGCAAGGTAAATGGCTCTTTAAATGCCTATTCCTACTGATTCCCACAGTGTCCAGATACTTGAATGCCCATCCTAACTCAGGGCTCTTCTGTTTCCACCTGTGCTCAGCCACAGCTACCATGTATTAACAGCAATATAATACATTCTGTATCACTCACCCGCCTCCATATCCCTTCTCTTGCATTCTTAGGAGTGCATACTCAGTTTGAAGCAAATACACATTCATCTATGGTTTGCTTATTAGTGCAGTTGTAACATAGCCTTTCAGCTCTCAATGTATTAATAGGCCAGCCAGTTGTGTGTAAGTAACTTACTATTTCCACACTACTGTTGCCTGGTCACTCCGTCTCAGAACAAGACTGAGCAAGGTTTTTATTAAGCATACTGAAAGGGTGACTTTGTAGGACCTCTTTCCTACATATTAGTATTACTTTAATGAACATCCAGCCACCCAATGAATACACTTATGCAGCACGTCTATTTTGTTGTTTTTATTTATTATGGTATCTGTTTGTAGAAAATGAAGGTACAATATCACATTTTAATATGCCTTAATTTAAAACGGAATAATTCATTATATTGTTTCTTGACAATCATATCTCCACAAAAGCAATAAAAAAATAAATACAGTATTTCATTTTTAATAGGATTAGAAAACTGTGGCGAATGGGAGAAACTGTGGAATAAGATAAGATCACATTCAATTCTGTCCAAAGATATATATATATATATATATATATATATATATATATATATATATATATATATATATATATGTGTATATACACACACTTGAAAGTAGAACTAGAAATAAACAGCGTTATTAAATTGCGATTCAGTAAATGTAAAAGGGCTCTAATTAAGCACACAACATATTTTATTTACAGAAGTTTCTAGTTAGTGAAGACCTTACTTTTGGATAGAAGTTCACTAACTAAAAACTTGTGTAAAAAAAATATGCTGTGTGCTTATATAGAGTCCTTTTAAATGTACCGAATCACAATTTAATAAGGCTGAACGAGTTTATAGTAGATAATAACCAAAAAGGCCAACCTAGTGTGACCATTCTGTCTGTCTACCTAATTAAGGCTCAGGATAGCATTATGCTTATCCCGGCATGCTTGATTCCCTTAACTTTGTTTGATCCTACGCTTACACTGGAAAGCTGTTTCATTTATGTGCTACCCTTTCTGTAACTTACAGCCTTATTAAATTGCGATTCGGCCAATTGAATAGGGCTCTATATAAGCACATCATATTTTTATTACATAAGTTTTTAATTGGTGAACTTCTATCCAAAAGCAAGATATTCACTAACTAAAAACTCCTGTAAAAAAATTTGCTCTGTGCTTGGCCAAATCGCAATTTAATAAGGCTGTTAGTACCTAAATAGAAGAGCAGGCCCCAATAGGATAATCCTCCCCCTCAAGCTTCAAGCAGACTAACAGTCCAAGATGGAATTCCCCATGTCTCAAGCAGTCACATAATTTATAAGATGTCTTAATAGTCCTGGTTTGCAAAGTTGCTAGAGTTGTTAGTTTGTAGCACAGTTTACATTGGTCTTGTACCTAAGCAATCAAGTAACGACACTGATACAGGATTGTCTTTTTTGTTTTACTGTCTGTCACTGCTTGTAATTATCCTTAATTAATATCCTGATAGAACATTGTAGCTCAAACAGTGCCCTTTTGTCTTTGACTAGTATGCAGTCTTTCCTCTGGGAAGTTTGGCACCTTACTGAGCGGATCATGGGATACGACAGCCAAAGTGTGGCTGAATGACAAGTGCATGATGACCCTACAGGTATGTGTGACTCCCAATTCCTTTATGCCAAACTGCTCATACATAATTATGTCTAATCTATTACATTTGAAGCATGTTTCCAAAAGCAGATATCCTACTTCACCATTTAAAAGAACAGCTATTTAAAAGGCATTTCAGCATAGACCTATGTACCTTGGCCAGTGGTGCTCCCTGACCCATCCAAATTAGATTTAATTGAAAGCATATCTGTGACTTAAGTGCCACCAGTTTCTTTTCAGGAAACCTCAATTCATTTCAATCAATCTATTTTACCTTTTGGCTCTCCTGATTTTGGTGCCAGGGGATCAAGGCATTTGTCTGACCCAGGTGGCATTTGCTACATTTTGCTCTGCTTTTGTTTAGACACGGTTCCTGTCAGCTTATATATACTGTATTTATCGGCGTATAACACGCACTTTTTCTCCCTGAAAATAGGGGGCAAATCATAGGTGCGTGTTATACGCCAATATTCCCTCCCCCTCCTCATCCTCAACCTCCCTCCTCACTCTAAACCCCCTCTGCATTTTAACCCCCCCCCTCCTCAAACCTAAACCCCCCTCCTCCTCAACCTAAACCCCCCTAAATACACCCCCCTCACTTACCTGCTTCTGCTCCGGCCTCCGCTCCGTTCCTTGACCCGGTGACGTCACGTGTGCGCCAGCACGCCACGTCATTAGCATATACCGGGTGTCGGCACTCATTTTCTGCTCAAACCAGAAGTTTGCTGGATGGTTAAATAGTAGGTTGACGTTGAGCTGTCTGTTTCCCTTTCAATAAAACCCATTTTGAGATACAATTTCAGATCAGCCAGAATACTCATCTGCCATCTGAAAGATCTCCTCATATTAACATGTGGCTTTGGTTTACATTCTAGGGCCATACAGCTGCTGTCTGGGCAGTAAAGATTTTGCCTGAGCAGGGCTTGATGCTGACTGGATCAGCTGACAAATCTATAAAGCTCTGGAAGGCAGGCCGGTGTGAAAAGACCTACCTTGGTATGTAGGAAACAAAAACATTTTACTTCCAATGTGGTTACTGTTTTGGTCAAATACTTCACCTACAAAGTGATAACAAATGAAATGAATAGTTTTTTTTAATTCTTTAAATACCTAGTGACAGCTTCTTTTTCCTATTGATTTAAAGGGCATGAAGACTGTGTTCGAGGACTTGCTACTCTTAGTGATACTGAATTTCTGTCTTGCTCCAATGATGCCAGTATAAGAAGATGGCTGATAACCGGAGAGTGCCTGGAATCCTATTACGGTCATACCAATTACATCTACAACATATGTCTCTTTCCAAATTCTCAAGGTAAATACTGGAACTATTACCGTATTTATCGGCGTATAACACGCACTTTTTCTCCCTGAAAATAGGGAGCAAATTATAGGTGCGTGGTTTACGCCGATATTCCCTCCCCCTCCTCATCCTCAACCTCCCTCCTTATTCTAACCCCCCCTCATCATTCTAACCACCCCCCCTCAACCTAAACCCTCCTAAATAACTCCCCCAAACCCTCCTAAATAACTCCCCCTCACTTACCTGCTTCTGTTCCGGCCTCCGCTCCGCTCCCTGACCCGGTGCGCATGTGACGTCACATGTGCGCCACGTCATTAGCATATACCGGGCTGCAATAAGTGAGGGGGCGTTATTTAGGAGGGTTTTAGGTTGAGGATGGGGGGGTTGAGGATGGGGGGGTTGAGGATAGGGTGGTTGAGGAAGGAGGATGAGGATGGGGGGGTTGAGGAGGGGGGTTTGAGGATGGGGGGTTTGAGGATAGGGTGGTTGAGGAAGGAGGATGAGGATGGGGGGGTTGAGGAGGGGGGTTTGAGGATGGGGGGGTTGAGGAGGGGGGTTTGAGGATGGGGGGGTTGAGGAGTGGGTTGAGGATGGGGGGGTTGAGGAGTGGGTTGAGGATAGGGGGGTTGAGGAAGGAGGATGAGGGGGTTTGAGGAGGGGGGTTGAGGAGGGGGATTGAGGTTGAGGAGGGGGGTTGAGGAAGGAGGATGAGGATGGGGGGGTGGAGGAGGGGGTTGAAGATGGGGGGTTGAGGAGGGAGGATGAGGAGGGAGGTTGAGGTTGAGGATTTTGCTTCAAAGTTCTTTATTTGAATTTATTTTTTTTCCCCCTGAAATTTCCTTCTTAAAATGAGGTGCGTGTTATATGCCGATAAATACGGTATATACTTCTGTATAATAAATTGGTAAAATTTCAGAATCCATGATAAAGTAAGATGGGGCCTCTAAATCAGCTAAGACGGAATCTGAACTTGGTGGCCAGATGAAAGGTGCAACATTAAAGGGGAATGGACCAAAAAATGATGCATCATGTGGCAGCTTCATAAATTAGTAATTTGAAAAGCTTTTAAAGATGGCTCATATTGGTGGTGCCTAATGGACCTTTAAAAATGAAGTAGTTCCTTTTAATGTTATGAATTGGGATAGGGTCATTTTTACAAAACTGTAATAAATGTCATAATATGGAGATTTAAGGTCTAGATTTGTTTTTATCTTGTGCATATAAAAGTGGATCCTCCTTCATTGATGATATGGGTACTACGTGAAAGGACTGCATAGTCTAGGGATACACACAATTACGCTTCATTGTTTTTTCTTGTGTCATAAACTATGCAGCACCAATATAATTGTTCCCTCCTGTAGACTTTGTGACCACCGGAGAGGACAGATCACTGCGTATCTGGAGGCAAGGAGAATGTACTCAGACAATCAGACTCCCAGCTCAGTCTGTGTGGTGCTGCTGTATCCTGGATAATGGTGACATTGTCGTGGGAGCAAGGTATGCTCTATCTAAAAGGACACTGGCATGTTAAAGGATCACTATAGTAAAAGACCATTCATTTGAATAAAACAAATAATATAAGACTTTCATTTATTACCTTTTTAAATATTTTTATGCTGTAGTGGAATCTATAATTTTGCTTTCGGTCACAAATTGAAGGATATTTTGACTGCAGAGGAAGCTTCTATCTGTTACAATGGCAACAAAAAAAAGAATACACTCGACAGATATACTTGGTATAAAATTTGAATGGGAAGTTTGAAAGCATTCATATTATTCTCATCTCTGCTAATTTTATACATGCTACTATATTAATTGTAAAATATATCTACCTTACAAATAACCTATCTCTTGTACAATGAGCATAGCATATACAAAGTTTAAGTAATTAAAGAGTTGTAAAACATTTTAATACAGCTGACCCCTTGCTATAATGCTATCCCCTACATATAACTCTTGTTCTTCAAATAATTCTACAGTGAAATAAATTAGTGATTTTAATAAATGGTTGTTTTGTCTTTTTATAGGATTTGAATACATATGTTTATTAGATTTACAATAAACTATAGTTGAGCAAATGGAAAAGCATTATTTTTAAAGCAATGCGGCCAGTACATTTATTTTCTCCTGTTCCCTTACCTAGTGATGGTATTATTCGAGTGTTTAGTGAGTCCCAAGAGCGCACAGCAAGTGCTGAGGAAATTCAGGCATTTGAAGATGAACTGTCCCAAGCCACAATCGACCCAAAAACTGGAGACTTAGGAGATATAAAGACTGAGGAGCTTCCTGGAAAAGAACATCTAAATGAACCTGGTAAGATTCATGTGTCTGTGTGTGCAGCTAAAACCAATGCAGAAAATACTGACTGATTTATCCTTCTATCCCACGCAATCACATTTAGTTAAACATTTATTTATCCACTGTTTTGTTGATTTATAATAGGAGTCCTTTGATAAGGATTAATAAATAGTCTACATAGATAGAGGCAAACCTACAAAGGGAATTCTAAATGCACTAATCAATGCTTTTCTGGGTCCTTTCTTAATAAAGGGACCAAGGAAGGACAGACCCGGCTAATCAATGATGATGGTAAAGTTGAAGCCTACCAATGGAGCGTAAGTGATGGACGCTGGATGAAGATTGGAGATGTGGTTGGGTCTTCAGGAGCAACACAGCAAACATCTGGAAAAGTCTTGTTTGAAGGAAAAGTATGTGATTTTTTTTTATATATATCAGAATTGTTTTAATGCATACTTAATTTAAAAAAAAATAAACAAACTGCTAATTTGAATGTGTAAATGAACAAACCCAGTTTATTATTATTTTCTCATTCTATTTCCCCATTAAAAGGAATATGATTTTGTCTTTACAATTGATGTGAATGAAAGCGGGCCATCCTTCAAGCTGCCTTATAATCTCTCAGAAGACCCCTGGCTTGTTGCATACAATTTCCTGCAGAAGAATGATCTGGATCCTATGTTCCTAGATCAAGTAGCCAAATTTATCATTGACAACACAGCTGGACAAACCTCTGCACCTACAAATCCTGGCTATGCAGATCCTTTTACGGGTAAAGTTCAAACAAGCAAGCTTTTTCTTTCAGGGCCTGTATTAATCAAGATTTCAGGATATGTTCTTTGAGTATAGATGGATGAATGAGTGACTTAATTATTTGGACAAGTTAAGTTCTGCTAGGCTAAACTTAAAATGGGGCTTGGCTCTCATATTTTTAAGAAACATTGAAAAGCAAATGCCTGGCCTATATTGCTTAAAAAACAAAGAATCAGATGCAGTAATGAGTAATGTTAAATAATTATTACCCCTAGTTTCTTTATAATATGCACCGATCAAGTTTTTGCAGTTCCTAAAACCAATCCAACTTGAAATACTATAAACATATGAACAATGCATACTTTAAAGACACATAGCAAAAGTTCCAGTTATTAAAAAAATGAAAAGTGAATGCTTTTCATTTTAATAATAATTGAGCTTGGACGTTAGCTATTATATATTTCCTCCTTATCACCCTGTGTGGGGTGATATCATACCCAGTTGGTATAATGAAATATGACACTGTTAATTCACAAGGGTCCCTGACATAAGTATTAAAATCAAACTGAACATGCTCTCTGTGAGTTTTTAATAGCAAACTTTCAAGTTCAGTTATCTAACACTTCTACTCAACCAATATCGATTACAGTTTATTTATTTATTTATTTATTGCAATAACTGGGACCATTGTGTCCCTCTTTTTAGGTCTGTAGTATGTTCATCAGTAGTATTCTTACCACATTGATGATTTAGTATCAAAATAAACTAAAGTGAATTGTAAAAATCTACCATCCACCCCAAGAGGAGTAAAATGATCAGAGTCCTGAACTAATCATTTAATAACTGCCATACAAGGTGTTTTAAAATCTGTTCATGCAATAGGAATAATATATCTTACATCTGATTAGCTTTTTTAATGGCTGTTTTAGTTCAATAGCACTTGTGCTGTTTGTGCTATGTTTGTGTCGTGTTAAGTAATATTGTTCTTTTAGTATTAACTTATCGGCCTGTTTTGTCCTGCCTATCTATGACTTCTATCAAGTCAGCTTCTGATAAAGTATTTGATCCATCAATACTAATATGATTCCTCTTCATCCTCATTTTTATTTCAATAGCTAACATTGTGTGCATATTTTTATTGTTTGTATTCTTTTGCGTGCTTTGAAGTCTCATACGGACAGGAAAAATCATGAACTCTATGAAATCGCCAAATACTCAAAGTAAAGCTGATAGAGTTATTAAGTATTTTATATTGACTCCAAGGACAATCTTCTTCTGATGTACGTGTGTGCAGATTAGACCGGGATTGAACTGTTTACAAATCGATTCCTAAATTATTGGCAGGTCCAGGTTTTTATAACTGACTTATAATATTTAAAAGATAAAAAAATAGTATGTAGTGTACCAAAAATATATATGACTAATTCCTTTGCTTTTCATACTTAAATATTGTCACCCTCACCAATAGTATAGAATGTAGGCTTGTACCACAAGTAAATGTCAAAGACAATTAATATTAGAAAACACACTATTTTTAAGAACTAGTGGGACATTGTCTTCCTAGTGTTCCACTGTATAAGATGTACATCTTCCATACACTTTGGCGATGTACATCTTATATAACCCCGGGAAGACCGTGATTACTTTCTAATAAGTCCTTCATATTCCACCTAAAGCAGTATTCCATTATTTGGTACTGCATTAATAAGTGAGGCAAAGTAGGCTTTTGACTCTATTTTGCCAGTAAACTTTTACAAAAGAGTTATTAAAATCTCTAAAACAAAGTTTTGTGTCCTATGAAGAAACATATATTAATAAAGAAAATGTAATACTTTTTTTTTTTTTCTTCTCCTCTCCCAAATTTTGTTTACAAACAGGTGGTGGTCGCTACATCCCTGGAAGCTCATCTGGGTCTGCTCCCGGAGCAGATCCTTTTACAGGTACATTCAAACCACATCATTCTGAATGATTTTCCAGATAAATAACATACATGACATCAGTTTAAAAACAATTTAAAAAAATGGTATATATGAGTTTAGGTATTATAAATACCTGGTATTTTTTGGAGGTGCCCTCTCTCAACGGTCGGCTAGTGATTAGGAACCATTGCTATCCAGCTATGTTAATGTCCTTTCGGACAAGTGGTATAATGTGGCGAGAGGTAGCTGATATGTGCTGGGGGCTACCGGACACCCGGTCTGGTTAGAGGGCCAGATGAGTCCTTGGGCAAGGGCAAGGACAGCTGATTTGGGCCGAGTTCAGCAGCAACCACGGCATGAACTGCGAAGCATAGCGAGGGGTGGAGCAAAGTGATGCATTGCGAAGGCTAATTTAGGACTGACGGAAGGTGTATATGAAAGCGTAATCTGCAAATCAATCGAAGGCTGATGGCCTAGCGAAGGCTGATTGGACTAGTGAAAGCGAGATCCAGGTGGTACCTAGGGAAATGCTGATATAAGACTTATAGTAAGCTTGATTGAGGTGAACTCTAGCAGAAGATTAATTGAGGAAAGTGAACTTGGTATATTTGGGCCAGGATCCACCAAGGAGGGCTTATGAAAGCCAAAAGCATGCCCTTAGACCTGGACAAGGACACGGCTTAGTAGACGGGCTAGTTAGCTTGGAGGGTTCCCTGATGCTTTTACTATTTCAGCCTATGTTTGATTCCAGTCAGGGAACCAATCGTCACACCACCCTGAATCTGAGAAGGGTTGGGCCTGGTCAGTACTTGGATGGGAGACCACCTAGGAATACCAGGAGCTGTATGCTGTGGTCCCCCATTGGAGAAGGAACTGGCATCCCACTCGAGTGTCTCTGCCATGTATCTCCAGTATCCGCATGACCATGGACATAAAAATGTGCCCGGTGTGTTACGGGCCATGAGGTCATGGCGAGTCGGAAATGAGCTGAACAGAGTTGTTATATGAATCCAAGGTTCCTCCAAGGTGTTGGATGTTGGGTTATCATGTTAGGTCCAAAAGCAAATGCCACCATTAAGACAAAGGCTATATTCATTTTTGTAAAATTACTAAAAAAAATCTCATTATCAAGTCAAGATTAAAAATCCACTTCAATGTCTCTTTCAGGTGGCAGTCGCTATGTACCTGCTGGTGCAGCTCAACCTGTTCATTCACTTGTGGGAGCCGATCCATTTACAGGTAACAGACGGACACTCACATCATAGTAGATACAGCGAATACTCAACAATGTACCAGATGCTAGTGTTTCTGGATAAAATATTTGTTGAGTGAAACACAATAGAGGTTATCCATGTGATTAGAAAATATAAGTCTAATCCCATTCCATATGGGAATGTACATGTGCTGTGGCTTTATATGTCAATCAGGTCCATAATCCCAAACCTGATTACACTTTGTGCTTTTTGTAAATATATTTTTATTATTTATTGGGGTAGTGATTTGCTTTTAAATAAATGACCCCACATGCTCCTTCTTTCTTACCAGTGATTTTTTTTCTAATTCCTTGTAGGAAGGAATGCATACCGAACAGCATCAACAAACACCTTCTTCCCTAAGAAGGATCCTGTTACTTTTGACCAAGCGAACCTAGCCCAGATTTTGGGTATGTAAATAATTCAAGTTTATTATATATGATATACAAAGCAGCAGCCACTTTGTATTTGGGCTCCAAGAAATTGTTTTACTTCATCCTGTTCTGTTCACAATGCTTTATAAAATGTGGTCAAATCAATTTTATTTTATTTTTTTGGAATAACATATAGTGAAAAGCTAAATATAGAATTATTTGTTTCCTATGTTACCAAAAAAACAGAATAGGTTATTTTGTGATGCACTCTTGGATTCAAAGTTAATTAATAAAATAGAACTTCTATTAATTGCAGAATAAAAAATAGTAATAAAGATAAAATGAAACAAATATCTATTCACAGAGCTATGCTATCTATTAAAATTCACAGAAGAAGGTACCCATCATATAATTGTCTACAATAACTTGCACAAAATATATTTGTGAACATATTAAAAAAAGAACATGGAGTGCCTAAAACACCCAATTTGTCAGGTACTTGGCTGCAACCAGTTCAAATAAATCTTTGCTGTATCCGGTAATAATTAACATATCAGAAATTCATACTTCTAATACAACAGTATTGAGTATGGTGCCATTATGGAGGACGGGCTCATGACAACAAATAGGAATTTTGGATTTTGCCACAACTTGCTATGAGAAAGCCAGAATGGGCTAAACGCGTCTGGGAGTTGGGTGCCCCTTTTATATTTTAGAGGAGTATCCCTGTATGCTCTTTAGCCTTGTTACTTTATAAGATATGGGTACTTAAATAATATTATTATGGACCAATTTAATGCCCCACCAAATTCAACGTATACCTCTTTGTTGTTATTGGAACATAGTTTTGTGTTTCCCAGTATTCTTGTATTAGAACTAGGAAATCCTTTTATGTGAATTATTGCCATGTTTTACTATATACTGTGTGTGTATGTGTGTTTTTTATATATATATATATATATATTTATATAACAAAGATTTCTTTGAACTAGCTATAGTCCAGTACATGAGAAACTAGGTATTTTATGGTTCCTTTTTTTTATATTTTCACAAATATATTTTATATTTTGCAAGTCTGTGTGGGCAATTAAGTGATAGGTACCTTCCTCATTACTCCTTCCCCTTTTTTTTGCCTCTGACTTGTTTCTGTAAATTTTTAATAGGATAGCGCTGTGAATAGATTTTTTTTCTTTATCACTACTTTTTTTTTATTGTGCGATTACCGTAATAAAAGTTGTATTTTATTATTTAACTTTGAATCCAAGAGTGCGCCACAATATAATATATTCTCTTTAGACAATTTTGTTGACATCGTTTTTTCTTAGGTATTGGTATTAGGAATTTCTAAATATTCTTAAGAAACTTTTCTATTGTTTGTTCCCTACTCTGGCATATTAGTCAGTAAGAAAGAACTACATTTTAGTGATTGCGTTAAATGTATTTATGAGATAGATTGCTTAGTTTCTTTACCTGGATTCAGCATATTTAATTTATTATGTAAATTCATAAATACATTCTAAGGAGTTGTGAAGCCTATTCACCACACTGCAGGTCAGAATATAGCATGTTCTCAATATATGTGGCCCATCCCTTTTATGGTTTTATTTTTGATGATATGCAGTGGTGTCTGATGAACTAAAACTTTAAAAAAAACAAAAAAAAACCTTTGTAATGGTTTAGCCAATATAAAAACTAGTTAATATAAAAAAACAACAAATAGTAGATATTTAAATTACATAAAAGCAGCTGCAGAAAAAGATATATATATATATATATATATATATATATATATATATATATATATATATATATATATATATATATTTATTTATTTATTTATTTATTTATTTATTTTAAATGGCTTTGTACAGATCATCTGTAAGTTACTTGTTCTTATAGGTTGTATACAAAAGATAAAAGGAGCAAGTGGTTTATGTAGCATATTTTTACACCAAACAGCAGTAGGCTCAATAAATATATTCTGGAAGGGGCACTTAGCATGATGTTCTCCTATATGTGGGCCCCTGGTATCATTCATCCAAATGGTGTTTGCAAACAATCTAAAAAAAGGAAAGAAGGACATACTAAAATATTGCACTTACATGAATAGGAAGCCTGGATATAGAGCTGAAAGGAACTTAGGACCTTGTTCCAACAACCAGAATTACTTCTTTACTATAAACTATTAATTGCTTATTGATAAATGTTCCCAGCCACTACAGAGCAAAGTGGCACCAAACCCAAATGTATAGCACCTTCACTCACCCCAAGAAGCTTGTCATTATCTGTGTAGTGTATACTATAAGCTGCGTATGAAGTCATGCTGTGTGTGATGTGAGCCTCTTGTAGATAAAATAATCTTTATTGTTACAAATTTTTAATATCACCAATTAAATTTTACAATAATATACAAAAACCACCCCGTTAGCACCAATACAATGTCAGTAGTTAACACAGCATTACGATGCCATCTAGTGGGCATTAAAAGATATTAGTATTTGTAATGCCTAAGCATATAACTAATATACCACACTAGTTAATATGCTCATTTGGGATTTTCTTTAACATATACAAATAAAACATCATACTTATGTACTATTAATATTCATAATAAAATTAGGTAAAATTAGTTTGAAACAAGTCCATCAAAATGTTTACTGTTGTTGTTAATAATAATAATATTTGTACTCATCATTTTAATAGCACTATGGAAAATGTTGGCACTTTGTAAATAAAGTCAATCACAGCCAATCCCAATGAGAGGGGGATGGGGAACCTCCTTGTCTTGTATTATTTGGGCATCTGGTGGCTTTTCACCTTCCAGTGCCTATTGGAACCGGCTGGCCACCTTCCAGTGCCTATTGGAACCGGCTGGCCACCTTCCAGTGCCTATGGGAACCGGCTGGCCACCTTCCAGTGCCTATGGGAACCGGCTGGCCACCTTCCAGTGCCTATGGGAACCGGCTGGCCACCTTCCAGTGCCTATGGGAACCGGCTGGCCACCTTCCAGTGCCTATGGGAACCGGCTGGCCACCTTCCAGTGCTTATAGGGATAGGCTTTGTAATCCAAAACTTTTTCAACAGGGTGATACTTCATGTGACTTCTTGAAGTTCCATCTAACTTTGCACTAATCTGAAAATAGTACAGTTTAACTGCTTAAAAGTTCCTCTTAAAACAAACCATCATTTATAGACAGATTAAAGTGTTAGGCTCTACTCATCACTGAGGACCAGCAGATAAGGTCTCATGTACCTACACTGTTCCTAGGATCGATTGTTGAGAACCACTGGTCTGTACAACCATCTCTCTCTTTCCAACCTATTATTGTATTGGCATACAGTTGTAATCCTGATATAAAATATACATCAGAGGGTCTTCTCCTATTGTGTAGTTTCTGATAACTTTGACTGTTTATAACTATTCTGTCGGCGTTGGGATGAAATGTTGGGTCCGGCTAGATTCCTCCCTAATTAAAGGGTAATTATTCAATGACTCTCTATTTGTGACCACTTCCCTGATATTTCCATAGAATCTTCTACTAGGATTGTTATCTGTTTTTTTCTCCGTATTATTAAATGGTTTCTAGATGTATTTTTTTTATCCTGATCATGAATCTTTGACATATCTTCTTTATTTCTATCACTTCTTTGATCTCTTTCTAGGTTTGACAAATTTGACCTTCTAAACTATTTAGCATTGTTTGACCCATTCTGTACAGTTTGTTCTCTATGGGTAGTACCTGATGTGTATGTCTCTTCCAAGTTTTTTGTTATTATTTTGAAAATAATTTTGACCCCCATGGAATCACTATTAACCCATGAAGTGTCATGGGGTCCTCCATGGCACGCTAAGTCAAAATCTCAACAATACACCCCCCACCAATAAATTATTAAAAAATAAAAAAAACTACAAGTAACAAAAATAATAAAACCTATAATTACAAGAAAAAAGACTACAGTAAAATAAAAAAAAAGCCTTACATATAAAATAAAAGCAACATATATATAAAATAAATACAAAATTACAATACACTAATAAAATATTAACCCGGAAAATAAACTGAAAATGAATAATACACCCTAAAGATGATCCAACGATGATCATTGAACCTCCGGTTCTAACATTTTTTTTTTCCAGAGTTTTTATTTCCAAGAGGTTAATGTAACTATGTATAGTGGTGACAATATGAGCATTACGTTTCACTCCGCGTAACATGTGGAATATAGCATATCGACACAGGGATTGTAATATAAACTACACAAATTATGTCAGATGCTTTGGAGCCTCTGAATGACCTATAAGTTTGTATGTGATGCCATTTTTTTCTGTAGGCGTTGTGAATATTAATAAGTAAGTCATTTCAATTCCTTTGTTATACTTTTTTTTATAAACTATTAATCCCTAGTCAAAGGGAAAATTTAAACTGATCACCACAAGATTTACTTACTACACAACTATCACTATGTATGCATTTATTTTAATTAATTTAAATTATTTACTTAAGACATGGGCTGAGGAAGTCTTTAAGGAAACGATAAATGTCGGAGTGATCTTAGGTTTGGTTGATTCCCTTAGTAGCATTTAAACTCTCATTACTTTATGTGTTTATACATAATATAAAATTATTCACAGAATTGATTTCTTAAACATCTTAAAAGACGCTAATATTTTATCGTATAATCATAATTTTAGTTAATGGATATTGCAACAAGGTCCTTAGCGCCTTTGAGATCTACCATCAGGTTTCATTTTCAAATTATATACTTTGTCTTAAAGTTCCATTGAAAGAGCAACACTTTAGTGTGTTTTTATAAATGTATTTTTATATGTTATGTATTGTAAAATTAATTGGTAAGAAAGTATTATTTTGGCATGTTTTTACACCAAGATCCTAAGGGATTCATAAGAATGAGGCTTTTATAGCACTCAATCTAATGGATATTTGAGTCATCCCAGTGTTTTTGATCATCTGAATATAATTATGGAAATAATATAGTTGTTTTTATATTTTATGGGCAGATACAGTTGGTTAGAGGTCTCTGACTTTATCTCCTGCTCCAATCACATTATAGGTAAACTAAAGGAACTTAATGAAGCAGCTCCAGAAGAAAAAAAGATGCCAGAGGAAGATTTAATGAGAATCGACAAGTTATTGTCTGCTGCAGTTAATCCCTCAGGAGATACAGCCACAGCTCAGCAACTGGACACTTTGTGGAGGGCCGTCAACTGGCCAGAAGGTGAGACCATGATATATTTTCTTTATCATTGCCCTAAAATAGCGCCCTGCATAGAAAATCAGCATTAGCTTGAAATATTTTGATTTGGAATAGAAATTCCTGTTTTTTAAAAAAAACTCTAATAATAATTCTAGGCTACAATAAGAACGTAGGATCTTGAATAAGAGAGCTTTGCAGATTATGTCTCCAATAATAACTCAAATATATATTCAGAAAAAAAGTAAACCGCCCATAAAATATTTATTAGGGATGAGAAATTCTGTTTTTTAGAATTAAATAATACATTACTTTTTTTGGTTTATTGAGTTTATCATTTTAAATGCACAAGAAACTTTGCTGCAATAAGTGCTTGATGTGGATTTATGTTATAGCATATGGGCATTATTACATCATAGACCACACAAACCCATACTACATGTCTGTATTTACAATTGTGTAAATTGCATGAACTTAATGACTATAATAATCCTTTTTGATTTGGCCATATTGCTTAGTTACTTTGTAGTATGGACTTATCTCTACTCCCAGTGCTTTGTTTATACCATGTTTCTGGTGGTATGTTATATCACTTCTTCACAAATTGAGATAACATGCCAGGGGCTGTGAAATGACAGGGATACTGGTCATGAACACTATATATAAGGCATGGACAGTACAATAAATGAGTAATCTTGGAGCTAGCATAAACAGACACTTAGAAAAACAGGCAAGAGCATGCTAATTACTAGCTGAATAACATGATTAAATACTTTGATTATTTTAGTGTAGCACTTTTATACAAAGTTCTTTACAAAATTACAAAAGCAGCACATCTTATTTCAGAGGAAGAGTGAAGAACAGTTTACTAAGCAAGTATAATAAACAAAGCCCAAAGAGAGGTTTGGATTTGTGTTGTGGGACCAACAGGCCAAGGTGGGACATTTTAGATGATGAGTATCTATGTTATAAAGCTAATTGAGACATGGAACACAATTTTTTTTCGTGCATTTAAACGACCAAGCTATAAACATTTATAAAATTGTATTTTGCATAAAAAAAAAATCTAAGTGAAACCTGGTTAACAAGAAGTACACAGAGCACATGCACATCTGTAGATTTCATTGGCAAATAAGTATGACAGTGGTTAGGATTAGGGGCTTTCACAGCTGCAACCTGGGTTTAATTCCAGTCAGGGAACCAAGAGGTCACACAACCCTGAAGCCATGCACGGTTGGGCCTGGTCAGTACTTGGATGGGAGACCACTTAGGAATACCACTCCAGTATATCTGCCATGAATACTACAAAGTGGATCAGCACAGTGTGTTGTGGTGCATGAGGTCACGGAGAGTTGGACATGACTGAGCAACACAAACACACACACATTTATATTAAAGCTTATTGGCTAATAGGGAAAATCCTCCAGGTCAGTTAAACATTGAATATTTTTTTCTGCTTTGAGATCATCATGTGGAAAAAGAAAATACACAGCGGTACATTGTCAAATACACTCTTTTTTAGATGCAAAAAAAATGCTTTCAATATCCCTTTAAATTTAGAACAAACTTTATTTAATTTTTGCAATACACCTTCAATGTAGTGATTTGTTTCTGTTTTAAGATCCCTTTTGCTTTCAAAGCTCAAGCAGTTACGAGATTTGCTTATTTATTCTTAACGTAGAACTTTTATTTGACATATTGCAGTGATGTGTGTAATATATACTTATTGTGACCAGCAAACTAAAATTGTTGTTATATTTATTCCCTATACAGAAATAGTTTTTCCAGCCTTAGACATCCTTCGACTGTCCATCAAGAATCCTACTGTCAATGAAATGTTCTGCAGCGAAAAAGAAGGCACTCAATTCAGCAACTACCTCTTCCAGTTTATACGTCCAGGCGGCAAACAGGCCAACCAGCTGCTTGCACTTCGGACATTATGCAATTGTTTCTCCTATGAGCCAGGCGCTCGCCTCATGATGTCACAGAGGGACACATTGATATCAAAAGCGATAGAACTCAAAGCAGTCAACAATAAAAATATCCACATTGCTCTGGCCACTCTGATGCTTAACTACGCAATCTGTTTACATAAAGTTAGTGACTTAGAAGGGAAGGCCCAGTGTTTATCAGCCATCAGCACTATTATAGAGGTTGTGCAAGACCCTGAAGCTGCCTTCCGACTGCTGGTGGCGCTTGGGACTTTAATCAGTAATGACAAAAACGCTGTGCAGTTAGCTAAGTCCCTGGGAGTTGATTCTCAGATCAAAAAATACATGTCTGTCACCGAACCGGCCAAAGTTCCTGAGTGTTGCAGATTGCTTTTAAATTTATTGTAAAACTTTTTTTTTTTTTTTCCTCTACCAATGGAGGGGAAAATATTCCTAAGACACGTAGTGTTTTCTTACTACACTGTACTATAAATACATTGATGACATGCTGTGGATTGAATGCTGAATTTATGAAAGTCTGTCTTGTCTTAAAATTTAAATTGGCCTCAATAAAAATTTTTGCACTGATTGTATGTAATGTGCAGTTATTGTATTTATACAATTTGTACATTCATTTAAGAAAATAATCACTTGGCTATCGTTGTGGTCACAAGTTTTTTTTTTTAAATGAAATGTTCTTTAAGATATTGTGAGAAACTACTGTTGGTCTTGATAAATCCCAGGAACCTGGAATCCTTTGCTCCATTTTTGGTTATTCCACTAAGTTTAATATGCATAAACCTTTCCCTGGATTTATTATTAATGAAAGTTAGATGTAATAATAAATTATTTTAAAGATGATAGGGGGTTATAGAATAATACTTTAGATAGTGTGAGCGGCAGTTCTGTCAGTCATTTACAAACTTGTGAGCAATTCTTTCTTAAAATATCATATTCTGGGCATGTAGAGCCTCGTTGGGTGTTACAGCAATTACGGGTTGCGAACACACTGCTTAAAATAATGTAACGTATCAAATTCGCTATAGGGATGGCATATGTTAAAAGTAGAGCAATTCAGATATAACCTGCTGCACAAAATATATTTTAAATATATTAGTTTCAATGAGACATTTTATGTTGTACATATGGTGAAACAATCCAGTGGCCCAAGCAAACTTTGATTTTTAATAAAAAAGGAAAACAAGAAATGTAATAATGAAAATAAAAAATCTACATGTACAAGCTGACTGACTTCTGGAACACCCTCTCTGTCCCCGTACAGCTTGTCTGCCAAAGTGGAAAACACAGCCTGAACAAATACAGTCTCTGTTTCCTGTAGGAATCTTTTCTTTTGATTCCCTTGTCTTGTAGCAACAGCTGGGGGTGGAGCACTGGTCCACCCTTCACTCTAAATGCTCCACCCCAGGGATCCTTAGTTTTGCAGTTCTTGTTTACTGTACCGAAATTCCAAACACACAGTCTTTTCCCTGAGGTTTTTATATATAATACTGTTTTATATAATACTGTTAGACTTGTGTTCTTAGTCTGCTGAATCATCTCCTCGTAGTTGCTGCTTGGAGGTTTGTTCACAAACTCTTCTGGTAGTCTCCACGTATTCACAACTCCACTAGTTCTCCGCTTGATTGCTTCTGTCTGCATTAGTCTCTCTTGTCCCCTACATAGGACTGTTGCAGCCTAATTCCTTTGTGAGAGCCTTTTCACTCCTGCTGGACTAGATTGTGCATATGGCTTTATTTTGCCCCAGGCTCACATACATGCCTTCTATGATTATCCTGTATCTCTGTCAAGCTTTGTCACAAAAAAAATTATATATATATATATATATATATATATATATATATATATATATATATATATATATATATATATATATATATATATATATATATATATATATATATATATATATATATGTGTGTATACATTTATGGTGGGCAATAGAACAATAGATGCCCTCCACCGTACAGTAAAAAAATTGTACATTTGTGTTCTCATTTGAAAGTCTAAAACAAGTTAAAAAAACATGTTTCCTGCCCAGCATTCAACATTTGCATGTCACTGCCCAGGATCCTTGAATGCAGTGTAATAACTATATTTCTCAGAATTCTGGACCGGAAACAAGTTATATCTATATACAGTGGTACCTCAGCTCTTGTCCTTAATCTGTTCCGGACGGCAGGATGATTTCCAAACAGGTTGAGTTCCAAAGAAGCATTTCCCGTATGTACGGTATACCTGTAGCGGAGATGCAATATTACACTCAATATCTCTGTTGGTAGACTGTAAAATATCCAAGAGAAGCACTGTACAGTCTCCTAATCCCAATCTCCCCATACTGTACGATACACAGTTGGAAGTAAAGAAAACACACATTTATTTTCTCATATGTATATGTATATGTATATATATATATATATATATATATATATATATATATATATATATATATATATAAATAAATAATCTTGGGAAAACAGGAAATCAACACAGGTAAATAAACACATGCCCACATTTGGCCACACAGTACAGAGAGAGAGAGAGAACAATAGTTGTGGTCACATCTCCTGGTGCCTAGCTGGCTACTTAACAGGCATTACCATATAGTACAGAGATTGATAGGATCATCCCTATCTTTGCCCTATCGTCTCCACGAGGTCTACCAGATAGCTACTAAGTAATTCCCCTTGACTCTGGCAGGGCAAAGGTTAATGCCCTCTATCTCTGTTTATTACACCCTGCTTATTGTATATTAACACATATCAATAACACAATATCTTTGTAATAAGACTAGGTGGCTATTTTTTGCCACGATACCTCTTTTGAGGCAACATTCCCATGTTTAAAGAGCCACTTAATTTGGCAAAAAAAAAAAAAAAACAGCATAATTTGGAGCACACTGCTGTAAATATTTTCAGAAAACTTGCATTTTTCGCAGAAAATGTCATAAATTAAATCTCTGTTTACACATGTCACTGTCTGTCCCCAGATAGACTCACAGCAACAGCTCCGTGCAGACCGCATAAGCAAAAAAGAGTTAACCCTTTACAAATTTATCTGTGCAGAGAATGGAATGCTGGAAACACTGAAACAAGTCATTTGGAGGTTAACATCTGGTGAATTCCTAAGTTCAGACAAAAACTATACATTTTTGTGTTCACCGTGCCTTCACCGCTCAGTGTGGACATATGTTATTAATCATGGAACAGTCAGGAGACAGTGTGTTTGTAAACAGAGCTAAAACTTCAGATATTTTAGGTGTTATTAGTGTAATTAAATTAAAAACAGAAAGATAATTTTAACATACAATCTTGTGCTCTTTAACACCATGAAGAGCACTTGCAGTGAGGTAAATGGCCCTTTAAAGGAAAATCAGATAATCCCAGTCCAACCATGACACATTTCCTTTTTATTATCTAATCTGTTTATTTTGCCTAAATATTCAAAGATAAATACCAGGATTGTGTCAATTCTGGAGTATATATGTATTTTTAGAGCATTGTGTACATGCTGAGCCTTTATATCTCTACTATTTAGACTCAAGTTGTCATTGTTCCTCAATGACAATATCACTAGCAAATCTGCTAGTCCCCTCTTTTGGAATGTTGGTAGGTATGTTAATAGGCTTTCTGGGTTTCCCAATAATATTAGTACCATTATTATTATTATTAATATTATCGTTTATTCCAACAGTTTCCAAAGCGCTACACAGGGGTTAAGAACAAATCAGAGATATTTTTAACACATTGCAAAATAATGGAGTTTCCTGTTTTTTAACTTAAAATCAATTGTACACAGTACCATACACAAATTGTATACTTTTTAAAATAAAATATTATTGAAACAAAGATTTCCAAATTTGTAACAAAACATTTTTTCTATATTGAAACCAAGTTGGGACCTATCCTATAATACTTGCGGCACCAGTCTGCTGAGAAAAAGCTAGATGGCGCTGCCGATATTTTGCAGCGCTGCCAATATGTGAGAGAAGTTCTAACCTTAGAATGTTAGCCTAAGCCTTAAACTAACCCTAACCATCACCCTAACCCTTACCCCAAACCTAAACCTAACAGTTTACCTAAGCCTTGACTCTATGATATGGCACTGGAATATGGGCAGTGACATGTAGCGGTTGATCACCGCACTGCATCGGCGGACTGGTGCTGTAACCATAACAGGATAGAACCCCAAGTTGTTAAAATGTACTTTAATGCAAGTGTTTTACAGACATGCAATAACAATTGTGGAAAAAGACTTTGAAGCCATGTTCAAAATAGTGAAACTTCACAGCTTCATTGGTTTACACTATCAGCACAATTAAATATAAATCATGTTATGCAAACTATAAAAGGAAACAATCACTTATGTATTCTCAATTTTAATTCCCATTCAAAAACTCAGCTAATGCCCTTATTAAAGATGTCTCCGTTGTCGTCGCTTTTAGAATTAACGTGATATATACTGTGACACGGCAGTTGCCCTCACTTGACATGTCTTCAGCCGCTTCCGGGAAATGCGTAGAGCACTGGTAAGCAAATCCTATTGGTTGCATGATGTAAGAAGCTGATTCTGCGGAATCCGATTGGACAAGAGCCCAGCAATGTTGTGGTGACGTCACGGAAGCTGCAATGTGTGTGATAGGAGTGTGCACCTGAGGGACACTTGGATATCACCTGGGACTGTGTATATATCCTTTATACGCCCTATATATATTCATATACATGGTATACTGCAGATACACCCTGCTGTCACACCGTGTGCATCTGTATTTATAATATAGGTTTTTATCGTTGTGTCCTTCCTGCTGTCATGACCGGGGGTAAGAAGAGCTCCAAAGAGAAGAAGAAGAGAAGGAGATCAGAGTCATGTGATGGTGCATCCCAAGGAGAGAGGAAGAAAGGAAGCGCAGAGTTCAGCCAACAGGTGACTGCTGTAATAACACACACAGGCACACATGTATTACTGGTCTGGGGGGCATTCCAGTAATAACAATACATAGTTTCATTATTGTTATTCACCTTTAATCATAAAGCACACATATATGCAGTGCTATCAATTGTACAATAGGAAATGCAGAGACTATATGACACATAACAGTATAGTTACACCTGCTGATGCCTGGTCCTGGGAGCTTACATTCTAAAGGAGATGATTGGGCAGGTGACACAAAGGGATCAGGGAAGATGAATAAACAATAGCAGGTTGGAGGAGGTGTCTGTGTCTCATGCTGATAGATATGGAGAGCCTGGCATCATGTATTATCATCCACATCTGGTGTATAGATTGCCCTTTAATTACAGTTTCTTCTCATAGCAAAGCAAATTCATTTACCTTAATGGTAAACTGAGAAAAAAAGGTTTCTTGATAAAGTATTTGGTGGTTTAAATAATTAGAATACGTAAACACAGAATTTTATATTGTGCCTCTAAAAGGTGTGACCCAGCCCACCAACAAGCTTTATCCAAATGCAAAATAAACGTATGCTACTCACTCAAAGCAGCACTTTGGAATATGTTATCACTTTATTTTCCTTACTACAAGTCTTAATTTCTTAGTAAGGAAATATACAATGGAGGCTTAACATTCACAGCCTGGGTAGTCCCCTTATGTCTGCAGAGCATGCAGTGTGTGTGTGTGTATGTATATATATAATTTTCTCATTTTACTTCACCAACTTTGACTATTGTGTTCTGATCCATCACATAAAATTCAGATTAACAAAACATTTAACTTAAGGCTGTAATGTAACAAAATAGGTAAAAATTCAAGGGGGGGGCGGTAAATACTTTTGCAAGGCCGTATGTGTGTATGTGTGTGTAATATATATATATATATATATATATATATATATATATATATATATATATATATATATATATATATATATAATGTGTGTATACATCACATATAATAGTTGTCAAACTACGAAACGTTGTCACGCTTTGCAAGCTCAGGCCGCATTTGCGGAGGTGGAGGCTCTACGGCACCTCACAAGCGGTTACACACACCCACAGAAGTGGTACTTTGAAAAAATATATATCTAACACGCAATGACTAAATACGGAGTTACACAAAAAAATACGCGCTGCGGGACTTAGAAAAAAAAAAATATTACGAATTCGCAAAAATATGACCTTAACGGCCGAACTGCGCACAGTGGAAAACATAAAAAAAAAAACACAAAATACACACAAAAATGAAATAAAAACCTTACCCACAGCAAAGGGGGACACCCAGGACGTCTGGAAGCGAGAGAAAAAATGGTAGCCGAAAAAAAACGAAAACGAGGCTACACGACCCCTACAGCCCCAAAACACCACCAAGCACATACAACTTTTACAAAAAGCCGTATGAGGTACACAATACACTATTAGCAAGGACCCTAAATCATCCACACCCGTGTACCACATACACATTCGCCGCCATTTTAAAACACTAACGGCTTTCCCTCGTGCACGCAGCCTATTTACACTACACACTGCACACATTGCTGACACTTACACCTCAGCTCAACAACACTGCAAATCTACATTGTATGCTGCAGGAACATCAAAACAGATTGTTAGCTCTTCAGCACAATGCTTTCTGCATATATTAATTACAAATAGGTAAAGTATAATAATTTATGATTTCATTAATTATTATTAAAAAATACAGTATTTCAATAAACGGCAAAGCCCTTCACCACAAAAGCGCCTCGGATAACAAAATATAGACCAAGCAAGAGGCTCTCAATGAGTGCCAAAGGCGCTCAGTGCAAGGCTTGCAATACGCGTCGAAGGACTCAGACAACCAAAACATTAACTGTCTGTGCCAAACAGCATTACCTGCCTTACAATTTTATTGCCCCGTCGGGCAAGTCGCTAGTGTGTGTGTGTGTGTATGTATATGTGTGTGTATATATATATATATATATATATATATATATATATATATATACTAGCGAATTGCCCGTCAAAAAATTACTGGCATAATATTGTAAGCCAGGCAATGCTGTTTGCCACACAATGTGAGGCTTTTGCTCATTGCAAACCTTTCCTTCCGCAAGTTTTGTGCTTGGGAATGCCATGTGTCTCTTTCCAGCATCTCCCCCTGTCCCTTCCCTGTGTCTTTCTCCTCGGTGTGTCTGCTGAATGTTTGCGTGGCTCAAAATCGCTTGCAACCTCACTCCCAGGCTTTCTGGCTCTCCCCCTGTGCTGTGTGTGAATGTGTTTTTTATGTTTTATTTTTCTTGTTTTCCGATTTCTGGGGGTCTGCCGTGTGTGTGTGTGTGTTTTTTTTTTTTTTTTTTTTTTAAAGGTCATATTCTTTTCCCTGAGCTCACATGTGTGACGCGGCAGCTGGCTGCAATGAGCGCTGAAGTGCTGCGCAAGTGCTTAATTGCTCATTTCAGGCAAAGTCCTTCGTGCTTCAATGCCTCAACGGCTCGGCTCGCAAGCGTGAGGACAAATCGCAGTTTGACAATTATAGTATGATATATATATATATATATATATATATATATATATATATATATATATATATATATATATATATATATATATATATATATATATATATATATTTATTTACATAGTGCCTTGCAAAAGTATTCACCCCCCTTGACTTTTTAACTATTTTGTTACATTACAGCCTTAAGTTCAATGTTTTGTTAATCTGAATTTTATGTGATGGATCAGAACACAATAGTCAAAGTTGGTGAGGTGAAATGAGAAAAATATATACATAAAACTATTTTTTTAGAAATAGAAAACTGAAAATTAGAATTTGCGAATGTATTCACCCCATTTGTTATGAAGCCCATAAAAAGCTCTGGTGCAACCAATTACCTTCAGAAGTCACATACTTAGGGAAATCTGCGTCAAATCTGTGTGCAATCTGTGTCACATGATCTGTCACTACATATACACACCTTTTTAGAAAGGCCCCAGAGTCTGCAACACCTAAGCAAGAGGTACCACTAACCAAACACTGCCATGAAGACCAAGGAATTTTCCAAACCAGTAAGGGACAATGTTGTTGAGAAGTACAAGTCAAGTCAAGGTTAGGTTATGAAAAAAATATCCAAATCTTTAAATATCCCCAGGAACACCATCAAATCTATCATAACCAAATGGAAAGAACATGGCACAACAGCAAACCTGCCAAGAGACGGCCGGCCACCAAAACTCACGGACCGGGCAAGGAGGGCATTAATCAGAGAGGCAGCACAGAGACCTAAGGTAACCCTGGAGGACCTGCAGAGTTCCACAGCAGAGACTGGAGTATCTGTACATAGGACGACAATAAGCCGTACGCTCCATAGATTTGGGCTTTATGGCAGACTGGCCAGAAGAAAGCCATTACTTTCAGCAAAAAACAAAAGTTTGTGAAAAGGCATGTGGGAGACTCCCAAAATGTATGGAGGAAGGTGCTCTGGTCTGATGAGACTAAAATTTAACTTTTTGGGCATTAAAGAAAACGCTATGTCTGGCGCAAACCCAACACATCACATCACCCAAAGAACACCATCCCCACAGGGAAACATGGTGGTGGCAGCATCATGGTGTGGGATGTTTTTCAGCAGCCGGGACTGGGAAACTGGTCAGAGTTGAGGGAAAGATGGATGGTGCTAAATGCAGGGATGTTCTTGAGCAAAACCTGTACCACTCTGTGCGTGATTTGAGGCTAGGACGGAGGTTCACCTTCCAGGAGGACAATGACCCCAAACACCCTGCTAAAGCAACACTTGAGTGGTTTAAGGGGAAACATGTAAATGTGTTGGAATGGCCTAGTCAAAGCACAGACCTCAGCACAATAGAAAATCTTTGGTCAGATTTAAAGATTGCTGTTCACAAGCACAAACCATCCAACTTGAAGGAGCTGGAGCAGTGTTGCAAGGAGCAATGGGCAAAAATCCCAGTGGTAAGATGTGGCAAACTCATAGAGACATATCCAAAGCAACTTGGAGTTGTGTTTGCCGCAAAAGGTGGCTCTACAAAGTATTTACTTTAGGGGGGTTAAGAGTTATGCACATTGACTTTTTCTGTTATTTTGTCCTATTTGTTGTTTGCTTTGCAATAAAAACAAAAAAACATCTTCAAAGTTGTGGGCATGTTCTGTAAATGAAATGATGCAAATCCTCAAACAATCCAAGGTAATTCCAGGTTGTGAGGCAACAAAACACGAAAAATGTCAAGAGGGTGAATACATTTGCAAGGCACTGTGTGTGTGTGTGTGTGTGTATATATATATATATATATATATATACACACACACACACACACACGTTTGTTCGTAAGCTCGGATATAATGGTTCTCTTCAAAGAAAGTCCCTTGATCCAGTTTCTTATTATTCATGAAAAATAATCTAATATCTTGGACAGTAGACTAGCTTGCACTGTGGGGAAAATACAAAAACATCATATGGGTAAAGCCTGATTTGTCTATATTATACCAATTTTTTCCTTCTGTGAATTTTTTGTGAAATTAATTTTATGGTCCACATTAACTACAATGTCTTTAAGACAATCACACAGTATATCAAAATAGGCAGGGACAAAGTCATCCATGACGTAAAAAACAGAAAAACAGTGAGGTGTCATCCCACAAATGTATGCAGTTATTTCACGAATGACATCTGCACCCAGAATGTAGCGTCCTGTACACAATGATATGTTTTCTAGGGCAGGGGTGGGCAAGTTCTGGTCTGGAGGGTCACACACATGTCTGGATTTGAAGATATCCTTTCTGTGCACAGGTGAGTCAATCATGATGACTGAAGAAGTGATTGACTCCCCTGTGCGCAGCAGGGATATCCTCAAATCCAGGCCTGTGTGTTACCCTCCAGGTCCGAACTTGCCCACCCCTGCCATAGAGAATATGATCCATAGTATAATATATTGCAGTAAGTCTATATCCACCACACACCTTACAGGACAGGTGTAGTCAGACTTGTTGCTATATTATCTTTTGCAGAACTAAACATGATAATGGTTTTAAATATATTTAGAAAGTAGAAAATAATAAATACAATCGACAATTTAAATTTTTATTTTATAAATGCGTAATTTTTAAAAATGTATTACATTTAGATGTTGTATTTTTTTTTATGTTCTAAAATAAAATGCCAATTTTCAAGCGTAGCACTTCAAATTATTATATTTTAAATACGGGACTATAGTTGTTTCTTAATAGCGTACATATTATCCTGTATGGTTTCACCATTATGTTCAAGTCATGTGGTAAAAGATATATTTATATTGATCCACACAGTTTTTCATCATTCCTAGAGATTTATTTCCCCTTTTGGATTTGACATGGTAATGATAATCACAATTTTATTTCCAGGAAGCAGGGACTTCTCTGACACCTATTTTAGACAAGAATGATGATGCAGAAGAGCCAAGTGACATAGAGGAGGGAGGCCTCGATCTAAGTATCCCACTCAAACCTATTAACTTTTACGTATCGTGCAAGGAGGAGATGCTCCAGCAATGTTTTAAAGTGGTTGGGGAGAGGAAGTTGCAGAAAATGCTCCCAGACCTTCTGAAGGTGAGATTGACTTTCTTGGAATTAATTTTAATATCTATCTATTTGTATTCTATGAGCAACTTGAAACACCTTGCCAGATTATCCCAGGTCAGTTACAACCTATCTTAAGTATAGTGAACCTAAGTCTGTAACCACTTTCCAGAAGGAGCTTGCAGTGTACTGCAGGTAAGTGTAGTCCTACAGAATGATAAATCTGCAGGTCACAGTCATCATTTCACTCATTATCATGGCCTTGACTTGATAATCTCTCAGATGCTGACACTGAGGTAAGGCTTCTATGTAATTATGTTTAAATGTACATTTAGAGAATCATGGTGTCCCCCAAAAGTGCTATACCATATACAATGTAAGCTAGAGCTTGAAAATCATCAAGCTGTTAATATATCGCACACTTTTTTTTTTTTTATAGAAATATTTAATTACTAGGAAGTTGCCTGTCAAAAATGACGGCAATACAATTTGAAGCCTGGCAATGCTGTTTGCCACACAATGCAATTTTCTGCCTCCTCAGAGCACCTTCAACATTCATCGTGAGCCCTGTGCTGAGCGCCTCGTTTTCATCCGGTTTCCAACTTTTAAGTTTTTTTTCGTCCGCCGTTTTTTTTTTTTTTTTTTTTTTTTTTTTTTTTCAGCGTCCGTGATTCTCTTTTTTTTTTTTTTTTTTTTTTTTTTTTACATTTAAATTTCGGCTGTGAATGTCGTATTTTTGAAAGCCCCGCAGTCGATCATACGTGCCGTAATTTTGCGCCCGTCGCAAAGTCCAGGGGCCTCGCGATAAGGCCTCATTGCAAGTCCTCGTTGCAGCCTAAGTCCCTCGTGCCTCAACTGCTTTGTGAGGGTTGCGGTCAACGCCTCGCTTTGCGAGTCTCGCAATGCGGGATGACAACTATATATAAGACTAGTGAATTGCCCGTCAAAAAAATGACGGCAATAAAATTTAAAGCCTGGGAATGCTTTTTTGCTACACAATGTGAGCCTTTTGCTCCTCTGAGCACTTTCGGCCCTCATCGTGAGCACCGTGCTAAGCGCCTTTGGCACTCATTGCGAGCCTCTCCCCTCGTGTACTTCAACTTTTCTGATTTGCAATGATCACCTACGTCGCTCATCGTGGGGCTCGCAATGATTGCCTTTGGCGCTCATTGCGAAAGCCTCTCCCTTTCGCAATGCTCATCGCAAGCCCCGCAATGAGCGCCTACTGTACGGGCCACTCATTGCAGGGTTCATTAACCTGCCAGTTTAGTGCTTGTGAATACCATGTGTCTCTTTCCACCATCTCCCCCCTGTGTGTTTCTCCTCTGTGTTTTATTTTCAAAGTCCTGCGTGCTTGGCATTGGTGAGCCTCGTTTTCAACCGGTTTCAGATTTTTTGCATTTTTTCGTCCATCATTTTTCTCTCACTTAGCTGATTTTTTTTTTTTTTTTGTGTGTGGGGAAAACCGCCAAATATCGATGTTATTCGCTTGCAACCTCACTCCCAGGCTTCCTTTGTCTCCCCCTGTGCTGTGTTCTAATTTTGTGTATATTATTATTATTATTATTATTATTATTATTATTATTTTGGTGGGTTTTTAGAGTTACGCGATCTGCGGCTGCTTCGCCACGCCTTCTGTTTTATTTTTAAAGTCCTGCATGCCTAGTGTTGTTTGTGTAAGTGTTACTGGGTTCTCCGTCGTGTATTTTCTAAGTCCTGCGTGCTTGGCATTGGTGAGCCTCGTGTTTTTTTTTTTCCACTTAGCCTATTTTGTCTGTGGGGGAAAACACCAAATATTGGTGTAATTTGCTTGCAATCTCACTCACTTTTATTTCAGGAAAATTAAGAAGTTTATCTTGTTTAAGATAAAAATTAAACCTTTTGACTGTCATTCATTTAAAGTACATAAATACTATCTAATGCCATTTTTTATCTAACTTGCTTTAGGGCTATTCTTTAGAAGAGATAAAGATGCTGTGTCTGGAGCAGCTGCAGCAGGTGTCTGAGAAGAAGCTGCTGAAAATTCTTGAGGGTAAGGATGTTTATCAGCTGCACTCAAAAGTAATTTTAGTAATAAATTATTTCCTCTTCTGGATCACTAACTTGTCATGGGGAAGGGGCTTGTGTTCCTCAATAAAGCTGTGACGTATACAATGTAGGGTCACCCAAGATGGGCAGGTCATAGCAGAGGTCTGACAAATCGTGATCCACTGGAGAAGGAACCCACTCCAGTATCTTTGCCAAGAAAACCTTATGGACAGCCAGCGACATGACTAAACAACAAAATAAATTATTTGTAATTTATTCTTGCAATTAAATACTAGTTGGACATAAGGTTATTCGATTTGTCCTTTATTACTAAAAAAAACTTACAACATCACTGGATCAATTTAATTTTGCAAAGCATAGTGGATAACAAACATGTGCCATAAACTTGGCAAAATAAAAACAAAAAAACCTTTACTAACCACAAATCCCACCCCGCCATATAATTCTCTTCAATTTTAACTTCGACTACAAACCCTAATATTTACACAGCATGACTAATGTAACAATCTCCCCATTTCCTTGCCCACGTATTAATTGTGAATGCTTCTGACCTCCTCAAATTAAGTCGGCTGCAAGTTATCCACATACCCACTCTTGTTTACCAACTTAAGTGGCTTATCATCTACTACAAGTGCATACTTGATTCTTTAACACTCTTCTCCATGTGCTGCTTCCTGATCTAAAATTATAGGAGGAAGATGAACCCTGTCACCAGTAAGACAAGAAATCCCTCTCCTTCCCTCCTTGTGTCCATGCAATGTATAACCCAGTAGCCTGATGATTAACAAGAGTGTATGAGGTTTTATAGTAAATATATAGTACTAGCGACTTGCCCGTCAAAAATGACGGCAATAAATTGAAGCCTGGCAATGGTGTTTTTCACACACTGCGAGCCTCTCCCCCCCTCTACTTTATTGGCCTCGCGATGAGCGCCTTCGGCGCTAATCACGGGCCTCGCAATGAGCGCCTTTGGCGCTCATTGCGAGCCTCTCTAGCCCTCTACTTTACTGGCCTTGCGATTAAGCTCCTTCAGCGCTCATCTCGGGCCTTGCAATGAGTGGCTTTGGAACTCATTGTGAGCCTCTCCCGCCCTCTACTTCCTCTCCCTTCCCTCTGTCTCTTCCCCCCCCCCCTCTCCCTCCCCTGTGTCTCTTTCCCCCCTCTCCCTTCCTTGTTTCTCCTTCCCCCTCTCCCTCCCCTGTGTCTCTTTCCCCTCTCCCACTCCTGTGTCTTTCTCCCTCCCCTGTGTCTCCTCCCCCATGTCTATTCCTCCCCTCCTCTCCCTCCCGTTTCTCTTCCTCCCCTACCGTTTCTCTTCCTCCCCTCCTCTCCATCCTCTGTGTCTCTCTTCCCCCTCCTCTCCCTCCCCTGTGTTTCTCTTCCCCCTCCTCTTCTCGCTCCCCTGTGCCTCTCTTCCCCCTTCCCTGTGTCTCTCTTCCCACTCCTCTCCCTCCCCTGTGTCTCTCTTCCCCTCCCCTGTATCTCACTTCCCCGGTGTCTCTCTTCCCCTGTCCCCTGTGTCTCTCTTCCCCTCCCCTGTATCTCACTTCCCCTGTGTCTCTCTTCCCCCCTCCTCTCGTGTCTCTATTCCCCTCCTCCTCTCCCTCCCTCATGTATCTCTTCCCCTGCTTCTCCCCTCCTTGTCACTCTTCCCCCGTGTCTCTCTCCCTCACCTCATTGCTGTAGATGCGTGCGCACGCTTATGTGACGTCTTTGCGTGCGCGCGCACGTTTGTCTGCCCGGCTACCCGTGCACGCGACGTCTTCGCGTGTGCGCGCGCACGCTTGCCGGCTACCAGTGCACGCCTGCAGTAGGGCTGATGGGAGCCATGGTGAAACTCGCAGTTAGACAATTATAATATGTGATGGCCATCATGTTAGTAAAGTTTTTAGTCAGATGAGACATTCTGCAACTCCAGCTGTCAATATCTTTGTTATCACCCAAAGTGGTGAGTCCAGTTTTTCCTTACTACAGGTAAAGGAAAACGGATATGCTTTAGTTTTAGGTTACATTTTTCTTGATATATCTATGAGGTTTTTGTACAGCCTCTTTACTTTATCCTTAATATGGAGAAGCAGTGAAGACAGTTGAAAGACTGAGAAATCCTGAAACCTTTGGGGGCTCCTATTTCTCCTTGCTATCTGTTCCAGACCTCAGTCACGTATCTGCCACATCCAAAGAAGCATGCTTTATAATTTTGTATTGCTGCATGCAGTAGAAGTGCTTGTTCCAGTAATATATTTTTACTCCAGTTGTTCAGTAGCCAATGATGTCCATTCTGGAGCCGCTCTTATGTGTGCTTGCACTGTGTATAAATTTGTCTTTAGTTTACATGTGTGATTAAAGGTTACATCAGTCAAAAACGCAATAAGTCATATGATAGCATGGTTGTTATATGAACCAGCATCTCCTCGTGTTGGTAGTGTTTTGAGACCCTAAGATTTCAAGAGTGCTTGCTACAGGCATCAATTTATTTTGTATATATGCCAGTGAGGTTTGTAGTTATATTTAAACAAATAGGAGTATGTGAACAATTGATACTTCTGTATTTATGTATAACTTTGCAGTATACCCATACCCTGGTGGATAATAGATTGTTATGTACATATACTCAGGCTATAGCAAATGAAAATATATTTATAAAGTAAAGGTTCTGCCAAATAAAAATAGACCATGTTACTGATTTAGCCCTAACTACCAAAGATAAAGAAATCTTCCTTTTCATGCTTTCATATATGTTTGATTGTAGGTGAGCAAGGTCTGGATTCTGCTACTGAAGAAGAAACTGATGGACACCTGTCAAAAACTGGAGAAGATCAAAACAGTCAGTAAGTCGAAAAGAACACAATTCTCTTTGATCATCTGACACTTTGCTGATGAGGAGTTCTTCAGTTTATACAGAAGTAACATGCAACACTTACTGTGAGCTACAATATGTTAGGTGGTTGTGCAGGCGGAGTGAGAAATTTGGCAAATTTTCTATCCATTAGCATACTGTTTGTGTTGTATTTTTTCATAGGCATATGTTTATGTAGTATATATGTATGTTTGAATCTCGCTCCCACTCTCGTATTCTTTCTCATTTGATGCACAAGAATTGTGCATAAACTGTTGAAGATTATTCTTTTCTGAAAAATGTAATTAGTTAAGCTCAGCTTAAGCTAAGAGCAAATTGGCTGTGAAAGCAGCTTAGGAAAGCGAACAGTATATGCAGTGAATATGCATTGGTGATAAAGAATAGATTTAAGGGACTAGTTATGGAGCATAGAATGCCTGAAGAACTTTGGATTGAAGTTTGCCAAAAAGAAAACGAAGAAGGCAAATCTGATGAGGCTTTAAAAGTAGGCCAGGTATATATAGTAGCCCAGGAGACTTCATCATTTGGTTCGGCCAATGGAAAACCTCATTTACTCACAATATTGATCTATTTTTATATATATAAGGCAGGTAATGCTGTTTCCACCAGACAGTAAGTGGTTTTGTTGCCTGAGGCACTCATCGTTTGGCTGGCAATGAGCACCTTCGCCGTTGATTGCGATCATGTATGGTGGTGTTTTTTAAAGTGTTGTGTATGTTTGTTTGTTTGTTTGTTTTAATGATAATTAAATAGTAAATAAATTAAATGATACCATACCTATTTGTAATAAATATATATGGTCTGAAGAGCTAACAATCTGGTTTGATATTCCTGCAGCATGTAGTGTAGATTTGCACTGTTGTTGAGCTGAGTTGTAAGTGTCAGCAATGTGTGTAGTGTAAATAGGCTGCGTTCGTGAGGGGAAAGCGTCAGTGGTGCAAGGTACTTCCGCATTCTGTAATGTAGTGTAAAATGGTGGCTAATGTGTATGTGGTACGCGGGTTTGGATGATGTAGCGTCCTTGCTAATGGTGTATGTTGAAGGTCGTACGGGTTTTAGTAAGTCGTTTGTGCTTAGCAGTGTTTTGCGGCTTTAGGGATCGTGTAGCCTCGTTTTTTTTTCGGCAGCCATTTTTTCTCTCGCTTAGGGGATTTTGGAGTGTGTAAAGTGTTTGAATTCTACTCAAATCGATGTGTAACGTCGTGCAGACGTCCTGGGTGTCCCCCTCGCTGTGAGTATTTTTTATTTTTTGATATTTGGGTGTACTTAGTGTATTTGTAATGCTTTCAGCTGTGCGCGGGTTGTCCGGTAGGGTCGTATTTTTGAGAGTCTGTAAAGTATTTTTTCTAAGTCCTGCGGCTCGTATTTATTTTTCTGTAAGTCTGCAATTTTTTTTTTTTTTCAGTCTCGCAACTGGTATTTGTAGTACAAGTCCGTGTTTTGTCTGCATTTGCGGTGTGCAATGAGTCTTGGGCTCATTGCAGCCGAAGTGGGAGCCTCCGCAAATGCGGCCCCTTGCTTCTCAAGGGTCCACATTTGCGGTCCTAAAGTGGTATGGGGTCGTAGGGATGATCTCCACCTGCGTAAGAAGTGCCCGTTTTGCCAAACCCGCCTGCTGACATATATATATATATATATATATATATAATATAAAAACTTGTGTTCTGGCCCCTTTCACCAGTAGCTGAGTATGCCCAAATGCTACACCCTATCAGGCCTGCTAAGAGGGCCAAAAACCAATTATTTACTAATTTTAGCAAAGGCCTGTCGAATTTCTGTTTGAGGATCTGGGATGTAGCGACTATAACATTGGGACTTCCAGCGCCCCATGGCTTTGATGATATGTACTGGAGTTTCATTTTTAGAAGCTGATGACGCAGCCCCAATGCGAAATGAATGCCCTGAAAATTTGAATGGATCCAAACCTAAACTACTTAAGATAATCCGAATATAGTGCATAAAGGTGGTTGTAGACAGAGGCTGACTAGAAATACTTAGTAGAGGATGATGTGTGGGTTTACCCTGTAAAGTGAGGAGCAATTTACGAAGTGTGGTAATTGGACAAGTGAAATCGCTAGTAGGGTAGTACATAATATTGACTGCTGCATTACTAGTCTTAGAGGAATTCAAGCGAAGGGTGCAAGAATCAGAGGTAAAGGTGACATCCGTCTTACAGAGAAAGTGTGATTGAGAAGATGAAATACTAAATTCGCTAGGGCGCAGAAAGCCAAAGAAGGCTAAGGAAGCGGCAGCTTGAATTGTGAGAGAAGTTTTAGGACCAAACGGGTTACTGGACAGACACATAATAATCCTTTTGAATATGTCACTGGTAATAGGAAGTCTGGAGCTTTCTTGCGCTGGTGTATTCCTCGTTAAACCTTTTAAATAAAGTTTAATGGGTGGAGAAGAAATAAAGGACTCTTTAATAAGGTAAACACGAGCTAAATGAAACTGCACCCCCGTGAGATAGGTACGAATGGTAGTGACATGCAGTTTAAGTACTTCGTGACAGTGACCAGCAAAAGTTAAAAATACAGTAATTGTTATGGGTGTAGAAATATGGTAATTGTCGAGAAAAGAATTAAACAAACTCCAAGCTCTTTCATAAGTGATTTTAGTATTGGGAGCCAGTCCATCTTCCATAGTCAACCTAGCTTGATTGAGGAGATGATCTATGTTTGGATTAGAGGAAGGAGGTCTGCGACTTTGATGATGGTGAACTGCGGTAGTATGGATGAATAATCCTGTGGATTCAAATGAGGTATATCAGATAAATGCGACATTTCCATTGGATGGATGAAGAAGTTGTTTTGAAGTGACTGGAATGCTAATTCTCTAATAAATGATGCGGTCAAGGGATCAGGAGATTTCTGTGATTTTAGTGTAGAGAACGTTTTTGTAGATGAAGTAACATATCGAACTGGTTGATTAGCCCACTGAGTCTTCCACGCTTTGGTAGCCATCAGGGTAGGATAAATTACTCTATCCGTAAATTCAACGGATTTAGCTTGCGGCCAAAAAGCAGTGATAATCTGATGATTGAAGAGGACTTTGAAAAAAGTAGCGCCAGTGAATTCCAAAACTTCAGGAGAGGAGGGTGTGGGTTGCGAGAGAAAAAACGATCTACCATTCCAAATGGAAATAAATCGTTTCCAAAGTTGCAAGTCTTCTAGTGAATCCGTGCCAAGTTGAATCTCATTGTACATAGAACATTGAACCAAATCCGTCAGAAGATGATTCAGGAAGGATCTACCCTGAGGTAAAACTCTAGTAGCAAAGTTCAGATGACCTAACAAGCTCTGAAGGTCTTTGATGGTGTTCCTTCTGTAGGGATTAAACCCTCCAATAACCTCTTGTAAATGTATCAGTTTGTTTTGGGGAAGCGAGGACTCCATAAGCTGAGTGTCCAGGATAATACCTAAGAATTCCAGTCTGTGAGTAGGCCCCTCTGTTTTGTGAAGGGCGTACGGAATTCTAAGGTGGTCGAATAGATCGAGTACCTTGCGCAGACTGGAACAGGGCTTATGGGGACTTTCCAGAAGTAAAAAATCATCCAAATAATGAATGATGTGTGGGCATTTACTTTTGTTTAGGATAATCCAGCATAGAGCTTCAGCAAACTGGTCGAAGATTTTTGGGCTGCTACGTGAGCCAAATGTCAGTCTAGTAGAAAAGTAACACTTATTATCCCATGAAATACCATGAAGATACGGAAGATCCGCCTGAATTGGCAGAAGTTTAAAGGCATGTTCAATATCCACCTTGGACAACCAGCACCGCGTGCCCAAAGCCAAAATGGTAACTATAGCGTGGTCCAAACGTGCATAATGCATTGTGAACTGGTCTGATGGAATCATGGAATTAATGCTAGGAATACAGGAGCCGTGAGGTGCAGAAAGATCAATGATAAGTCGCTTCTTAAGTGCGTATTTCCTCTTGGCGATCCCGATGAGATTGATACGCCAAATGGGAAAGGGTGGAATAGAAAAGGGGCCGATTAGAAAACCTTTAGCGACTTCGGTGGCAATGAGGTCTCTCACAACCTCAGGCTCCCTCTCTGCGGATAACAAATTAACACAGGAGAGTGAAGCCCGCGGAAATGCTAATACCCCAGTGTGAAACCCAATCAAAAACCCAGAAATGAGATAGGACACCATATTTGGAAAAGGATGACCAGTAAGGCGTTCCAAAAGTAGGGGAGTGTTGACTGTTAATTGTCATTTATTAGCTTGTGGTCAAATGGGCTTCGCATGGGCCTGGTGACACAGGGCGCAAACATGCAGTAACCGACCTGCCGGAAAATTACACCCCCGAGTATTACAATTATTACATATAGGGGTAGTGCCTAGATATACAATGGGTCTACCCAGACGATCTCTGGTGGGACGTGATTGCATCTGTGGTTCCATGACAGAGACCGAGGGGATAAAGGGCAGAGGAAGTGGAAGGAGGCGTGAAATTGGGGCAGAAAGTGGACTGGTGCAATGGTGACTGACAATGGTGACACACAGGTGACCGTAAACCCGCAAAGTGCCTACAAAATAAATCATGGTCCATGAGGGCCCAGTTAACATGATGATTAAATGTAGCAGCTGCTTTGGCAGCAAATGACCGGTTATAGTCATAGTAAGCAAATCCACCATAACGGTATGCCAAGTCCACTGTGAGGTAAAGGTGGTCATCCAATTCTTACCGACGGTGAGGAAAGAGAGCAAATGACGTCTCAAAATGCCAAAGACCAAAACAAATTCCCTAAATTTACGCTGCAGCCTAGGATCTTTGGCTTTTACTGTGACCGAAATGTCACCTTGTGAAAATTGTACGCGGGTCAGAAGAATCAGATGATGACAACAGAATGGATACCATATTAACCTCCCGACCCTCGACTATGTCTCTCCTCGGCTGAGGAGGAATATAGTCACAAGGCATAATTATAGGGGGCATGTTTCTGGTCTTGCCTCTTTCTGAAGGAGGTGCTGGTAACGGCAAAAGTGCTGTGCACGGTGAATGCTGTCTATCGCCCATAACGCTCTCCTGTAGTGCCTGTACCATGGACGTTAACTCCGTAATCATTTGATGTAAGGTTTGAAACTGATCAGAAGGCACATTTACTGGAGTAGTCGCAGGATTTGTTGCCTCCTGTAATAATTTATAAAGCTCTAGCTTCCTGGCTGAAGCTGGGAATTAAATGCCCCTCTGAGTAAGCTCCTGTATGAGCCTTGGAACGGTCCAAACTCTTGGAGAAGTTATGCTATGTTGCAATGAGGATGCTCTACCAGGAGAGGATGCTGAGTCCGAAGACGGAGTTCCCGGTGCTGCTGGGACATTATCAGTCATATTTAACCCTATAATTGAATATGGAAGAAGTTTGTAACGATACGTATAAGAGCGACTATGGACGAATGATTACCCACGATAGGCCGAAGTACTGACCGAAATTGCCGATGTAAATGAATTGAGCGAAATGATAAGAAACGTGAAAATGTACCACAAAACGGACAACGTGATTCAGAGATTTAGAGTGCGACATGATGAAAGGGACGAAAAAAGTGACTAGTAGTGATTTATGAAATGAGTTAACCTATGACCGGTGCTAAGAGATTGACTAACTGAAAATATCAAAGATTAATATTAATAAAATTACATGTAAATGACGTAAATAATAGCGGCTTAATACAAAATGTGCATCATGCGAGCAGTGATAAAAATGTATGTACAGACTATTTGGTGGTAATGATAATGTAGGGGATAAATGTATATAATGGAATGATTGACATTGATGGATACGTGGAAACAAGAAATAAATTTAGAAAGGTAACAATTCAGAACCACATAATTATAAATGAAGATATAGTGACCATAAGAAAGGGAAAGAAAATTTGCACAGAACCTAGACGTAAAAGATAAGAAATAGAACAAATAACAAATGGAGACGCAGAAAAAGAGCTAGAGAAAACAGAATGACAGACCGGCAAACCCATATACAAATGCAAACTAATAAAATTGTACACCATAGCTGAATATTTTAATTATGTGCGGAAAGACCGTATTACTACATCCAATTTGCTAAAGATCGAGAGAGTTGCAGAAATGTGGCAGACAGCGAGGATATGAAGTGTATTCATGCATTACTAATCCAGCCAAAACCACATCCAGTAAGATGCAAGTGTACCTAGGTTGAAGTAACTAATTCAGCTAATCCCCCCACAGTATAAAATGCTACCATAACGAAAACCCGAAATCTCGTGAGATGCGAGAGTTTGGCAGCCATCTCGGATGTGCCAGATATGAATGTGTAATGAAGTGACCAACAGTAGAAGCATAATGGCATATTAAGTATTACAAACCATATGAGCATCATGTTACCAAGCTATGTGGCCAATTCCTGCTAAGGAAAAGTGGTGAAACAGACAAGGTAAAGAGAGAATCCGAAATCTCGCGAGATGCGAGAGTCCGGCAGCCATCTTGGGAATGGCAGATGAAAATAAAACAATAGAAGTTGAAAATATTTCTAAATTAACCAGCAACAAGTAAGTATAATATAAAAATAGCGGGGAATAGCCATAATACTAAACAATAGCCAAAATCTCACGAGAAACGACACTTCTGCCCAATTTGAACTAAAAAACACTATACCCAGGCAGCAAACATAAAACCCCATAGCAGATAAACCACATTTTTTAACTTTAAACTGCATATATGATATGACACAATGAAATGAGGACAGATTTACCGAAAACGAGCGAAAAAACGACGAACGAAGGCAGAGCAGTGTCTGGAGAACAGCTGACAGTGCTGCAAGCTGAGACACACTCTGCTGACAAGCACTGAATTCGTGAGCACCCATGTGCAGGGAATTGCCGGTTAATAAAGGGTGAGACGGGGGAGGGGCCTTCTCACAATTACCAGGTAATAACCTGGATATATATATATATATATATATATATAATTAGTTACATAGGGCCTCATTCTATTATCGGCCGTAAATCGTCCGTAAGGCTGCGATTCCTTGCGGGGGTTCTGTTAACTCGCGATTCTATAATACGGCCCCGCAAGGATCTCCTCTTACGGCCGGCCGCATATCTTGAAACCGTCCGTAAGCTCTGAAATCTAAAAACGCAAAAATAAATTCAAGCCTGCACTGTACAGCTCTGTAAATGCTAGGGATCATATTGGGGGACATGAGGATTAAAAGTAACCCACTCTCAAGCTTGCACATCAGCCCAAACCCGAGTTCAAATTAACTGTTTATTTTCCGGCCGCAGCGTGGGCGGGTCTGAGGTGCTCCAAGCCCTATGGACTTTTTACATGTATATTTTACGTATATTAAAAAAAAATTATTTTACGGATTTGAGTATAGGGTAATTATGTGCTATTTTTGCTAACACCGAATATCACTTTATAGACTCCGCAAAGTGCAGGATGGCTTTATTTGAGCTATTTTATGTGCTTAATTGGTGCTAGCGAGACCTGTTTGCTGCAAGTAAGCTGCGGCTCGTTTTTAGCCTTGCAGAGAGGTTTCCCGGAGCAATTGAATTGCAAATAGGAATTTCTTACGGCCGATTTCCTTGCGGCCGTTTAAGATCAAAGGATTTCCTCCGGCGCGAGCGGCCGCAAGAGATAGTAAGGCACCGGCCGCAAGCCTGCCGGAATCCCCGGCCGGAGGGGAATAGAATAGCCGAATAGCTTGCGGCCGGTCCTTGCGGCCCCGCAACAGCTGCGGCCGCTAATAGAATGAGGCCCATAGTATTTAAGGTTGAAAAAAGACTTTCAGTCCATCAAGTTCAACCTTTTAAGATCTCCTGTGATCTGCAATATGCAGATTAACTATTAATTCATTAGTTGTTAATTATTAATCAATTATTTAATGTTTTTTTTTTTTTTTATTAATTAGTCCAGAGGACGGCAAATAGGGAAAAAAAACCCACAAGCGAGACTTGTCTCAAAGGGAAATGTAAAAAAAATTCGGATCAATACTGTCTTTCGAATAATCCATGATAACCCTGAATTCCCTTTTTAATTAGAAATAACTTTAAAAGGGGACTATATTTATCTATCGAATCCGCTTTCACCACCTCCTCTGGTAGAGAATTCCACAGATTAACCACCCTTACAGTGAAGAACCCTTTTCTTTCTTTAAGGTGGACTCTTTTTACTTCTAACCTCAAGGGATGTCCTCTTGTCAGTTGAAAACCTCTTGGCACAAAAAGCTCCCCTGACAAATCTTTATACTGTCCCTGGATGTATTTATATAAGGTAATCATATCTCCTCTTAGACGCCTTTTTTCTAGAGAAAATAAGTTTAATTTGGTTAGTCTTTCTTCATAACTTAGCCCCTCCATTCCCCTTATTAGTTTTGTTGCTCTTTTCTGTACCTTTTCCAGCTCTAAAATGTCCTTTTTATGAAGTGGTGCCCAAAATTGTACTCCATATTCCAAATGAGGGCGTACTAGAGATTTGTATAGTGGCAGAATTATGTTGGCTTCCCTGGCTTTTACACCCTTCTTAATACATGCTAATATTGTATTTGCCTTTGCAGCTACTGCCTAGCATTGAGCACTGTTACCTAGGTGGTTGTCCACAAGCACTCCCAAATCCCTTTCAATATCTGATACACCTAGATTTGCACCATTAAGATTATAAATTGCATGGCTATTTTTCCTTCCCAGATGCATAACTTTACATTTATTCATATTAAATCTAATCTGCCATTTTAGATGTTCATTCCTCAATTTTATGTAAATCCCTTTGGAGGGAAAGCACATCATTATCTGATTTAATTACCTTGCACAACTTTGTGTCATCAGCGAAAATGGAGACCCCACACTCCAATCCTACCTCTAAGTCATTAAGAAATATGTTAAAAAGGAGAGGACCTAATACTGAACCCTGAGGAACCCCACTTATCACATTAGTCCAATCGGAGTATGTTCCATTTACAACAACCCTTTGCTTCCTGTCTTTTAGCCAGCTCTCAATCCATGAGCAGATATTTACTGCAATTCCTGTATCTCTTAGTTTGCCCAATAGTCTCCCATGTGGCACTGTATCAAAAGCCTTTGCTAACCTCCTCCATACACATCGGCTATAGGAGCATTACAATGTGACACAGGTTCCCTTAGTACCCTTGGATGTATTCCATCAGGACCCGGGGCTTTATTAACATTTATTTTCTCGAACCTCTTTTGTATTTCTTCCTGCGTTAACCAATTATTTAGTAAAGGTAGTGTAGCCCCATTATGTTGCAGTGTCCCAACCACTTGTACCTCCCTTGTATATACCGAAGAAAATAACCTATTTAGCTCATCTGCCTTTTCTTGGTCACTAATTATCAGATGGCCTGTGTCACATTGTAATGTTCCTATAGCTTCCTTCCTCGCCTTCTTCCCATTATTATACTTAAAAAATATTTTAGGGTTAGTCTTACTCTCTTTTGCAATAAATTTTTCATTTTCTATTTTAGCCAGTCTACTCACGCTTTTGCAAGCCTTGTTGATTTCCTTGTATTCCTGTAAAGCAGTCTCTGTCCCCTCTTGTTTGTATAATTTTAAATGCCTGTTTTTTACTCTGTATCTTGATCTTTAAATCATTGTTAAGCCACATTGAATATGATTTACTCCTTTTACTTTTATTGCCACACGGTATATGCCGATGTGTATGTATATTTAGTAAGGATTTAAATGTTGTCTATTTACGTTGTTTTTACCTGTCAGTTCTTTGTCCCAGTCTATACTTTGTATTGCTGCCCTTAGACCGTTAAAATCTGCCCTTTTAAAATTAAGAGTTTTTGTTGGCCCCTTAAAATTTCGTTTTTTTTATTCAATTATATATATATATATATATATAATATAATATAATATAATATAATTATAGTCGCCCGGCAATAAAATTGTAAGGCAGGTAATGCTGTTTGGGCCAGACATTAATTTTGTTGGTGGTCCGAAATCCTTCGGCGCTCATTGCGAGGCTGTTGGTTGTATTTTGTATTTTTTTTTTTCTCATAGGCGCTTTTCGTGTTATTGTTTGGTCGGCGGTGATCTGCTTTTTGAGCTTATTGGAGCAGTGTTAGCGTTCGTTGTGAGTCGCGCGGTGAATGGCTTTTGTGTTTGTTGTGAGTATTTTTTGTGTTTTTTTTTGTATGCTAATTAAATAATTAATAAATGAATATACTTTACCTATTTGGAAATAATATATGCAGGAATCATTGTGTTGAAGAGCTGACAATCTGTTTTGATGTTCCTGCAGCATACAATGTAGATTTGCAGTGTTGGTGTCAGCAATGTTTGTAGTGTAAATAGCCTGCGTGAGGGAAAGCCGTTAGTACTTCCGCATGGTGTAAGTTAGTGTTGTAAAATGGCGGTGAATGTGTGTGTTACGCGGCTGTGGATGACGTAGCGTCCTTGGTAAGAGTGTATCTTGTACCTCGTGCAGCTTTTTTGAAAAGCTGTATGTGCTTGGTGGTGTTCTGCGTCTTCAGGGTCCTGTAGCCTTGTTTTAGTTTTTTTTCAGAATTTGGACTTAAATTGAGGTGTAACTTCACTTGCAGAGGTCCTGGGTGCCCCCCCCCCCTGCTGTGGGTAAGCTTTTTATGTATTTTTTGTCTGTATTTATTGTGTTTTTTTAATGTTTTCAGGTGCACGCGGTTTGGCCGTTAAGGTCGTATTTTTGCGAGGTTGTAATGTTTTTTTCCCTGCGTCTTGTATTTTTTTTGTATGCTAAGTCCGTACATTTTCCGTTCTAATTCCCACAGTTCGTATTTTTTTGTGTAAGTCCGTATTTAGTGATTGCGTGTTAGATCTATTTTGGTAAAGTGCCGCTTGTGTGGGTGTTTGTAACCTCGTGTGAGGCGCCGTAGAGCCTCCACCTCCGCAAATGCGGCCCCTTTTTTTAATATGAGTTTACAATATTACCAAAAAATGACCCGGGAGAAACTTAAATATCAACAGATAAAATTAACTGATAGGATAACCCAAGAACAGGACAGTAACTTATAGTAACTCAGAGAGAAGACATCTGACTAGAGGGGCAGCATATGATGTATCCTTCTTTTAGTTAATTTTACCTGTCCTGTTTCTTTTCTAACATGAATCAGTTTCATCAGGTCTTGGATAGTATTTGAAGCGTAGATTAGCAATGTGAGATAAAGTAAAGCCTAGTATGTATTGTATTTTCCATAGTACACAGGAAAAGCACACTAGTATGTAAGAAAACATCTGGAGGAATATGGTGTGATACAAATGTTTGTTAGAGTATAATATAAATAAAATGTCCAATAAAAGGTTTCATTACAGTATTTTGACTGCAGGTGTTTTTTTTTTTCTCTAAATGTTTAGATGTATTCTATTGACTCAAGCTCACCTCGTAAAGCCTGCCTTTTTTAAGTCTGATTTCAGGGTGCGTGATCATATGATCTGACAATACTTCAGCAAGCCCGTAAATTTACTTCTTAAACACAGCGAATAGTAAATGAGACCGTCATCATGACATCGGTAAAACACATAATCTTCAATTGGCGTCTAAGAATTAATTTGTCACAATAAGTAATATTTGCCAATTGGGCTCGCAATCTAGCACTCTATAAAATGCATTAGATGATCTGTTCAAGTCCTTGTGGGTTTCATGATATGTCTTAATCCCTTGAGTCCTGCGATTGATATTACTCCGAAATAACAGTTAAAAATATTATTGTTTTATTACATATTTGTGGGTTTAAGACTGTTCTGCAATTAATTCAAATGTCTTTTCCATGCTTTCAAAGTACAGTAGTGTGTGTCTAATTGCTGTTACAGCTTTAATAAGTGTTTAAAAAAACCCTTGCGAGTCCTATTTAGTGCTTGTAATATGTTTGACAGGAACATGATACTTTTTCTAGTTGTAAGTCAGAATTTATTTGCGATCTAGCGTTACGGGTCTAATAAGATATCGATTTGGTGTAACTTTAATTACTTTGCGCTTGTAATATTCAAGCTGTGATAAAACCAATTGGTTTCTAAAGCCAAATTTTGCGTCTTTGGCTGGCCTGTAGTGATTGTGGACAGGGAACTCATAATGGGATTGCGAGTAGCTAAAAGAATGTGGGTATTTTAAGTGTGTATGAACTGGGCAATAGATTATTATTCTTTCCTCTATGACATATCTGTAAATTGTACACTGTTTGGAAAAACACAAACTACTCAAAACTTGGTGATCTGTCCACCTCTTCCTTTCTGGGCTATTTTTCTAAAATGTATTTATTGGTTTACTGCATCTCCAGAGATCATTAAATGTCATACTACCTTGATAATACACATGATATGTTTTATCCATTTTATATAACATTTCTGTTGAACACACATATTTTACAATTCATCAGCCTCTAGTAGTGTTGAAAACACCCGCATGTACTTGTGAAATGTGTCACTAGATGGCGCAGCAACCCTTCTTATGCCGAGTCTTCAGCATTTGCTATTCTATTCCTGCTGCAAGCTTTAACGAATACAATAGTGTGCTGGAAATAACACTCCGGGGACAAGAAAAGCAGATGGTCATGTTTCCTCTATTCCATCTCCGTTTGTGTGCAAGTAATAGCATCTTGTGAGAGTTATTGTCTATTTTCTTGTAATAGAAAATATGGTACTTTTTCCTGTAATGGCAGTGGTAAAATGAAGTGTGTATTGCTGTAAGACTGTATATGACTGGATTAGCAGCTTAAATGCACAACTGCAAAAAGCAGCGTGCTTGTAATTATTATACAGTGCCCTGAGCATGATTCTCTGTGTGATATTCTAGAATAAACCTCATGTTTTTAGTTTTCTATTTAATAAAAAAAAAAATCTTGTGGCGTCACTCCTTATTATAGTTTAAAGGATGATGACAGAATTTTATATTGCATATAATTTGTTATATTTAAAATAGTTTATGGCTGTAAAGGACACCGGTTCCAGATTACATTTCATGGCAGCAGGGTACAGAACCTGCACAAACACGAATAAATGTATTTTTGTTGGTAATGTGCAACATACCACCCGTTTAGCGCCCCATGTGTGGTCCTGCATGCAGGAGCGATATGTGAAACCGTGGTAACAGGGCATTTTATTGGCATAGAGCTCAGACAGCCCTATGGCGAATCAAAGAGCGCTGAGCAGGGATTTAATGGGCTAAACAGGGTTTGGAGCACAAAAAACACGGTATTGCAACATTTAGCGCTAAGTGGGGAATTACAGGGAAGAAAAGCGCTAGAGCAAATCGGCGCTCAAAGGTGTATTGTTACGCAGAGTATATTATGTGTGTGTGTAGGTCAGACAAATTGTGGTCCACTGGAGAAGGAACTGGCAATCCACTCTAGTATCGTTGGCATGAAAACCTTATGGATAAGCACCGAGACATACCGAGTGTGGTCCATAGGGTCCCAGAGAGTCGGACACAACCAAGCGATTGAACAACAATATGTATATCCAGCTATAGTCAGCAGTTTAGACCACTCACTGTACCATGCTTCACCTTGATACTTTTAGGAGCTAAAATCATAAAAAGCAACAAAAGACATATACACTGGCTGTATACCTGCTTCTAATTGATATTCATTACAAACATGTGGTGACATGCGCATTTGGCATTTAAATATACGTGTTTAATTGTACTGTAATGCCCAGATTATTAACAGTTCACTGTACAATGAAAAGATATGTTTAAAACTTTGAGTCTGACTAAGAGCATAATTAAACAGGAAAAAATATATACATTTTGATGCCTCTGCAGGACCCTGGAGGAATCCATGATATGCTGATGAAAGTTGTGTGTTTCTGAGAGAGATGTTCCCATTTCTGTAGAGCTATGGCTGCATCTGTTGATGCAATACCCGCTTCAGCGACAGTGGGGAGGTTGTCAATTGTAATCTTATCTAGCTATATAACAAATCCTGTGGACTTTATGTTTGTTATTTTCCCCTATTCCTCTCTCTACTGATAAACTACAAACACACACCCTCCTCCTCCACTCTCAGTATGTGACAAACACAAGATGGTTTCCTAAACTCATAAAGAGTCTTAAAAAATGTTTTAGATTTTACAATCTACTATGCATGACAAAAAAGAGATGAAGAGAAATGTACTATTTATATGTAGCAAACTCACACATTTTACTTTTACAATGCAAAGCAAAAGTTGCCATGTGTGTTCATAAATTATTTTCTGTCTTAAAATAAATAAGCAAGTATACACTTACGCACACATCTACAGGACTGAAACCTTGAAAACCTGATTTTTTTTTTTTTTGCACAAAATCCAAAGAAACGCAATATTTACACTGCAATGAGCCAATACGGTTCATGGAAATGAGAACACGGCTTGTACCTGTTGTTATACCTGTTAATCTCCGTACAAGGTAGAAGTGCGTAAACAAGCTAACCTACCCTATGGACCGCACTTTGGTCTTTGAGAAATAATTTGGTTGAAGTGCTATTTATTATAAATTCATTAAAGTCACAGAATTTCTAACTTGTCATTTTTCAATATTTGTTAAAGACATAAGTTGATTTGTGCGTGAAAATTGAAGAATTGAGAGTTGCCGTATATGAATTGATATATGCACTTTTATTCATCTGTGGAGGTTTAAAGTTTTTATTCCATCTACAAGATATCAGTTTAGCTCTGCTTTACTGGGTGTCTGACACTGACTTCATTTTCAAAGAAGGCACCTAGATCTGTGATATATACTTATGGTGACACCTTAATATTATCTATATTTATATATGACTAGGAAATTGCCCGTCAATAATGACGGGAGGAAAATTGTAAGCCTGGTAATGCGGTTTGCCACACAATGCGAGGCTATGGGCCCTCTCAGCAACTTTGGCGCTCATCGCGAGTCCCGTGCTGAGCTCTTTCAGAGCTTATTGCGTTTCTTGTAATGAGCGCCCAACTTTCCTGCTTTTGAACACCTTCTGTGCTCCTTGCGAGCCCCACGATGAGCCCCTTTGGCGCTCATTGCCAGCCTCTCACCCTGTGTACTTTTATAGGTGTCGCGCTTACTGTCTTATGTTGTGTTACTGCCTTGGCTTCGTTTTTATGTCCTTCGGCCTTGTTTTCGTTTTTTCTTTTTTGGGGAGAGTTGCTTAAAAACGTTTAATTGTGTAATTGCCAGAATGGCTAGCAATACATGGCAATTTTTGTGCTTTAAAATCCATCCATAAGGTTGCTGATGCAAATGAACAGGAAGATCAAAATACTGGCAGACCAAGATTGAAGGAAAGAATTACAGGTCAGGCATCAGTTTACGGTTAATCCGGAGCTCTTTTAATCCAGACCAAATGTATGTGCAGAAAGTAGCTATGCGTGTTGACGTACTCACGTACTTCCCATGCAGTGTTTGATCTTCTTTACCACCAGTTTGTTTGCCACAGCCTGTTTGGAGCCTGTCTTGAGCGCGTGCTACAATCAAAGCCCTTTTTGAGCACATTTTGAGCCTATTTGACCTGACCCTATGTGACGTCTTAAGCTTAATAGGTTGACATTCCAAGCCTTTGTGACCTTCTGAGCCTATATAACCATCTGAGCCTAAAAGGAGGACATTCTGAGCCTATTTGTCCTCATGAGCCCAAATGGGAGGACATCAAAGGTTAAAGACATCAAAAAGCAAAGGGAAAAGCTATTGAAATTCTATATAGACTGTGATTCTAAGAAGCAAATGACCATTTGAAAAACAATAAAAGAAGGGAAGGGTACTGATCACGACCAAGTGATGATGGAATGGTTTGAAATGATTGCCAAAAGGACTGTGTCCTGTAACTTCATCTTCAAGTAAACTAACTAACTCCCTCCCCGGACACACAAAACTTTGCAAAGTTTAAAGGGCTAGTGTAAGCTCCAGATAAAGTACTGTTAGTATTTTTAGCTCTCCTTTAATTAACATTAAAACTGCATGTGCAAACAGCAGCAAAACAATGCTTTAGCTAGAAAATATAAAAACCGAATTTAGAAAACGTTTTGCACCAGCCCTGTCCCTAATTATGCAATAGGTTTGGAGCTATGTATTACAAGTTTTAAATACTTTAAATCAAGTATAATTATGCACGCAATGTCATTTTTAACCGCCAATATTTTAATAGTACAGTGGTCCTTTTATATATTACAATATGAGGTAAGAGTAGGGAGGAAGACCGAACTGGGGTATTGGGTACATTGAGAGAAAAAACATCAGTGTGAAATAGTGATTATTACAAATTGTGTGCGTGCAGTAAGAAGGGAGGAGGGCACCACAAGAGGGCGAGCAGGTGAACATATGAGTGTGGGCTTATATCAAGTGAAAGTAAGAGATTGGGGGGGGGGGGGGGGGGGGGTTACTGTTAGGTTTTGGGTTTAGGGTTAGGGTAGTGGCAAATGATAAGCTTTACATTGACAAGAAATTCTGCCACTGCTGGAGTTCAGCTAACAGGAAATGTCCCAGGGTTGTTTTTTTTTGTTTTGTTTTTTGTAGGCAAAGCAGCAAGAATACATTTTTATATGAAACAAAAATATGGCAGCACAAGATAGTTTTATTCATCATTGTTCTGTTGTAATTTTTTTTTCTTCTAATTTTTAACAATCATTTGTGCATATATAGGCAGATTTCTGATAATCCTGTCAGTATTCATAGACATCTGGGAAATAATTATGACTCCAATTTCTACCTTGATATATTTACCAATGTGGGTTAGATATGCCATGCAGATATTATTTTATTTATCATTGCCTTCATCCAAACACAATTATGTTATTTTTACGTACTTTCACTTGGCACAGAAAATTATATATGTATATCGTTACATAGGGCCTCATTTTATTAGCGGCCGTAAATCGTCCGTAAGGCTGCGATTCCTTGCGGGGGTTCAGTTAACTCGCGATTCTATTATACGGCCCCGCAAGGATCTCCTTTTACGGCCGGCCGCATATCTTGGAACCGGCCGTAAGCTGTGAAATATAAAAACTCAAATATAAATTCAAGCCTGCACTGTACAGCTCTGTAAATGCTAGGGGTCATATTGGGGGACATGAGGATTAAAAGTAACCCACTCTCAAGCTTGCACATCAGCCCAAACCCGAGTTCAAATTAACTGTTTATTTTCCGGCTGCGGCGTGGGCGGGTCTGAAGTGCTCCAAGCACTCTGGACTTTTTACATGGATATTTTACGGATATTAAAAATAAAATATTTTACGGATTTGAGTATAGGATAATTATGTGCTATTTTTTCTAACACCTAAAATCCCTTAATGGTCTTCTCAAAGTGCAGGATGGCTTTATTTGAGCTATTTTATGTGCTTAATTGGTGCTAGCGGGACCTCTTTCCTGCAAGTAAGCTGCGGCTCGCTTTTAGCCTTGCAGAGAGGGTTCCCGGAGCAATTGAATTGCAAATAGGAATTTCTTACGGCCGAAACTCTTGCGGCCGTTTTAGATCAAAGGCTTTCCTCTGGCGCGAGCGGCCGCAAGAGATACCAAGGCACCGGCCGCAAGCCTGCCGGAGCCTCCGGCCGTAAGGGAATAGAATAGCCGAATAGCTTGCGGCGGGTCCTTGCGGCCCCGCAACGGCTGCGGCCGCTAATAGAATGAGGCCCATAGTAATTAAGGTTGAAAAAAAGACTTTCAGTCCATCAAGTTCAACCTGTTAAGATCTCCTCTGATCTGCAATATGCGGATTAGTTATTAATTAAATTATTGATTAAATAATTATTAATAGTATAGTATTGGAGGATGAATAAAGAGTTAGTCCATCAAGTTCAACCTTTTTAGATCTCTATTGATCTTTTTAATGTGGACTATTTATTATTATTGTTAAATGTTAATAGATCCAGAGGAAGGCAAACAGAATAAAAAAACCTCATTGAAACTTTGCCAATTGTCTCATAAGAGGAAAAAAAAAACAAAATTCCTTCCTGACCCCAGAAACTGGCGATCAAATTTCTCCCTAGATCAATATTCCTTGCTAGTTATCTAGGATAGCCTGGAATGCCCTCTTTTTATTCAAAAATATATCTAACCCCTTTTTGAAGTTGTCTATCGAATCCGCTGTCACCACCTCCTTTGGTAGAGAATTCCACAGTTTAACCACCCTAACTGTGAAGAACCCTTTTCTTTGTTTAAGGTGAAATCTTTTTTTCCTCTAACCTCAAAGGATGGCCTCTTGTCAGTTGAAAATCTCTTGCTACAAAAAGTTTACTTGACAAAGCCTTATATTGACCCTGGATGTATTTATATAACGTAATCATATCTGCTTTTAGACGCCTTTTTTCTAGCGAAAATAAGTTTAATTTGGTTAGTCTTTCTTCATAACTTAGCCCCTCCATTCCCTTTATTAGTTTGGTTGCCCTTCTCTGTACTTTTTCCAGCTCTAAAATGTCTTTTTTATGAGGTGGTGCCCAAAATTGTACTCCATATTCCAAATGAGGACGTACTAGAGATTTGTATAGTGGCTTATTTGTATATGCTTTTTCTTTTCTTGCAGGCAAGACAACAATGTGGACTCCACATCTTCCTTAAGGGATAATGCAGGACTGGAAGATGCAGATGCAAAAACAGGTATAAAATTCTTAAGTATATGTACATATTATGTATATTCATGTTGACTATTTGGCAGATCTGATCATGTGCATTCATAGGACGTGTTAGGGCAATATTGTGTATTTGTAAAATTGTGTGCCATTTATAGTGATATTAATTTGTGTCTGTGGCAGAATTTCTTGGATAGTATGTGAATGACCATGAGCATCCGTGTACAACAGTGCCTCTTAGTAAGGTAGTATATGGTGATATTTGTGTACAAGACTTTTTATAAGAGTTTGCAACTGGGTTAGCTAAAGCAGGACCAACTGGCAAATATGTTACAACTAGCCCGTCAAAAACTACGGGAATAAAATGTTAAGGCTGGTAATGCTGTACCTTCGGCACTCATTGCGAGCCCCGCGCTGAACTCCACCCACAATGAGCACCTTGGCACTCATTGCAAGCCTCTCCCCCTGTGTAGTTTATAGGCCTGGTGCTTGAGTTTTACTGTCTTGGGTTGTGTTACTGGCTTGTGTTGAGTGTTACTGCTTAAGGCTATTTTTTTACATCCTGTGGGCTGCTTTTACGTCCTTCAGGCTAGGTTTATGTCCTTGGGCCTCGTTTTCATTGTTTGTTTTTTTTGGCTGCCATTTTTTTTTTCTTGTTTAGGCGATTTTCGATTGTGAAAAAAACAGCAAATATGCATCAAATTAACTTGCAACATGACTCACAGACACCCTATCTCTCCCCCATGTGCTGTGTGTGTGTGCAAGTTAATTTAAAGCATAATTTTTTTTTTTTTATTTTTTTTTCATGTCTTTTCCGTTTCGTGGTTCGGCCGTTTAAAGTCGTAATTTTGCGGGGGGGCATGTACGAATCGGAAGTCCCGCATGCTTCAACTGCTCGCCTCACTTTGCGAGGCTCACAGTGCAATCGGTGCCTTTGGCGCTCATTGCAGCCGAAGTCCTGCGTTATCAACGGCTTGCCTCGCTTCGCAAGGCTCGCAGTTGCGGCCCTATGGGCTGCAATCAGGCTCACAAAGAGTGACCAACCTTGTAAGCGTTCCCCACACTGACAACTATATATGTGATGGTAACAGGCTTTTGAAATATTTCCTATTCATTTGATTTGTGTTTTGTGCACATTATCTTATCGTTTTTCATAGTGCTTTGCACACTATAATAACTGTCCACTTTAATCTGTTTCAGCTGTATTTACTTATTCACATACAGAGTTGAAGCTCAGTGTGTAAAAATCTCTGTTTTTAGAACAATAGGTTCTAGATTTGAATTCCCCAATTCCCCTTCATCACTTTTTTTTTTTTTTTTACATTTAAGATTTTTTTATTTAGTTGAAATAATTATTTTAAAAGAATTACAACTCCATTATTTATATATATATATATATATATATATATATATATATATATATATTTAAATTATTTTATAGAAAATAAAGGAACTAGAGTAGTTTATGGATGGATGATTCTTAAAGAGCTAGTAACAATCAATGTCCCATATCACATGCACACTTCTCTCATATGGCAAAATAACTTTGCTAATCCTTGGGGAGCTTGAAAACATGTGTATATTATATATTAGCTCAAAAAAGTGTAATAAAACCAATTTAGAAAAAAGCGCATAATAAGTACTCATTAAGTTACAAAAAATGAAAAAATGTAGATCTATAGAGGGTACATATAGTAATATCTGGTATGCAAAGGGTTAAATACACCTCTCCTTATTGCCTTAGACTACTATGTGTCATTAATGCAGACTAGCAATTCAAAGTAGTCAACAGGAGTACACAAACAACTTTTCCTAAGTAGCCAGATATATGTAAACCTCCCTTTCTATAACAATTAACACAACCAGAGTACTTGCGCTTGGTAGAAAATAGTCCCGACGGTCCCGTTTCGCCCCTCCTAGGGCTTACTCATGGGCTACTGAATACTGGTACAAATTGGGCTTTTATAGCCCTTTTCCATCCATATTACGTTTATTAAACGCAATTTGCGCCACTTGCGTCATCACGTTATGACGTAATCAACGTAAAAACGTCACTACGTTTTTACCTCTCCCTTTCAGGATGTTGATTCGCCAACCACGCCTGATTTGCCAACTAACTCCATTTTAATGTATCTTGCCAACCATACGCTATTTTGCCAATCTTTTACTTAATGTAATTGCTATATGATTACATCTATAAGCTTTCTAACTGCTGATCTTAGATGACATATAATGTTGTTAGTCTTATAAGGATAGAAGACTTCTTTTAAAGTATATTATTAATTATGTTTATTTATTAATAAATATATATATATATATATATATATATATATATATATATATATATATATATATATATATATATAGATATAAATTTAGATGTGAATAGAGAATTAACACTATAAACTATGAAAATATTATTGGGGATATTAATACTTCTCCAAGTATGTTATGTTTCTATGTTTGTTCTTACCAAATATATAGATATTTAATTATAAGCATAAAATTAACATATCCCGAACAACATTAAGAATACTATTACTCTCAATGAGCATTAACTCAATTCAAAGAGTGATCATATTCTGTTACTCCATAATAAGAAAATGTGAATTATGGTGAATTAATTTAAATATAAGAATTTTTAATTGTTTGTGTAAAGGAAATCTGTATATGAGTGAACTAAAGGGGGGGGGGGGTCAGATATAGTCTGTTTGTTGCATAGGGAAATAAAGTGATAAAAAATTCTAAAAATTAATATAAATATCTGGTGTGCTAATACCAGAATATGTGATTGTTGTAAGTCTAAAATATGTGTGATTGAAGTGAATTGGGTTGGTGACCCTATGTTTCCTAAATTATAAAAAAGCAGAATATGAAAATCCTTCATTGAAACTCTCTAGGTCTAAAATTCACGTATGTGATGGATGAAGAAAAAATCGAGTTCCTAAACCTAATAATATCAAAGGATTCAATGGGAAAAATACATACATCTACCTTTACTAAACCTACTGCAACAAACTCACTATTAAAATGGTCGAGTCAGCATCCTAGAAGTTTAAAATCAGGAATCCCGATCAGTCAGTATCTACGGGTGAAAAGAAACTGTAGTAATCCAGAAGTCTTTAAAACCCAAGCAGATCAACTAAGGGAAAAATTCAAAGCCCGAGGTTATCCCAATCGTCTACTGAAAAAAGCGTATAAAAGAGCTTTGGAATCAGATAGACAGGATTTATTGTTTTCACAAAAGAAGGCGGAAACAAAAGACCAAATAAGATGCATTATGTCATTTGGAAAAGATTGGAAAGAAATTAAAGAAATTCTAGACAAGCATTGGTATATACTAACAGAGGACTCCACATAACGCACAAGTCTATCAAAAAAAGTCTCTATCACTTATCGGAAGAACAGAAGTATCAAAGATGAATTAGTGAATAGCTTTTTCAAGCCATCTAAACAAATGAGAACATCATGGTTGTCACCTACAAAGGGATTGTTTAGGTGTGGAAAATGCAAAGCCTGTAAGTTCATAGTCCCTAGCAAAGAATTTATCGATCCAAATACTAACAACAAATATCCGATCAAGAATTTCATCAATTGTAGCTCCACACATGTTGTGTGTGTATATAATGACCTGTTCCTGTCCCAAATTATATATAGGCAAAACTACACGCCAATTACGGAGACGGATCTTGGAGCATACCTACACAGTAGCCAAAGAAATGGACACGTCAGTGTCTCGCCACATAAAACAATTTCATAGTAATAGACCTGAAGTAATGAAGTTTTTCTATAATTGATCAAGTTTCACAGAGATCCAGAGGAGGAGACCTAGATAAAGATCTTTTAAAGTTAAAAAGTAAATGGATTTTTTTATTGATTACGCAGAGTCCACATGGACTCAATGAAGGATTTTCATATTCTGCTTTTTTATAATTTAAGAAACATAGAGTCACCAACCCAATTCACTTCAATCACACATATTTTAGACTTACAACAATCACATATTCTGGTATTAGCACACCAGATATTTATATTAATTTTTAGAATTTATCACTTTATTTCCCTATGCAACAAACAGACTATATCTGACCCCCCCCCCCCCCCCCCCCTTTAGTTCACTCATATACAGATTTCCTTTACATACACAATTAAATATTCTTATATTTAAATTAATTCACCATAATTCACATTTTCTTATTATGGAGTAACAGAATATGATCACTCTTTGAATTGAGTTAATGCTCATTGAGAGTAATAGTATTCTTAATGTTGTTCGGGATATGTTAATTTTATGCTTATAATTAAATATCTATATATTTGGTAAGAACAAACATAGAAACATAACATACTTGGAGAAGTATTAATATCCCCAATAATATTTTCATAGTTTATAGTGTTAACTCTCTATTCACATCTAAATTTATATATATATATATATATATATATATATATATATATATATATATATATATATATATATATATATATATTAATAAATGAACATAATTAATAATATACTTTAAAAGAAGTCTTCTATCCTTATAAGACTAACAACATTAAATGTCATCTAAGATCAGCAGTTAGAAAGCTTATAGATGTAATCATATAGCAATTACATTAAGTAAAAGATTGGCAAAATAGCGTATGGTTGGCAAGATACATTAAAATGGAGTTGGTTGGCAAATCAGGCGTGGTTGGCGAATCAACATCCTGAAAGGGAGAGGTAAAAACGTAGTGACGTTTTTACTTTGATTACGTCATCACGTGATGACGCAAGTGGCGCAAATTGCGTTTAATAAACGTAATATGGATGGAAAAGGGCTATAAAAGCCCAATTTGTACCAGTATTCAGTAGCCCATGAGTAAGCCCTAGGAGGGGCGAAACGGGACCGTCGGGACTATTTTCTATGAAGCGCAAGTACTCTGGTTGTGTTAATTGTTATAGAAAGGGAGGTTTACATATATCTGGCTACTTTGGAAAAGTTGTTTGTGTACTCCTGTTGACTACTTTGAATTGCTAGTCTGCATTAATGACACATAGTAGTCTAAGGCAATAAGGAGTGGTGTATTTAACCCTTTGCATACCAGATATTTATTACTATATGTACCCCCTATAGATCTACATTTTTTCATTTTTTGTAACTTAATGAGTACTTATTATGCGCTTTTTTCTAAATTGGTTTTATTACACTTTTTTGAGCTAATATAAAATATACAAATGTTTTCAAGCTCCCCAAGGATTAGCAAAGTTATTTTGCCATATGAGGGAAGTTTGCATGTGATATGGGACATTGATTGTTACTAGCTCTTTAAGAATCATCCATCCATAAACTACTCTAGTTCCTTTATTTTCTATAAAATAATTTAAATACATATTTGGTGTTAAGCACCAGGGAACCGTTACATAGTGATACACTGAATTATTTATTTATTTATAAATATATATTTATATATATATATATATATATATATATATATATATATATATATATATATATATATATATATATATATACACACACACTCACTCTTTTAGAGCTCGCACCCCACAAAACATCAGTGAGCCACCATCATGCTTCACAGTGGGGATGGTATTATTTTCACTGTAGAGCTTGTTGACCCCTCTCCAAACATAGCGCTTATGGTTGTGACGATAAAGCTCTATTTTGGTCTCGTCACTCCAAATTACAGTGTGCCAGAAGCTGTGAGGCATGTCAAGGTGTTGTTGGGTATATTGTAACCAGGCTTTTTTGTGGCATTGGTGCAGTAAAGGCTTGTTTCTGGCAATCTCGACCATGCGGCTCATTTTTTTTTTAAGTATCGTCCTCCATTTTTGGAAGGTTGTTAATGCTGTATTTTTCCTTGTTTTTATTCCCTGTATTGCGCTACGGAATATGTTGGCGCATTACAAAGTTAAATAAAAGTTAATAATAATTATGCTACTTGAAAGAAACACACAGTCTTTTTCCAAAGCAGCCTGTGGTTACCTATGGAGTTTTCTTTGTGTTCTGAACAATTCTTCTGGCAGTTGTGGCTGAAATCTTTCTTGGTCTACCTGACCTTGGCTGGGTATCAAGAGATCCCCGAATTTTCCACTTCTTAATAAGTGATTGAACAGTACTGACTGGCATTTTCAAGGCTTTGGATATCTTTTTATATCCTTTTCCATCTGTATGAAGTTCCATTACCTTGTTACGCTCATGGCTCTGTATCTAGCCTGCTCAGTGCAACCATGTGAGAGCTAACAAACTCATTGATTATTGATACACAGACACTTATTGCAATTTTAAAAAGCCACAGGTGTGAGAAATGAACTTTTTAATTGCCATTTTAACGTGTGTGTATGTGTGTCACCGGCCAAACATTCAAGGGTATGTAAACTCTTGATCAGGGCCATTCGGGTGATTTCTGTTCTCATTCTTATTTAAAAAGGAGCCAAACAACTATGTAATAATAAATGGCTTCATATGATCACCATCCTTCAATAAAATACTTTTTTATTTCATATTTTCAAAATAGATACCACAATTTCTGCCAGGGTATGCAAACTTTTGAGCACAACTGTGTGTGTGTGTATATGTGTGTATGTGTGTGTGTGTGTGTGTATATATATATATATATATATATATATATATATATATATATATATATATATATATATATATATATATATATATATATATATATATATATATATATATATATATATATAATTTTTTTTTTTTAATCTTGTGATCAAAATTTACATTTTAAAACAATTATTAGTTGTGGCTTTAAATTATACCACATGTGTTATATTGCAATCCAGACATACCTTTTGGATTATGTGTTTATATACTATGCAGCGGTGAAGAATAACCATATAAGTAACATAGAGCTAATTATATCACTTGCTACTCAACATTACTACACCTATGTTTGTCATATATTAGCTCAGTACAGTTAATATATATTTTCAGTTTGAGCTTGCAGGCAAAGTAAAAATAATCATTAAAAATAGTTTCTTAATCACTGAGCTATATGTCTGCTTATTTTGTAACAGGGGTAAAAGAACAGTATATTGATACAGAAGCTAAATATTGGAAATGCAACTGTTCCATCTACAAGCTGTTCCACTGATCGGTGCTGATCATTATGTATTCTGAGTATAAAAGACGCAGCTTAAACCACTAACTTCAAGCACTCATAACTCGCTTGTATTAGCAATATTTTTAAAAAGAAAAGCACTTTTTCCTTATAGGCTACAATCATAATATCAAAAGTATTGTACTGATTGTATTGCTAATCAGTAGCTGAATAAACAAATAAAACCTTATTGTATGACTAGTATAGTTATGAAAGGTGTACTGTGCAGGATTTTTTGTCATTTTATTAATGCTTTGTACATCTTAACTCCAAACAAAATGTAACACATTAGCATGATGTATGAATGCTGTTCTAGTATAATTAAGACATTTGGAACTGAAATACCACTGCTCAATGGACTACGTAGCATTTTTATAACAAGATAACTTATTCAACCTGAACTTGGGCTTATCTGCTTGATTTATTTCAGTGTTTGCTGAAATCCCCACAATAATACTATATTTACAGTGTTTTCTGCTGAAAAAATAGGCCTGATAAGGTGTAAAATGCTTGAGCTGCTTACTTAAGAGTGGACCCTTGTTATACACACACACACACACACACATATTGTTTTTTTTAAATCCCATAGTTCACAATTAAATTAAAAAGAAAAAAAAAATAACAAAAAAACAAGACTGTTATCTCATATTGACATATGAGGCTTTATTATATAAACTAAAGAACATATTTCGGATGTTGTAAACAGTAAAGAAAAAATGACTCCTGGTGGGAATTAAATCCAGTACCATCTCCTCCAAAAACAGAAACACTAGTTGTGTGTCACAGGCTCCGCTGTTATACTAGTTGCTATACTATAATGAAATAGTTGCAATGACTCAGCCACTGCCTTATTCAAACTTTATACACTTGATTCTAATTAATATGCATTGTTAGAGACCTAATTACTAATTCAGGCAGAGGCAACACAATGAAATAGCCTGACTTCAATTGAACTCCATGAATTCAGCATTAATTTTCAAAACTAAAATGCTTTTTCACCCTCTAGCAAATAGCGCAGAGCACATATAGGGGACTTTTGTGTCCCTTTAAGCATGCAAATAATACTTTAGCTTTATTGTAAAGTGACAAAGTACCCAAATGGTCAGCGAACCATAAAGGGCAAGTGTACACGCTATTTTTTTTTAGTTCACCATAAATTAATATAAAAGTACACATGTAAGGATTTGCATTTGCCTACAAATGGGCTCCCTGGTGATTCAGCGGTTAGGATTTTGTGCTTTTACTGCTGCAAACTGGGTTCAGTTCCAGCCAGGGAAGAGGCCACACCAACCTGGAGCCATGCAGGGTTGGGCCTGGTCAGTACTTGGATGAGAGACCACCTAGGAATACCAGGAGCTGTATGCTGTGGCCCACTGGAGAAGGAACTGGCAACCCACTCTAGTATCTCTTCCATGAAAAAGTGCATCAGCATGACCAAGTACATAAATATGTCCTGGTGTGTTATGGTCCATAAGAGAGTTAGAAACGACTGAACAACGCAAAAAAAATAAATAGCTGTAGCCATTTGGAAGAACAGTTGTAGGTTTCAGAAAAGCTGAAACTAATGCAGACTGTTTAACAGGCTGTGTTTATAAACACAAACAAGTAAACACAAACAAGTAATATTTAGTTCTGAGGCATCTTGGCATCACCCCATCTAGGATGTTCATTTCACCAAGGAGATTAAGTTCTGATTTATGAGGTGGTAATTATATGTTTCTGCTGTATAATATTGCAAAGTTTACCTTGAAAATATTAACGAGCTATAATGGGGAGGAATAATTAATCAAATGAAAGCATGTGAGTAATAATAATTATCTCCTTGTGCCTATGCACAACAATATGTGACATGTCTTTATTCTGTATAATTATTCAGATAGCTAGTTAATATTGTACTCGCCGTCTGCACAACCACTGAAGTGTTACATTTACAGTATGCTCTTTTGAGTAACTTCACTTGATGTTATGCAAAATGATTTAGGAACTTAAAAAAAGTTTTGAATATTGCGCTCAGTTTTGCTTTACATAAGTCAACATTTTTCTTTTGTCCTTAGCAGGATCGTGCACTTTGGAGGATATAGAGAAGATGTCCATGTAGTGCTAATGAAAGACTGCCACTTTATACTAGGATTAAATAAAAGTGCTAGTCCCACTAAAAGCACCGTCTCGCTAAGGCTTTGTCCAGCTATGGATAGATCAAAAAATTCAATATAGAAGATTTCAGGCATATTTAGAGTCTGCTAAAGTTGAGACTGGTCTCTAAAAATGCTTTTATTCTCATGGAGATCCGTCATTCAGTCATGTCCGACTCTCCATAACCCTATGAACCTTAGGCAAATCTAGTTTCTGGTTGTACTAAATCATACGATTTTCATGGCAAACATACTGGAATGGGTTGTCAGTTCCTTCTCCAGTGGACCATGATTTGTCTGATCTTTCAGCTATGACATGTCCATCTTGGGTGACCCTACATGGTTTAGCTCACCACCATTGAGGTTCACAACCCCATACGCAGGAGAAGGGCGAAGGGGGGGGGGAGACGCAGGAGAAGGGCGAAGGGGGGGGTGGAGACGCAGGAGAAGGGCGAAGGGGGGGGTGGAGACGCAGGAGAAGGGCGAAGGGGGGGGGGGAGACGCAGGAGAAGGGCGAAGGGGGGGGAGAAGACGCAGGAGAAGGGCGAAGGGGGGGGGGGGGAGACGCAGGAGAAGGGCGAAGGGGGGGGGGAGACGCAGGAGAAGGGCGAAGGGGGGGGAGACGCAGGAGAAGGGCGAAGGGGGGGGGGAGACGCAGGAGAAGGGCGAAGGGGGGGGAGACGCAGGAGAAGGGCGAAGGGGGGGGGAGACGCAGGAGAAGGGGGGGGGGAGACGCAGGAGAAAGGGCGAAGGGGGGGGGACGCAGGAGAAGGGCGAAGGGGGGGGAGACGCAGGAGAAGGGCGAAGAAGGGGGGGGAGACGCAGGAGAAGGGCGAAGGGGGGGGGAGACGCAGGAGAAAGGCGAAGAGGGGGGGGGAGACGCAGGAGAAGGGCGAAGGGGGGGAGACGCAGGAGAAGGGCGAAGGGGGGGGAGACGCAGGAGAAGGTCGAAGAGGGGGGGGAGACGCAGGAGAAGGGCGAAGGGGGGGGGAGACGCAGGAGAAGGGCGAAGGGGGGGGGAGACGCAGGAGAAGGGCGAAGGGGGGGGGGAGACGCAGGAGAAGGGCGAAGGGGGGGGGAGACGCAGGAGAAGGGCGAAGGGGGGGGGAGACGCAGGAGAAGGGCGAAGGGGGGGGGGAGACAGGAGAAGGGCGAAGGGGGGGGGAGACGCAGGAAAGGGCGAAGGGGGGGGGAGACGCAGGAGAAGGCGAAGGGGGGGGGGAGACGCAGGAG